>CM012452.1:7842208-8420972 GCA_003999625.1 Oryzias javanicus
TACAATCCAAATTGTTTTGATTTGTCCCAGTTATCAGGAGTGGGTCTAACTGGATGTATTTTTTTTTTCCCTGCAGACACCAAACTGGGCAGGTCAGGAGTCTGGATTTTACCACCATGAAGACGAGTCACCATCGCTGAGTCGCATCTTCTCTCCAAACGTGTCTGAGTTTTACAGTTTGGTTTGAAGTCAATAAAAGTGACTGACACAATCGTTTTCACCACTGTTGCCTTATTTCTGGACGTTTACACACGGCTGTTGAGGTTAGAGCGGTCGGACTTTTTGTATCAGTAATACTTGATGAAGTTTTAATGTGCACTTTGAGTCACTGAGTGGGACAGTTAAGACTGCTGCGTGTGATGCGGCTCGTGAGTGCCCGGTAATGATGAATGGCTGTTTAGTCTGTTGGTTTTATGGTGTTTCGGTGGTTCTCTTCAGCATGGCAGGCAGCCCGGCTCTGGGTGAGGGGTGCGCGCAGAGGTGATATACAGTTAACCGTGGTCACCCTCACTGCCAGTCATCCTGCCTTTCTGAGGACACGAGGGAACCATAAAGAAATTAGCCAGACGGTCACAATCTTTTTAATGTCCCATCCCAGCCCACTTTGCTTTTAACCTTCTAATAACTCAGTCCTCCTACTCCCCCTCCCTCCCGCTGTTTCTCTAAAACAGCTTTTCAGTCCAGCAGTGCTTCTCATTTCTTAACATGCACATTTTATCCAGAATATATACAATAAACATTCGGTGTCAGACCAAAGAGCTGGAAAGTGCAGAGTTGCGTCACCTGCTTTTGTTTCTCAAACGGGCTCCTCAGCAGGAGTTGAGCCGTGTTCCGTACAGACCAGGACAGACCAATAGTTAGTGCTTTCCTTTTTATTTGTTTCCATAATGCGTCACTGACCCACTCATCTGATACACATAAATGCTGTGTGGACAATAGAAGTGAAATGTAACAGCCTCTTTTATCCGTGTTTCCATGTAAACAGTGTGTGAATTTTCATTCTGTTTCCTTTTCACAATGACTACTTCAACCACAAAAGAACCAAAAAGATCACACTTTGTCTTTTTTTTGTCAACACTTCAGTTAAACTTTTTAACTAGGAAAATCAAAGCCGCTTGGTAACATTCTCTACATTTAAAAACAAGACAGAGATGAGACTCTGAGTCCACACGTTTGGATTTAAAAATGTTTTATTTCAACTAGTTAAAGCAAAAATAACACAACAGAAGTGTATGTCTATACACTAGAAATGCACAATATGAGGGAAAACTGCAATATTGAATGAAATATTGGTGACCAAAATAGCTATGACGATATGACTTGCAAGACATGGAAAAAGCAAAACAAGAAACAACTAAAGCATCATTTCTATTTCACTGCAACAGTTTTATTTAGATAAAAGTCAGCATAGTTTAAAATGTACTTCAAATGATCGTCGTCTAAAAGAACAAGGCGTGCATCTAACATGAAAAGGCTTCATCCAATTGGCCAGATGAGTTGAGGGCTTCATTTGATTTGTTCAATTCTTAAAGCTGATGAGATTATATTAGCATGTGTGTGAACATTTAAGGTAACCACTGACTGTATTTTGCGATGTATTACACAGGCTGATATTGTGACAATGATAATGGATTGTGATTTATTGTGCAGGGCTACTATACAGAGATACATCAAACATAAAATTGATAGGAAAATATGTACACACCTGCGAACAATTCAATTATTGCAATTAATCATAGATAAACATACAGTATGAGCTATTTGTATACACACTGCTCACAAAAATTAAAGGAACACTTTTTATTGGGCCTGGAATGAATTGAATGAAACCTTTCTGATAATGTTCTTGTTGGTTAATCAGCTGAGAGCCTCGTTTAATCAATTTCAGCTGTGTTTGGTGTTCATGAATTAACAACAGGTGCACTTCAGTGGCAACAATTAGAAACCCTCCAAACAGGACTGGTGTTACATGTGGAGGTCATTTCAAGTTTCTCCTCTTGATCTTTTTGGCTGGTTTCCACTCGTGCTGATTTTGTCTTGTGTAATTATCTCTACTGGCAGTATGAGGAGATTCCTTAACCCTACAGAAGTTGCACAGGTTGTTCAACTTCTCCAGGATGGCACATCCACACCCAAACAATCAGGAACAGACTTCATGAAGGTGGCCTGAGGCCCCACGTCCTGTAGTGGGCCCTGTGCTCACTGCCCAGCACCGTGGAGCTCCACTGGCATTTGATCAAGAACACCAGAATTGGTAAGTCTGCCACTGGCGCCCTGTACTTTTCACAGACGAGAGCAGGTTCACCCTGATCACCTGTGATAGACGTGAAAGAGTCTGGAGAAGACAAGGAGAACGTTCTGCTGCCTGCAACGTGGTTCAACATGACAGGTTGGTGGTGGGTCAGTGATGGTCTGGGGAGGCATATCCATGGAGGGACACACAGACCTCTACTGCCTAGGAAATTGTGCTCTGACTGCCATAAGGTATCCAGATGAAATCCTTCAACCCATTGTCAGACCCTACGCTGGTGCAGTAGGTCCTGGTTTCCTCCTAATGCACCACAATGCCCGGCCTCATGTGGCAAGAGTATACAGGCAGTACCTGGAGGATGAAGGAATTGAAACAATTGAATGACCTTCACCATCCCCTGACTTAAACCCAATAGAACATCTCTGGGACATTATGTTTGGGTCCATTAGGCGCCGCCAGGTTGCTCCTCAGACTGTACAACAGCTCAGTGATGCCCTCACACAGATCTGGGAGGAAATGCCATAAGACACCATTCGTCATCTCATTAGGAGCATACCGCGACGTTGTCAAGCATGCATACAAGCTCGTGGGGGTCACACAAGATACTGAAAAGCATTTAGAGTTGCAGAAATGAAGTTTTGGAGAAAATGGCCTGCCACATCTTCATTTCACTCTGATTGTGTCTACACAACTGAGCCTCTGTAGACTGAAAACTTGTATTTCCATTGAAAGACTTGACATCCTTTTGTTCCTAAGACACTGCCCTGTTGTCATTTGTACAGATATCCAACTTCATATTGAGATCTGATGGATCTAATGTGGTTCTTTAAAGTGCTCCTTTAATTTTTGTGAGAAGTGTAGATCATGACACAATGAAACTATTAAATACTAAAAAGGTTAAAAAAAAAGTTAATTGCTTGAAAATAAATGGAAGGAAGCAAACATACAACCCCATCAGTGCTGTGCTTTACCTAACTTGAAAATGTTTTATTTTGTTTATCTGGATTATCATTATCTGGATCTGTACTCCTAATCAGTTTTTATGCTTTAGCCACATGTATTCAAGTATCAATCACTTGACAAAGATGAAGCACATTATGTATGTAGATATAAGATTTTAAAAAAAATCATATCATCTGCAGATCTAGTATCAAAACTATGTGCAGGTTATTTGGCATTAGAGAAATTATTTAAATAAAATTAGTTAATTAAAGAAATATTTTTTATTTTATAATCATTAGATATAATTCACATTTCAGGGAACAATATTGAGTGGTATAATTAGAAACCCATTACTTTAATTTTCTTCAATAATTGAGTTAATTTATTTCTTTATTACATGTGATGGTTAGTGAAAAAGTGCCATTAAGAAGTTAGAAAAAACATATTTTCCATAAGAGCTCTTAGCGTTACACAAACAGCGGTATCTTCCTCAAGTCATTCTAAGTCCACTTTGTATCTGCCTAAAGGGAAAACCTTTGACTTCAAGGCTGAAGTATGTGTGAGAAGGAAAATAACTGGAGCTATGTACAGCTCCAAGCATAAGTACTGTTGTGACAAAAGTATGAGAAGGCAACACTACAGCAAAAAACTGGCTCAACACAGAATAGAGGTTTGCTTCAGTGACAGGATGAAGAAAGAAGATGAGGTGGCTTTATTCATCTCTTTGGTAGAAAAGTACAACTTCAATTTGTCTTCAGCAGTGTCAGTGTAGCATTAGAAAAACACACAAAAAATTCACATTATACTTGAATAAACCCAAAAGAAGGAAAAAAAAAAAAAAAATCACATTTTGAAGTAAGATACATTTCATTAAATGCTTTTTTTAAATCACAGAATAATTCCCAAAGTAACACACCAAAAAAAGACACTGACTGCTCCATCTCATAACTTTATTGGTGCATTTTAAAGAAGTAGTTAAAATCTCTTTTTTACAAAACAAATAGTTGTTTCAGAAATGGACTTCAACTAGGACCAGGCAAACTGTTTTTTTTTTCTATTTTTTTTCTAGAGACTATAGTTATTAACACTAGACATGTCAAGTTAGGAAGACTAACTAATCATCACACATTCTGTACCAGGTTAGGAATACAATATGAACTTAATTTTAGACCAAATATGGGAAAATGGCAACATCTGGAACTGTTATGTTCTTACTCCTGGCTAAGAAGGTATCCAAGGCATTAAACCGTTGCAACTATTCCACAAGTGCAAGGTAATGCCAGTATTTCATGATGATGTCATGGAGAACACAATGGAGCCATCACAGAGTCAAAAAACAAAAAGATTATGACTATGTTCAAATTCCTTCACTATTTACTATGTACTGTGTTTGCCATTTTGCAATGCTGTCCAAATCTACGATTTCAAAATGGTGTACTAGAAATCTCCTAGAAGTCCTTGCGAAAACTAGCGTGTAAAGCTCACTACATTAGCAAATATTGTGAAAAAAAGTGTTAAATGTTTTTTTTTTATATATATATATAAAACTGTCCATATTTTCATCATCTGAACACAGTGGAGTCATAGATAGATGTCATGAAATGAAATCAGTGACATCATGTCCCGCCTTTAAAAAATAAAGCAAAGTAGTGAACATGGAACCCAAATTGCTATTAAAATCAGGTGCAGTATATGCACTACATAGTTTTTTAGTAGTTGGGGATTAGGGTGGGAATTTGGATATAGCCAATAATTGCTGCCAGAAATACCAATGCCAATAGTATAAAAGCTCATTGTATGCATAAAGCAGTGCTTGGAATGTCTTTTTTTTTTTTTTAAAGCGAACGTTTGTGTGTTTTTGAATGTTGCATGGCTTTAGCTGTGGGTTGCATGGTGGTGTAGTGGTTAGAACTCTTACCTCGCAGCCGTTCAATTCCCAGCTGGGTTCTTCCTGTGTAGAGTTTGCACGTTTTTGTGTATTTTCTCTCCTCACTCTGACTTCCACTATCCAAAAACATGCTAAAAAATTGGTGCCTTTAAACCAAGTGTCCTCAAACTTTGCCTGTGAGGCCACTTTATCCACATTTACCTACTTTTCTATCTTGTTTAGACTCTCAAAGTTAAACTTAATAGAAAATAAGTCCAGTTTTATAGAATGGACAAAAAAGAATCATGGCTCTCTGATGTTGTTAAAAAGGTCGAGCCAAACGTGGAGGCGGACAGATTTGGCCCGCGGGCCATAGTTTAGGGACCACTCCTCTAAATTGCCCCCAGGTGTGCAAATGAGTGCATGGCCCTGCAAAAGGCTGGAAACCTGTTCAGAGTTTATCCTGGCTGAAAGGGACTGAGCAGGTTCTGAAAATGAAAGAAAAACAATCACTACATGTTTTTTTCAGGCTTTTTGCCACTTTCGAAGAAGAGTTTTGCAAAGAAAAAAATTAATTAATGCAATCTTTATTAACACTACAAACAAAAATATTTGCTAAAATCTAAGAAAGACAAACATTCAATTGGCTCCATAATGTCTAAAATGCAATAGTTATTCATTTAGATCAGGGCTGCTCATTCCTGGTCCTCAAGATCTACCACCCTGCCTGTTTTCCAGCTCTCCCTGTACTGCTTGCTGCTGATTACCTGGACCAGGTGTGTCCTTTCAATCAGATTGTGGAGACATCTGACTGAGCCAATCAGCAGGTGGCAGGGCTTGGAGATCTGGAAAATAGTCGGTGGTAGATCTCGAGGACCAGGAATGAGCAGCCCTGATTTAGATCTTTACTAATAACAAAGATGAAGCAAAATAATAGAACATTTGCTGCCAGCAGTTAGTTGAATTGTCATCTTATCCCAAATTAGCTTTCATTCTAGAGGTGCGAGCTGTTAGTTTATTTTCTGTATTTTTTTCAACTCTCCCTGGGTAGAGTTGAAAACCATAATTAGTTAGAATAGCAGGTGATCTGCTCTTTCCAACCTAAAATGCTTGTTTTTACGGTTAAAAAAGCCCAGCTGTCTATTTCAGACACATTTACTGGGAACCCCCAGTTTAAAGATCCATTCAAACATTTTGATGGCAAAAGGGAAACAACAGTATTTAAAGACGGGAATCAATTAATCATTCAGCAAAAAGAGTCTGAAAGCACAATAAAAGCTGAAGTATTTAGCCGCACTCGGAACCCGCTGCCAATCACCTCCATTTCATGGGTCACATTCAGGTTTTCCAAAGGAAATAAACCCAGTTGAAGTCAATATCTAATGGCTCGTTGGAAGTTACACTCCTGTCCAAGACAACTCAACACATTAATATTTATTCCACCATAACGCTCTGGTAATGAACTTTGACTACAGAAAAACAGCTCAACTATTTTAAAAAATTGTTGTTTTTTTTCCAGTTTATCCTGTTTCTTGAAGCAGAACTTTTAGAAAAGCTTAAATGAGAGTTTATAAAAGTGGAAATTTAGTCATTTTCCACATGAATTCTGTTTTGATATTTAAATGATCTGTAATGAGTTTAAAATGGAAAAAGACGTGAAACCGTTTTAGGTGGTGCTCTTAAATTTTGTTCCGGTGCCCTTTACATTCTTCAGCAGTAGCGCTGCTGTGGAAAAAAAAAGTGTCTGATGCAGTTTAATGCTTCCATTTGCTGCTCCCTTTCAGTCATATTGTTTTACAACCAGGTTAATTATGTTTCAGGTTAATGTGCGGTACTTTATTTAGTTTTTCCTTCCATTTATTTTGTGTCTAAAGGTAATCGTTTTAGCTGCTGTAACAGCAGTATAGCGACTGAACATGGAGCTTATTGTTGAATGAAGCCATTTTTTTTATTATTAAATATCATCACACTCTGCTGAACCTATAAATGGAGTTAGTACATCGTGAAAACAGCAGGGACGGCAGGATCTTTGCCATGGTAAAGAAAATAACCCTTTGCTGCAAACTGCCTACAGAGACGCGCTACAGCAGGTAGACCTATCATTATTCCATTGTGGCATGAAGAGAAGACATCACAAGGATTCATAACAAGGTGCATTCTGGGTATGTGACTTAAAAATAGAAAAGGCCAGATAAAACCTTCAACATTTGAGAAGCTCAGGAGCTGGATTGTTTGGACAGTTTAAACTATGATTTGTATGAGTGGTTGTAAAGTTTTTGAAGTTACCCAAAAGCTCTTTTTTCATGAACAGAGTCTGCTCGACGCAAGACTGAAACTTTTCTGCTGAACTTATGTTCTAAAGAGAGTTTATAGTCGTTTTTAAAGACACTCTAATGAAAAATGTGTTTGTGACATTTTTCTGATAATGGAGGACATGAATATAAAAATAAGATTATATTTGCATTTCAAGAGTATACGAAACCAAAATAAATGGATATGTGATGTAGAAAATACGCTGGGCTGGCCTAAAGTTCCCTTCTCCAAGCTCTCAACAATAAGATTGAGAAGGGGGCGGGGTTGCCAAATGCCAACAGTCACAATTCAGAGGGGAATTTTAAAAGAACTACTGCTAGAAACGATGCCCTAGAAAACAACGCTTCTTTATTTGGGGTAAAAATGGCGCAATTTCAATTTAAAGACCACTGGAAACAGTTTTACAACTGCTCAAAAGATGATCGGAGTGTCATTTTAAGATGTGGAGCTTTTGTTGAATTTGAGAATAGTTGCAGTAAAAGGTTTAGTACCTACAGAACTGCTTTTCATCAACAGCTTTAAATGACCGTGTCAGTGTCATTTTGGTCATTGATGTTGGAATGAGATGTATGTACCGGTATGTACAATCCATCAGTCTGCCTGTCTAAAGGGTAACAATAGTCCCTTTGCTGTTTGGTGACTTGGTGTCCATCACATTGAACATGGAGCACAAAAAGGTGAGGAGAAAGTTGTGCTATAAGATTAGAAAGGCAAATGTTAACTGTACATTATCATTTGTATCATGTTTGATAGACACATTTGAGACCCTTATCTCTTTAGCATGATCCAAACTTTCCTTAAAAATCCATCATATATAATTTAATGCAAGTTTTCTGTGCTGCAGTTCATCTTTGTTCCACTAGGGGCAGTAGAACAGCATTTCCTGCTCATTTCAAAGTGGCTGTTTCCATGAAATCTCAAAAATTCTGTGGGCAGGAAAAGTTTTGCTAATTTATGTAAAAGTTTAAGGTGCGAATAAGTCGTCTATTATTCAATTTTAAGAAGTTCTTAGTGTATGGAAAGAATGCAAAATTGTTTATCTGTTATGGTACAGTTCCATGTTAAAACTGTTGGATAAAATTTAAGACACTGGAGGAATTACATGCTCTCTTTCTTTCAACATTTATGTCAATAGTTTTTGCATCTTAAAATAACTTTTTTTTTTTAGTAAAATATTACTAAATCCCTTAACATATCAGTATTGATACCTCCCATATCTCATAAAAAAGGGTACAGCTTTGTGTGTGGATTTCATCAAATGGTTTTAAAAATTTCTAAAATCCAAAAAATGTGATCTTTTTGTCAACTCTTTGTAATGGTAAAAGGTATAACGTAAGACAATCTTCAAGAAGCTCAATGTTCTAATGACAGCTGCTGTACATTTTCTTCAGAGGTTTATGGTCCAAGATGACCATCCTGGACGTGACAGCAAGAGGAAAGCTAATGACAAAATGAAGTTAGGAATCATGCAAATGGAGATAACATGGCATAACAAGAAAAGACTGGTTCTGTTGGGAAACATTGGAGGATGAGGGTTTACAGTATGTTCTTTTAGCACTTTGTGCATCTGGCACAGAGGTGTCTTCAATCTGGTGTTGGATACATTAGAAATCACGAGGACCAGACCAAGGTCCAAAGTCGGTCCTCGAGGCCGGTGTCCTACATGTTTTCCAATGAACCCTGCACGGAAGCTCCTTATTGATTAAACTCACCTAGTCCAGTAATCAACAGCAGATGAGGCGGGTTTCTGGAAAACCAGCAGGAGGCCGGCTCTCGACGACTGACTTTAGACATCCCTGCAATAGACTATCAAGACATTCTAGAGTGTAATATGCTGTCTAATCTTAAAAAAAAACAAAAACTGTCTCTGTTATCCATCCATCTATATTAAGCGGGCTCACCCAGCAGGTCACCAGGAACTAAACAACTTGCTGACAGGTGCTGGACAAAAAATTATTGGCCACCATTGCCTCCAAAAGTATGTTCTTCAAACTGATTCTGTTCAAACAGTCTGATTTTATGGTCAAATTTCCAGGCAACTTTCTCTAGAAATGTTACTATCGATCCTTTCCATGTGCATGGAAGGTTTCTTAAGCCTCATTTCCACTGAGTGATTTTCCAATCCGGTATTTTGAGCGTTTCCAATGTAAAACTGACCCATTAAACAGTTCCGGCCCTTACCTCTGGGGCCCCCATCAGGTGGTCCAAAAAAGGGAACGGGACTGTTGGGGCGGAGTCGCTATTGCCACCCATTGATTCAGAAAGTGACAACACATATAAAGCGCCAGTGTAGCGCTAAGCTGTTTCTGTTTCCTCTTGTTTCTTAGCTGTCCACAATCTTTTTTCAAACAACATGCTAGCGGGCTACACCACCGAGTCATGAAAACAAACCACTCAGTGGACGCGAGGCTTAACTGAGTGGAAACGCTCGCCAGAATTAACTGGAAACACCATACTACTCCTGACGGACCGGACTGGACCACTCAGTGATAAGGAGGCTTTAAAGTCCCAGCAACCATCTTGATCTGATGTAAAATTTGGTCTTTTAATCTTGATTACGCCGTTTTTAGCAAAAATCCAAAACACCTGTATTGTTTTTTTAAGACCACCGTTTCTGGAACTGCTTTTGTATTCCTCATGTTTAATCAAACTTCTATTCCAATCATAATCTGCAGAGCGGCAGGAGTTCATCAGAAATTTGCCTCAGTACTGTGGCACGCAAAGTAACCCTCCACCGATATCCCATCATCCCTTTTTGACACTCTCTCCTGCTGGCTTACGGCCCTCACAACCACAAGCTAACATTAGTGGTGCTTCAAAAATGGCGATTTCAGAGTCGTCCAACTGTACAGTTTGAGCTAGATTCCAGTTTAGATGAGGAAAACACAGACATTCATAGATCTATTTGTCTAAAAGTGTTATGTTTTCCAAACTGCAGGATTTTATGCTTCCATTTAATCAAAATTTGATTAAAGAAATATTCAGAAACTTATTTTTAATCTTTACTTCTATCACTTATATTATCCATTATAAGAACAGTGCCAGAACATGTAAAAAAAAAAAAAAAAAAGATTTCCATTGGAGTTTGTCCTTAAAGATGCATTTCATGCTTTCCAACTCAACATCCATGATCTTGACTGCCTAAAGATGCTCTGATGTTTGGAGCTGAGGTCCAAAGATTAACTACACTTTGACATCAGATCCATGACAACAGTTTCCTCTAAATATCAGCTGCAGGGCTACTGGGAAGCTTAAGATCAAATTACATCAGATGAACCAGATTTTATCTCCCTTGTTTCGATAAAAGATTAAAAACTGCTGAAACCCTTATAAAAACATTTGTGTCACTTTAATCTAAATGTTGTACATTTTAGAATGTCATCGTAGAATATTTTGGGACTCTTGACATTTCAGAGATACTGACGTGTTCCTCGCCACCCTGCGCTATTTTTTCCCTCCCTCTTCTGCCCTTCAATCAGTCAAACTGTGATGAAATCTCCGCCTGGATCATCTGATGAGTAGAGTACACAGCAGCTCCCCTCATTGCTGTTATGGCTTCGAGGCGCGGAGCCAGACCATCCAAATGCTGACGTCACCTCCTCCTCTTCTGTGCACTGCAATGAGCAGCAGCAGCAGAGCGAGATGGAGCGAGCAAAGTGATTGGTTTACCGGCCTCCTTTCTCCATGACACATCATGAAATAAAAGGACCAGAGGCCTAAATTATCACCTTCACCTTAACCGTGCACTCTTGGATGTTGTTCTAGAAGGGATTCCAAACCAGGGGCACTGGCTGCGGCTGACAGCCTGGCCTGACCACACCGTCTGTCACCGCTCTCTGGAGGAGAACATAAACAAAGCCGGGACAAATCACCAAAGGTTTCCAGCAGACATTATTAAACACAGATTTATGTCTTTCTTTACTTCCTGAAGTACTGCAAAGTAAATAAGTGATCTATGTGCACTGTTGGAGCCCACACTTGTAGATTCCCTGATAGAAAACCACTTCAAATTAATTCCTTCAAATAAAAAAACAGATTAAGTGCCACACCTAGTGGTTGAAGGGGTAGGACATGCCTGTTGTCTGGATGCTGAGGAAATTCTTCCCACAATTTTGCCTCCTCTTCCTCCTCCCTCATGTTTTTGCTTTTCCACATTTAGGCGCGGATTACCTGGTTCTTCTGAAAGCAGCCACACCTCTCTTGATGAGGTGTGTCTTCATTCATAAAAATATAAAATAAAATTGGCAGTTTTGAGGAAGTTCTGACAACTTCAGCAGAGATGGGTCACTAAATGCCGAGCAGAAAGTCAGTCATTGGATGACAGAAAAATACACACTCTGCTATGATTGATTTGGATCCTAATTCGAATAGTAAAAGCATATTTAAGATTGATATAACCAGAAATCCCATGGCCCACCGCAGACGGTCTGAAATTCCATTACTTCTGAAAAAAAAAGGAAAAGATGGAGGAAAAATGTTTTCTTCCCTGAATGTTCCAACTTTTTGCGTTCACTAGGACCCAGAGGCGATGTCGAACCGGCCCAGAGTGAGTGAGTGAGCGGAGTGCGCGGGCGCTGGGCCACTCCGCGCAATGCCACTCTAAAACCTCCAGAATAAAAGGAAAACAGAAGTGGAAATCTCTGCACGTGACAGCGACGCACCGCTATATGAGGTGAAAGGCAGCCAGCGCGCATCAGGACCAGCGTGGACTCAGCCACCGCTCAGCCTCAGTCAGCGCGCCACCGCGCACTCGCCGGCTGCTGAATTCTAAACCAGCAAAGCAACACGTGTGATTTTCTTCCCGAGGGACTCCAGAGGGTGCAACGCAGGTACGCAGGAGGCGAGCGGAACTTTCCCAGAGCTGGAGGAGAGGAACCCCAGATCCCCTCCCTTCCTCTTCCTTCCCTCCCAGTCTACATTTTTCCCTTCTCCTCGGACCTCAGTTCTCATCTGAAGACCGAACTCTGACAGGGATGCTGCACGTTTCCGAGCCGCACTTGCACTCACAGAACCTGAAGCGGAATCAGTCTTCACTTTTACCCTGAGAGGTGCGCAACATCATCTCAAGGAGTAATTTGACACTTTTACGCACGCTTTGCGCTTTTTTCTTTTTCTTTTTATCTTTGGAGAGAGGGGCGTCGGAACATTTGTTCCAAACACATTTACACACAGACGAAGTTTCTCCATCCCTTCATCAACAGGACTGATGATATCGTCACTCTTTATCAATGACACAACTCCATTTGTCTTTTCCTCTCCAAACAAGGACATTTGTTTTTAAACTTGCCAACTCTTCAGAGAAGATGATTCCAGCTGGCGACGTGATGCCATGTAGCATCTCTGATGTTTGACACTTTCGAGGATTGATTGAAAAAAAAACTGAAAGGAATATCCCAAAGTGACAGAGCTCATACAAGGCGCAGCTTTTGCGCTTTTCTTTTTCTTCATTCCTTTCTTTTTTCTGTTTTAAATTGGAGTCCACACAACAGCCCAGATGCAGTTTCGACTCTTCTCATTTGCCCTGATCGTTTTGAACTGTATGGAGTACAGCAACTGTCAGGCGCCGTCCGCATCGCTGAGAAACAAAAGAGGTAAACCCGAAGTTAAAAAAACGCGCAGAGCATCTAGACTGGCATCACTGACTGTTGGAGAACTCTAGTTGTGTGTGCTGAGAGGAGACGCTACCGCAGCATGCATAGAGATCACTTAACACTTTTAGTGAAAATGCGTCAACGATGCGTCCATGAGGCGCACGAAAACTGCGGAAAATCTCGATCCAGCGCGCATAAGAAAACAAACAAACAAACAAACTTATGAAAGTCGCTCAAATGCAGAAGAACATTAAATCAATCAAATTAAATTAAATGAGCTCAACGTGAGCTGAACTGATGGCTGGACGTGAACGTGTTGGTGGGTGTGTGGAGGATTCAGAATCCTCAGCCTCACACATGAGTTGCACATCTCCACTCCAGCTCCCTAAGCTGGTTTTAATTGATCTCATAAACCACTTGAGTCGGTCGGAAACCCACAGAAACAATCGCTCAGCGGAGTCACGCGGGGGGGGGCAGATCTGCTCCTTTTTGTAAATAGTTGTAACTCCCGAATGAATGAGGGGACCGTCGGATGGGGAAGGCGGTCCCCACGGAGCCCTCCTCAGATCCGTGGCACATCACCGACATCCTCTCGGCGCGGAGGATGAAAGAAGTAGAAGCTCCGCGGCAATCACAGATTTAATCACATGCGCAGCGTGCCAGGGGGAACCTCTGCACTCTGCAAGCCCGGCGCTGCCCATCTGCAAATAATCAGGCAATCACAGCGGGGTACTGGCACACACACGGTTCTCAGCTCCTCTGCGTTTTTCTTTCTCTGCGCGCAGCGTGAGGGAGACTGCATGTCACGGTCTGATCACTCTTTTTACAGGTTAGGTTGGATAGCCAAGCGCCGCTGTGCGCATGAGAGCGCGGCGCGGACAGAGGGGGGAGTGGGGGGGCTGCTATAAGGATGAGATCAAGAGGTTAAATTGCAGATTTGACCTGCAGGGAAAACTTCAGGTTGAGCGCTGTAAGCTGGACATTGTTACTGCCAGCTCTCAGAACGGATGTTACACTTGTCAAACTAATCCCGTGCAAATATGTGCAGGTTTTTCCCCTTAAAGAAATATTAAACTGGGCTGGGAGGGAGTAGAAGTGGCATTCTAAGAAATCAGCAGCAGTCTGCTTCCTTCCTTTATTTATCACAGTTTTATTGGAGGAATCATGTTGAAATCACTGTTCAGCAGAGCCAGAAAAGTTCAAATATTGGACGATTTGTATATAGTTTGTCTCTTTTAAACTTTTATTTATTTATTTATGGGAGGTTTATTGACAGCAAACTTGGTTTCAATTGCACTCTGCTCACTTATAGTTTCACATTTATACCTGGGAGCTGCCCAGTATACTGCCACACATGCACCTGTGGTCACTAAGCAGCCTAGCTGGAGGGAAGTAGGTCCAAGGCTTTGCTCAAAGGCTCCACAGAAGCTGGGCAAACATCCAGACTTAACCTGTCAGTGCCAGCAGGACATGAACTACCAAAACTTTGCTTCTACAGTTTAACAGAAGAACAAAACCCCAAATGTGAGACTATGGAGCTCACTGAGGTTTTGTCAGAGTAATTAAAGATGAATATGATGACCTTTGATCTCTGTGCCCCCTCCACACCTTCCTCTCTCAACACACGGCACGATCCATGAACCTCATGCTGAGACGATTCCGACATTCTGTTTCTCCTAAATGAAATGCAAAACAGATGAATGTGTTTATTAAATTACGCCTCCTTGCTTCCAATCCTGCCCACCAGAAACAGGAAAATGATGCCAGTGAGCCCTGCTATGATATCATAGCGAGGCACGGGGGTATTACTTTTCATTTTTATTCTCTGGCTAATGATGCCACCTGCTGACTACATAAAATCAAGCTGAGTGCCCGCGCTGCTGTAGGGAACACAGCGACGCAGAAGGGGTTCTGAGCTGTTAATGAATAAGTAATGGCGGTCAAGAGTGATGAGAACTGACGCTGTTAACCCTTTCAATGGCTGCATCGAAATCCCAAATTTGAATTCCCAGCAGCCTCAGTCTGGTTCAGATCACGCACATCTGTAATGTGCTCCTCAGCTGCGATCACACATGTTTTTGAGGGAGAAACGTGATTACATGAAAGCAGCTCAAAGTTGCAGGGTGAAGGTTGTGTCACGTTTGGTGTCTTAGCAAAAAGGACATAATGTGTGGCTTTAACATCCAAATTTACTGAAATGTTCACGGGCAAATTCTCAAAAGTTGTGCAGAAATTCTAATGATGAGGGAAGAAATTGGAGACATATTTTTGTTTTAATATAATTTTTAACTTTTGAAACTCTGGAAATCAGGCGTTGGTTCTGAAAGCTCTTATGTTTGTTGGTGTACATGTTAATGTTGGAACCAGCATTGTATACTTTTATTAAGGGCCTTAAACAGGATGAGTGGGAACACTCCAAGAAGCCGTTGTGAAAGCAGCATTCCCGTCTCTGGAAAAAAGATCTCTGCTCAGAACGAGGTCTTTTTTACCTGATCCAGGTGTTTTAGCAAAGCTTTACTATCCTTTAAAACCTTTAAAACTGAACACGTCTAAGTTCATGCAAAGCTGCTCCCCTCAGTTGAAACTCCAGAATGGCAGCTGCCCTCCTCCTCCTCCTCCTCTCACCGTGTCTCCTAGGGTGGTGCTGGCTGGGCAGCGGGGAATTTTGAGCGGGATGAGGAGGAAGGCATATTTAAGCAGATCAGGCTGAAACCTCTGAATCCGGACAGCATCACCTGAGAGGGATTAGAGCTGACCTGAGCCTGAGCTCTGGTGTCAAGGAACAGGGTTCTGTCTTTTCTCTCCCAAGCCTCCCTGAGTGCGTGTGAATGGACGTGTGGGGTCGAGTGTTGGAGGAAGTAAAAAAAAAAAAAAAAAAAGAGAGAGAGCACAGGTGGATGGTGGAATGATGAAGACATTGATCCCACTTCTTTCCTAACACATCCCAGCCAGGTTGAGTGGAGGATTTTGAGTGGAGGATTACCACTTCCATTAATGACAGTAACTGCACATGTATCCGGCTGTAAACTGTGAGGAAAGACTGGCTCCTTGTTTGAGTTGTGTGTTGATCCTGTTTGGTCACAGAAGTATCAGATGAAGCCAGAGAAAGGCTCCTTCAGTGCACTTCTCCCATCATGCTTCTCTGATGAAAAACTCCAAGAAAAGGGAGGTTTCTGCTTAACTCTTTAACACCGGAGCTCCAGTGTTTATGCTCTTTGATTTATTGGAACTCTTTAATTGTTAACACGATTAATATAATTCCAGCAGATTCTGTAGGAGAAAAGCAGCGGTCGCAGGTAAACATTTATTGAACACTCTAAAAACTACATTTGTAAAACTTTAAAACCATAACTTTTTAACATATTATGAACTAGATCAGGGGTGTCAAACTCGATTGCACAAGGGGCCAGAATCCAAAACACACCTTAGGTCGCGGGCCGAGCAGAATAAACATTTATTGAATATTAAAACTAAATTTTAAAACCGTAACTTTTTAATATAATTATGAACTAGATATATAGCATTGCCTGCGGTAATGCTAGTGTGAATGCTGTAAGCTGAATTTGGCAGCTGATAGTGCTGATAGCTGAAGATGCTGAAATTGATAGCTAAAAACACTGAAGCTGATAGCCAGCTAAAATATTAGCTAAATGCCAAATTAGCCTAAAAACTAAAAAAAAAAAAAAACATAGTTTAGCCAAACAGCTAGCGTGTAAATATTAGCCTAACTCCAAAACAGCCAAAAAAATATTTTAAAAAGCCCTAATTACCCAGAAAATATTAGCTAAACACCAAAATGGACAAAAAAACTAAAACAAAAAAAGCCTAAATTAGCTAGGACAGCTAGTATGTAGCTGCATTTTTAGCTAAACACCAAAACAGCCAAAAAATCTTAGTAAATGCCAAAATAGTCCAAAAGGCAGAATGCCAATTTTTAAAACTTTTAAAATGTAACTTTTTAACATAAGCATGAATAATAAAAAGGCAGGAATATTATTCCAGAATAAATCAACTTAAACCTTAAATAACTTTCAATATTTTCCTCTCCATAAAAATATCTTTTGTCAAAACTATACAAGTTAAAATAAGCGGAAGATAACATTGGGCCATTAATAACAATAAAATAAAATGATCTGGAGGGCCGGATCCGGCCCCCGGGCCTTGACTTTGACACATGTGAACTAGATAGTGTGAATATTGTAAGTGGAATTTTGCTGCTGAAGATGTTAGTGAAGATAACTGAAGATGCTGAAATTGATAGTCGGCTAAAATATTAGCTTAATGCCAAATAAGCTTAAAAAAAATAAATTAAAAAATCCCAAATTAGCCAAACCAGCTAGCACGTAGCAGAAATATTAGCTAAGCTCTGAAACAGCCTAAATAAAATCTTAGTAAATCCAAAAATAGTCCAAAAAGCTAGCAGAATGCCAGTTTTTAAAACTTTAAAAACCATAACTTTTAACATAAATATGAATAATAAAAAATGCACGAATATTATTTCAGAATAAATTAACTTAAATAACCTTAAATAACTTTCCATAAAAATATACTTTGTCAAATCTATACGTGTTGAAGGAAAGTGCAAGATATTCATTCATTCATTTTCCTTGCCGCTTTATCCTTTTTGGGGTCACGGGGATGCCGGAGCCTATCCCGGCTGCTGATGGGCGAAAGCAGGGTTTACCCTGGAGAGTTCGCCAGTCTGTCGCAGGGCCACATTTGCGCACACAGTCACTCACACATTCATACCTAGATATCATCGGGTAATTAAAAAATATAAAATAAATTGATTGTGAAGGCTGATATTACTACTAAGGGGACTGGATCTGGCCCCCGGCCTCGACTTTGACACGTGTGTTAACACTCTCTAAACAAAATTGTTTTTTTATGTTTTTAGCATGTTCTTGTGACAGTTTTCTCTCAATGGAGACATTTATGAAGACAGTTGTAATTAAAACTGTATTCAAATCCCTGAATCAGGAACAGAAAAAAATGGCGTTTGAAAACACTTTTTTTTTGTCTCCCTGCTCTCCATCTGATGCATCCACTTCAGACAAAAGATCCATGTATGTCTATGTTTTCCTCATCTGAGATAGCTCTAATGTTGCTCGCGTTGTAAGCTAACAGGGGAGAGTGTAAACAGAGGATAATGGGAAATGAGCTGAGGCTTACTCCCTGCAAACAGTTCTGCCCACAATTCAAAGGTGAATTTCTAATGACCTCCTGCCGCTGCAGAAACCAAGTTCAAGAAAAACAATAGTTTTTTTTTTTAAATATTGGCTAAAATCTGCATAATCATAAGTAAAAATAAATACTGGGAACACTTTTACAATTAGATCAAAAACTGCTCAGCTTGACAAGTTAAAAAAAAAGTTGACTTAAGAAAGAATATTTCATAAATATGGTTTTACTGTTTCTGTCATGCTGCTTGGCTTAGAAAAAAAATCTTTTGTATTGACATCTATCTATAGCTTTTCCTTAACAGCAACTTTACATATTTATCACATTTTGATCAGAAAACATAACTGTGAACAGATTACAGCTACACCATGTCACCTAATAGTTATGTGCTCTGGCAAATGCACATGTCTTTTTTTCCTTTAGGCCAAGCAACTTTTACCTATAAAATCTGATTTTTGCGGAAATGTGAAATAAAATCGAGTTATTGCATAAAATCTTATAATATACTCCATATTTCCTTGCGGTGATTGGAAACTTCTGAGCAGCAGACAAAAACGACAGTGTCCCTGCAGAGCTTGGGGCAAGTTTTTGCAGCCCTCACCTATGCCCGTTTTCCTCCGCTCTGCAGCAGCAGCTACACCTTCATTTGTTTCCTTTAAAGCTACCAAGTATGACCAGCCAATTTGGTCTGACTCTCTTGAGTTTATTGGGCCGTAAAGATTCTAATGTTGGGAATCGTTTCAAAGTGCCACGCATTAAACAACAACACAAAAGAAGCCTTTAAAAAAAGTGAGTCATACCAGGGCTTCACAGGTAGGAGAGCTGCCCAGAGAAGGAGATGGCTAATTCAGATCTCAAAGCAGATCCAGCAAAAAGCTGTTTAGAGGTAATGATGTGAGCACAATAGCCATCCATTGTATTTTTTTCCCTTGTTTAATGTAATCACGGGAATTGTTAAAAGGAGCTACTTCCTCTTTCCTAATCACAAAAGACAACAGATAAGTTCACTTTAAGCCAAAGCTAGCAGTTGCTAAGGAGCATAATTATCATTTCAAAACAACTCTGCAAGTTTTGCTCACTGTGGAAGCATTTTTTTATTAGAGTTGTGATAGTAGCTGCGTTTCCATCACACATGTGCAAAACTTTATCAGATTCTAGAAAAAAACCCAAATTTTGCAATTAAACGATTTCCATTACATTATAATTATGCAAATAAGCACAAACCAACTTACACATAAGTCATTCAAACACGGCGACGAATGTGAACAATACTTTGATTTACAGCCGATACATTCAAATTACTGCTACGGCGCTAGTGTCCATCATCTATGAAAGGAAACATTGGCGTCTTCTTCACACCACGGAGCAGCAAGCTATGTGGGAGTGGCTATGGATGAAGGGATTTTGGGAAATCGTGGTTGGTGATTTTAGCTGTGAATCCAAGAATTCCACATGACATGCTCAACTTTGATGAGCTGTGTGATGCTTATTGTTGCAATAAGTGCGGAATCTAGTTGCTGGTCACGTGAGTCATTTAATTCTAAAAAAGTTTCCTTTGCAGTTTTGCGAAATATGTCAATTTCAATACGCCTCAAAAACCACCTCCTCCAAGTGCAAAAACTTTTTTTTTCAATAAATGCAATTTTTTTTTTTTTTTATGGTTGTGTTTCCTTTGGCCAAATTTATTATTGCAAATCACATTTGTGCAATTTCATAGTCAATGGAAACCACAGCTAATTAGAGATTAGACATTAGGTGGGGTTTTGCTAGCAATTCTCGTAGACATTTTGCAAACCTTTTTCTCTGGTTAGCTGCAGAGTCTCTATATTGCTGTGCAAACTTTTAATAGATTATGAAAACATTTCCACATAAGACTCATTTCATATTTTAAATTGATGTGTGAGTTAGAAAGCAGGAGAGATTTTCTGAAACATTATGACAAAGTGATTGAGTAAAAAATCGTTTTTGAGGAATGATTGTCTACAAGCTGGGAGTATGGAAATGCATAATTCATTGGGATTCCTGTAAACTGATCAAATCAAACAAAATCAAGATTTATTTATAAAAAGTGCTTTTCGTAATTGTAAAATTATGCAATTTCTCTCTTTTTTTTATCCAAAACTTAATTAAACTCTTGCATGATAAGTGAAAATTTAAGCTACGTTCAGACCACTCTTGGAAAACGCATTCAAGGAGCCTCTTCCAATGAAAAATTTATTTAAGTAATGTAGTTTCTACGCAATTTTCTTGACTTGAATTTGGTAGTGACATGAGGATGGCACTCCTTTTAATTCACAGAAATTCATGTAAAAATCGATCATGATCATGGAAGAGAAATTAATTACAGCGACTGGAGCCCAGCCAGGATTATATGACAAGTCAAGCCTGTTAGATTGTAGATTGTCTTTCAAAACTGCAACAATTTAAAAATGTACAATTTTTAAAAATTATTTATTGCTTTTTATTTCAAAGCAAAATAATTAGTAAAATATTTACGAGAAAAGCATTTTTTTTTCTTTTCACATGCAATAACAAAACAGTTTTTAAGTTATGTACATAAATCCAAAAAAAAAACATTGAAAAAATAAACTTCCATCAGTAATCAGTACAGTGTCTGCTCAGACTGATAACTGTGGAAAAAAATGTTAAGTGTCTTTAAAAACACATTGGATCAGTAGCTTTTTCTGTCTATAGATTCCTTGGCTTGAGTCTAATGATTAATGTCTCTTTAGCATTGATCTGCAAAGCCTGGAAAATCTAAAACTGTAGAAGGCCCCTTGAGAAAGCACACCGACACTCACAGAAACAAATGAGCTACACAAACAGACACTGACTCTGGTGTGGTGCTAAGGGCTCTTTGCACCAGTGCCTATTCAAATAGCTGTAACAGCAGGGAGGCAGGGGCTGACCACCCCACCCGTTCGCCCACCTCTTGGCTCCCAACAGATGGACACAACTCCTTTAACCCTCTCCTTTCTTCCATGAGAAATCTAATTATCCGTACAAGCCAATCAAAATAAAACATTGCATGCACTGCCTTTGGTATAAAGGAAAGCAAGCCGGTCAATAACAAAGCGCCTCTGTAGGAAACTTTCCTCTAATGTAGCAGCAAGAGAATAAACATGGAGAAGTAAGGAGGCTGTAACCTCAGTTATGGACTGACTCTATATGTGATAGACAATAATATTTACTTTTGCTGAGTTACATCAAAAATGTGATGAATTAAGATTTTTTAGCTGATTGGCTGTCATAAAAGGGTTTTGGTTCAGGTTTGACAGCAGTAGAATAAACAAGGTTATTTAGGGAGTTAGCGAACCAGTTGGTGCTTTTGTTGGATATTTCATGATTAGTTTACTTATACATTCATCTGAGCTGTAGATGCTTGACAGGATCTCAGACCTTGCGGTATGAGAAGGATACGGTCTCACGGCTGCCTGCAGAGTGCAGAAGCACCCGGTGTGTTTTTAATCAGAGGCAAGGCTGGGAGTCATTACTGGGGCTCGATGCTGAGCTCATTGTCTCTCCGACTCCCTCCCTGAAGACACGGGACAGCAGAGAGTGAAGATGCGGATTTACGGTGAGGGCTACATGGCATGCAGATTTCTGTGGTCACTAGGAGGGAAGTGATTGAAGGAGAGGATGCGACGGCAACAGATTCATTGATTTAGACGCACATCTGTGGGTTATCAGAGCAAACAAAAAGTTTGTTGATTCCCCCTGTAATTAAGCTAATTATGGCATGAAAACCTTTTGACCCAGAACATAAGAAGACTTTCTTTTGTCAGTTTTTTTTTTTTTTTAATTTAATTCTTGTGTACTTGCATCTTAGCCAACTTTTGACAGACAACAGGCTGCAGACATCAGGTTATTGCTATTTACAGGTAAACTACTGTCAAAAGTTAGAACATACCAATATTTCCAGTTTTATGAAAGTATTGATTGTGCTTTTTTTCTGAAATGGAAGATTGTACAAATACTATTGTCTGTGGTCCATTTGCTTTGCTCCTTTAACCACGTCATCCCGAACCAACTTAATGGGGTTCAAGGATGGACAACATGCTGGCAACCCTGTGTTTTCAGGTTTATCATCTTGTTTTCAGGTATTGCTGGTAGAGCTTGGATTTTTGACTTAAGTCATTATCTTATCGTAGGACGAGCCCCTGATCACTGCGTGCATACCAGAGGGATTTCCATGAAGCTGTGGAATGATAAACATGTCGGCTCATGGCGCCCCTCACACTGTACTAGTCACCAAACCTGAATCCAGCAAAACAGTCCATATTATCAATAATTCTTCCATGTCTGATGATTGATATCACACACCGTAAAGTCATCCTTTAATCTTTTCGACAATTTACAAAGATTTTGTATGAAGAACCAAAGGTATACAACTTTAGTCTTTCTAGCACCCTCCAGTCTCCAGTATGTCATGGGACGTGTCCTGAGGACCAATCCCCGTCTGGTACCACAAAATAGAATTGGCTCTTGGGGATAAACAAAGTTATTTGAATTGAACTGAATTGAATCCAGTGCCACGCCCCGAGGGTTGCATACCCTTGATTTCATGAACAGCCAGCACATCAAAAAAACGACGAGTTGGGGACACCCAAACCATCAAAAAACGATGCGGAGGGGTCGTTAACCAAACTTCCAAATATTACAACTTGTAGTGAGAACGTGTTGCTCACGCTGATGTCTTAGCAATTCTTCTGTTATGGTTTAAACTGAGACAGGCCGACAAGGACCAACAAAGCTGTGCTGAAGCTGCTGTCTTGTGACCCTCGATCATGTTGGTGTTAACACACGGAAACACCTAATCAGGTCAAGTTGTGACTTTGAGTGTCAGTGAGTGGAAGGAGAAAGTGTGTTGGGTAAAGTCTTCCAGTAGCAGGAATACCCAGACCCTCGAGAGAAATTGTAACAATCGCTCCTCATATTTAGAGGGGACGTCACATCGCCCTCCTATAGGGCATGGGAGCATTCAATGTTTGGATGTTGCAAAATAAAACATAATACAGAAACCTTTTTTTTTTTTTTTTTTTTTTTTTGCTGTTCTCAAGCGTTTGTTTATATACTTATGAAAAAAGGTGCTTTCCAAAAAACCCGAATTCACCACACATATCAACCCCCCCCCCGACACTCAACAACACGGATGACAAACATACAGTCTTTACACTCCCACAGTCCAAACCCCAAGTTCTCCCGGTTTTGTTGCTAGCAAAGGAAAAAAGAAAATAGTCTGTCCAGCTCACGTGACCGTCGGAAGGCCGTCTCGTCCTTTGCGAAACGCGTTCCCACGAGGAAGATGACGATCGGAAAAAAAGTAATACTCCAGCTCCAGGGACGGATTCTCTCGCACCAAACAAGCGATGATATAATCCACCTCGAGAACGGCTAGTACATCCACTCCTCGATCATCCGCTCCTTCACCTGCTGGCGGGCTGCCCTCTCGCGCCTCGCGCACCTGTCCTCATTAAAAGTCCTTTCGCATGCTGCGACACAGTCCCGATCACCCAATAGGGTGACACACAAAACAAAACACACATGACCTCATTATGACGTGGGTAAATCCCCGTTCAGCACAACTTGGATAACACGATGAGAATCACGGTCAAAACTGGCACTTAATGGCAACCATTACATTCCCCCCCCCCCCAGCCAGAGGCTTAACGGGACCATAAAAGGGCTTCAGGTTTACTACGCACAACATCCAGTTTCGTTTTGTCTGCCAACCCACAAACTTGGTAATTGACGGGTCCTAACTTCTTCTCTACTCTTACAGGCCCTACCCATCTAGGCGCAAACTTAGCAGAGAACTTAGCAGAAGCTTTAGACTGGGGATGTGACCTCATCCAGACCAGATCCCCGACCGCAACTGTACATCTTTACGGCGGGCATTATAGTACCTGGCTTGTCTAGCCTTGGCCACACCTACATGTCTTTCCACCTCTTTTACTAATTGTGTATGGGCATGCAGTGTGTTATATGCAGATGTGTCAGGAGTAGGTGTCTTATGAATAAGGCGTTCTAAAGGTCCTGGGATTTTACGCCCAAGAGTCAACACAGCAGGGGTCACACCAGTGGTTTCATGCACTGCTGTATTAATGGCAAGACGGAACTCAGGCAGCCATCTATCCCAGTCTTGATGATGGTCCTCGACATATGACGCCAGCATAGTCTTTAATGTTCTATTCACCCGTTCTGTTAAATTGGTTTGTGGATGGTATGCAGTGGTAAGTTTCTGGGTAACTCCCCAAGTAGCACACAACTGACTCAGGATTTGGCTGGTAAACTGAGGGCCACGGTCAGATACGAGGTATGTTGGCACACCCCAGCGTGTGAAGATCTCATCCTTGAGGATGCGGCATACTTTAGGTGTCTTGGCGTCCCTGAGTGCAAATAGTTCCACCCACTTGCTATAGTAGTCAACGACCACCATCAGTATTGAATTCTGTGCTTTACTGGATGGAAATGGGCCCATAAAATCCACACCAATCATCTCACAAGGTGCCTTGACATCAGTACCCTGAATCAGACCAGCTGGTTTTCATTTGATGGCTTATGTTGTTGACATTTTTGGCAGCTCCGCACATAAGCCCAGACATCCTTCCTTACATCCGGCCACCAAGCCACATCCAAAAATTTGAGGAGCGTTTTCATTCTACCTAAATGACCTCCGAATGGGCTGTCATGGTAGTAAGAAAGAAAGGATGAGATCTGCTGGCACAACCATCTGGTAGTTGTAGCCGCTGTATTTGGATGGTACAACTCGGTAAATCACCCCTGCTGGAGTTTATAATGTAAATGTCCTTGCGTTGGTTCACCGATGGTAGAAAAGATTTTCTGACACCAAGGATCCCTTTCTTGTGCTTTCTCCACCCTCCTGTAATGTTGTCGGTAGATCTGACCAGTATGACCTTGTACAAGCTAGGGCTACACAATCGCCTCCTGGGATTTTGTTTTTCCTGCACAGGAACACGGGAAGGGCATCAGGCACGATGTTAGAACAACCTTTTCGGTAATGCACTCTAAAGGAAAATGCTTGTAGCCGCAGTGTCCATCTGGTTAAACGGGAGGTCGTCTTTGGGCAATTGAAAGCCCAAGCCAGAGCACTATGGTCAGTGAAAACATCAAAAGTATCCCCTTCCAGGTAGTATCTCCACTTCTCTACAGCCCACACTACGGCTAAGCATTCCTTTTCTGATGTTGAATAATTGAGTTCCGGTCCTCGGAGTGCTCTTGAAGCATAGGCGATGACAAATTCTTCGTTCCGGTGGTTTGTGTCAGAACAGCTCCCAAACCAACATCGCTTGCATCACAGCTGATTTGAAACCCTAGGTGAGGTTGCGGTTGTGCAAGCACAGGCGGAGAACGTAGCCGATCCTTCAGATGTTGAAAAGCTGTCTGACACTCAGCGGACCACACCCAAGGGGCATCTTTCTTTTTCAGATTGTTCAGGGGTGTTGCTATGTCAGCTAAATGCGGTATGAATTTATGATACCAACCCACCAGTCCCAAAAACCTCTGAAGACTTTTGAGATCAGCAGGCACTGGATAGGTGGTAATAGCATAAACTTTGTCCGGATCTACCTCTACGCCTCGTGCAGACACAACATGCCCCAAAAAAGTGAGCTCAGTTGCAAAGAAGTGACATTTCTTGACATTGAGCGTAAGATGAGCCTGGTGGAGTCTTTGAAAAACGGCATCAAGGTCTCGCAGGTGTTGTTCTTTAGTTTTGGAAAAAACAATTATGTCATCAATATACACAAAGCAGATGTTTCCCTTCAGGCTTCCTAATACTTGCTCCATTAGTCGCTGGAAAGTGGCCCCAGCATTGCGCAAACCAAAAGGCATTACTTTGAATTGGAAAAGGCCCCGGTGAGTAATCATGGCTGTCTTATGTTTACTGTCCTCTCCCATGGCAACCTGCCAGTAACCACTTTGTAGGTCAAGGGAACTGAAGTACTTGGCTCCTTGCATAGATTCAAGAATTTCATGCACCAGTGGCATTGGATAGGCGTCATGGTGAGTCTTGGCATTAAGCCCCCTATAATCCACACAGAACCGAAGGGCACCACACTTCTTTGGAACCAAGACCACTGGGGAAGCCCAAGCTGACGATGACGGTTCAATGACGCCATTGGCTAGCATTTTGTCGAGATGTTCATCGATGATAGTTTGTTTTTGGGGAGACACCCGGTAGGCTCTTTTACGCACCGGTAGATCATCTGTTGTCAAGATGTGATGCTTGATGAGGTTGGTATTACCGGTGGTGCTCGTCCAAACTGTGGGCCATTTTCTCAGAAGGGGCCAAACTTCCTCAGGTTGATCCTCCATTGACAAAGGAGCCGGTGGGTGGTTATTTGAATCTTCGACAGCCAGATAGAAATAAGCCGAAGGTTCCACACGCTTCCACTCAAGTGCCTCTCGGGTCTTCTGTAAGAACTTGTACTCCTTGCCACCGGTCATAATGTATTTCCCTACATGTGGTTTTAGAGTGAGTTGACTTGCACACATAAAGTCCAAACCGAGAAGCAAAGGCATACATAGCTGGGTTTCTTCGAGAATGTAAACACAGACGTGGTAGTGGGCATTATTGAGGGTTAGAAGAAGATTAGCTTTTCCCAAGGCTTTGTTTTCTTGTCCATTAGCCATGACAAACTTGAGATTGTTATTGGCTCCCATAGTTTCATCCGTTTTTTTAATGTTATTCCACAGGGAGGAACTCATCAGGGAATATGTGCAACCTGTATCCAGCACAGCATCCCCCTTGTGTCCTCGTATATCCACTGGCACCACCAAAAGAGTTGGGGTGCCTTGCACTGAAGCCACATCTGCACCCTGTCCACGTCCAGGCCCTTGAAACGGCCTACGATTAGCTCTTTTAGACGACCGGTCTGTTTGGTTAGTCTGCTGGACTCGAGTCCAATAGTCTTTCGTGTGACTCCAGTCTTTTTCTATAAGGGAACCCACCTTGACCAGCTGTTCAACTGTTGAAACTATACCCCGTAATCCGCTGGCTAGTCTGGGGTTGCATGCGTCCAGTATGCGACGTACTATATCTGTTTCCGGCATATCAGGCCGCCATTTAAGACAGAGTGCTCGGTGGTCATATGCAAAGTCTCTTAAGGCTTGGTTTGGAGTTTGAACACTCTGACGAAGCTGTTCCTCTATTTCTGACGAGTAATCCGAGGGCAGGAAGGCCTCTAGGAAAGCTGTTTTGAACTCATCCCAGTTGTTAATTTTTCCACGGGCTGCCAGCCACCAGCTCCGAGCCGGACCCTTCAGGACAGTGTTCAGGGTGCCGACAAACTCAGTATTACTTAAAGGGCGAAGAGTCAAAAAATTTTCACACTGTTCAATGAACTCTGTAACATCAGTTGAGTTGCGGGACTCACCAAACTGTGGGAATTCCATCCTGACAGGTGGTCTGGGAGTGGCTGCGTGAAAAGGTGTAATGGTGACGTCTGCGTCAGGTGTATGAGGAGTAGGTGGTAGATAAGCTGGCGTAGAAAATCCAGTGGGTCCCCAAAAAGTGCGTTGTTGCTTGACGGCCTTTTTCAGCTTGTCCTCCCACTGTTTGTCACGCCGCTCCAAACATGCAACCACAGTTTCATCCAGTTTCTGCAGTTTTTCATCAATATATTCTTTGGCTTGTAGGCTCACGGCGTCGATCGCCGCTCTTAGCCCGTCTTCCCTGTTAAGAGAGCTGACAACAGTTTCTCTTAAACTGAGTTCTAAAGCGTCTATCTTTGAATGGATCTCCACGAGTAGATCTGAGAAATTCGTTCCGTCATCCTCCGGTTCTTTATCGTCCTCTTTGTTGTCATGTAAATACATGGATTCCAGTCTACTGGTTAATTCCGCCACTTCACTGCGTGCTCCTCTGGTGGTGACGAAACGAGGGGAACTGGGGACAACAATCGGATCAGGTTCAGACGGGTTGGACGGGTTGGACTCAGGTGCCAAGTCTACTAGAGGAAATGTTCCGCCTCCAGCAGCACAATCCTCACTGGGTGCACCCTGCTGGTCGATCATGGACATGGCTGAGGTAATATTTGGCACACTAAAAAAAAAAACGTAATAAGTAAAAGAAGCTGCTACTTTGAGGAGGACGATGAACAACAAAAACTTTTCGTGACATCAAATGACCTTAAATGACATTTTCTCCCCTGTACACAATGATATGTAATCTGTATATTTATTATCTTATTCTCTTTTTTTTTTCAAACATAGAAAGCGATCCCATACTGGCCACCAATATGTAACAATCGCTCCTCATATTTAGAGGGGACGTCACATCGCCCTCCTATAGGGCATGGGAGCATTCAATGTTTGGATGTTGCAAAATAAAACATAATACAGAAACCTTTTTTTTTTTTTTTTTTTTTTTGCTGTTCTCAAGCGTTTGTTTATATACTTATGAAAAAAGGTGCTTTCCAAAAAACCCGAATTCACCACACATATCAACCCCCCCCCGACACTCAACAACACGGATGACAAACATACAGTCTTTACACTCCCACAGTCCAAACCCCAAGTTCTCCCGGTTTTGTTGCTAGCAAAGGAAAAAAGAAAATAGTCTGTCCAGCTCACGTGACCGTCGGAAGGCCGTCTCGTCCACTTTGCGAAACGCGTTCCCACGAGGAAGATGACGATCGGAAAAAAAGTAATACTCCAGCTCCAGGGACGGATTCTCTCGCACCAAACAAGCGATGATATAATCCACCTCGAGAACGGCTAGTACATCCACTCCTCGATCATCCGCTCCTTCACCTGCTGGCGGGCTGCCCTCTCGCGCCTCGCGCACCTGTCCTCATTAAAAGTCCTTTCGCATGCTGCGACACAGTCCCGATCACCCAATAGGGTGACACACAAAACAAAACAAACACATGACCTCATTATGACGTGGGTAAATCCCCGTTCAGCACAACTTGGATAACACGATGAGAATCACGGTCAAAACTGGCACTTAATGGCAACCATTACAAAATGTCCACTGAAATCCATTCAGTGAACAGAAAGGAGAGGACAAGATTCTATTATGCCTTCATTGAAAATGTAATAACCTTCTCATTCATCTGCTGGTTCCACTCACTAACAGTACAGAACAAAAACCGTCTCACGCACACTGTTAAAATCTGCTCAAAAATCATTGAACAGCCAATCCGATCTCTTGCCACCCTGTGTGATCAGCAGACTACAAAAAAAGCCAACAAAATCCTTCAAGACCCCTCCCATATCATGCATCAAGAGTTGGAATGGCTCCCCTCACGTCGCAGGCTTCGGATTCCCGGATGCAAAACACAAAGGAGGAAGTGCAGCTTCATACCAAGAGCAGTCCAGCTACTTAACACTGACTTACAATCAAGCTAATCAGTGCAATTAACAGAATTACCACTATCACAACCACACTACGTCACTTTATGTCATCCTGTGTGTGTGTACGTATAAATATATTTATATACACACATGTATATTTACATAATGTACAGTTTTTCTCCTTTATCTTATTGTTATTATTTTTATTTTTTATTTCTCTATACGCCTGTGTCAGGTGTAACTTGTAACTTGTATTTTGATTGAAAGCACTCTCTGCACCTTAAAATAGAATTGCCCCTCGGGGATAAATAAAGTTGTTTGAACTTGAACTTGAACTTGACAAAGTTAGAGCTACCAGACTAAGAAAAACACCAAACAGAGGAGACGAGATCTGGATTGTTGCTCAATCATCCAAACTCATCTTTTCTGATCAAAAGTTGTTTTTGCATTGGAGATCAGGATCCCAGAGGCTGAAGAAGAAATTGAAAAGTACAGAATCTTCATTGCTTTAAGTCCAGTATGACGTTTTAACAGCCAGTGATGGTTTTGGGCATCTAGTCATCTACAGGTGTTGGCCCACTGTGTTTTCTAAAGTCCACAGCCGAAAGAGCCGGCCAAGACAGAATTCTAAAGCGCGTCATGCTGCCCTCTGCCAATAAACTGTACCGAGACGATTGGGTTTTCCAACAGGATTTGGCAACTTCCCACATCGTCAAAGGTACCAAGAGTGACCGTGCTAGTCAGGAGGGCTAACAAACCCTCCCAAAAGGAAATCTAGAGACTGTTGTCAAGGGGAAGACGAGAAACACCAAACCCAACAATGCAGATGACCTTGAAGAAAGAGAGGCTTCCATTACATCTCTTCTTTGAACTAAAAATACATTTTTTGACAAATCTGATATCATTTTCTAATTTTCTGAAAATCTAACTATACATTTATTGTTAAATGAAACAAGGAGTTGAAACATGGCAACCTTTATGTGATGATTCCAATTACCACAGTTTACTTCTAGAAGTGACAACAACTCTACAACTTTTTCCTCAATTTTTGCAAGTTAAATCTTTTAGATTTTTCAAAATATTACCTGTTAAAGTGCCCAAATATTAGGGGGAAGTTAGTGTGTACCAGTTGGTACAGAAAGTTTGACATTTCGACATGAATAATCTCTTTGTCTAGTGTGCACTAAGCAACTGCAAAAACAAGAAATCCTTTCTTTTCAGGTAGGGCAGTTGCTCCAACATTTTAACTAATAGCATATTTGGGTAAATACAATTATATCGTAATATTTTTGCTAAAAGCCAAGTCAAGTTGTTAGCATTATGCTAGATAATGGTTTGATTCATTGCTGTGACCTTTTAAAAACTGCATGAGCTCAATTAAGGATATGCGGTTATTGTTCTATTATGAGTTTTACCTGTCCAAGTGAATCGTATGTATTCGTATTAATAATAAAAATTAACATTTAAACATTACAAAGTCTGATGGCGTCACTTGACATTTCTTAGACAAGTGGTAATGTCTGACTAATTCCGTCCATAATTGTTTTTGTTAGGAACCTAACAATTACCTGCATATCTAAATATTTAGGTGCAATCACAGAGGTTTTATGTGCCTTTGGTTTGACTGCTGTTCTGCCAGTAACATTTCAAGAAAAAAAATATGAAGTCAGACTTTATAGAAGCCAGAAAAAGCGCTAGAACACTGTGCCAATGCGATTCTTGTTTCATTTTTGACAGTTTTCTGCAGTTTGTTCTCCTTAGCCAAGAACTGTTCACAGCAGTACAGTGATTTTTTTTTTTGTTTTATTGTGGTTGTGGCTGTTGTGTTTGTTGTGGTCCAGTATATAGTTTTTGGGTTCTCTCCCTGCATGGCTCGAACGACTCCTCCTCTCACACATTTGATAAAAAGAAAGAGAAGTGTGGGAGAAATCTGCAGACTCTGTTATGATTTGAATTCTGCACATTTTTTTGTTTTTTGCGCTCATCAATTGTGGTGGCTGCCTTTGACTTTCTTGTATTTATTTGTGTTTCTCACTAATCTCGCTTAAGGCGATGAAACAATACTGTGGCAATGAGAAAATATGAGGACAAAGAACTCCATTAACGTTACTCGAATTCCTCTTGTCTTTTCTCTGCTTCTGACTTGCTAGCGTTACATCTTGGCTCCATCCTCCTCAACGGGATATTATTTTATTTGGACTGGGGCCAAGTCCAAGGAGCAGCAGCCTTAGCAGTGTAAACAGTTGTCACCGGCAAGATTAATGACTAATAGGTATCTCTAGATCGGGGTCACAACCAGTTTACATGTTTACCAGTTAATGGTTTTAGAGATGGCACTGCCTTGGTGCTGCAACTGACACCGGGGGGCTGGTTAGCGTCAGGAACCAGCGCGAGTGGATTCATATGCATTTCTTTTCTAAAACATACGACATGAACTGGGAGGCCTGCGGTTGGTTTGTGAGAAAGCCAGGTTTGACTTTGGACTGTTTAGACAAGAAAAAAGACGATTCCTGTTGTTGAGTTCCAGCACCTTGGAACGTTGTTTCAAGCTGCGGCCAAGACCTGGCAACCTGATTTGCTGCTTGTTTGTAGCAGCAAACAGTGGCGTGTAGGTACAAGGCAGATGTCAGACTCGGTTTTTGGCTCCACTGTGATGATACTCTTGATGACTACATTCCTGCTTCTTATATGTTTTCTGGTGTCTGACATTCTCATCAGAATCTTGTTCCTCAATGAAACACCAACCGACAGCCCACCCGGGATATTATTTTTGGAGCCATAAAAAAAGTTAGTGACATACACACAAAGGGGACACAAACTTCTGGAGAGTGATCTTATCAAGCTAATTAGAACTTGCCTGACTCAGTTGGCCGCCTGACAATTAGGCAAATTAGCAAATGGACTTGGTTGGAACAACTTCTGCAGCAAAAAATGTGTCATAAAAATGCAAATTATTGTAAATGCTGAAGTTGATGGAGATATTTATGAACTGATTAAACTAAGGAGTTCAAAAGTAAATAAGAGCTAATTAAAAGGAGTGTAAATTTATTTTTCAATTTACATCTTGAAAACAAAAGTCTTTTTTTTTTGCTTTATTTGACATTTTTCCACTTTTAGCTATAACATCTGCTGGAATTAAATAGGTATAAAGCTCAATGATGGCAGCAATTAGCATGCATGCATTCAAAGTTCTGAAGAATTACAGTCATTCATGGAATGACTGCTGTTGTTTTATAAGGTCGATCATCCATCCATCCATTTTCTAAACCCTGGTCAGGCCAACTGAACTACCATGGGAGGTTCACCCTGAATGTTGGCCAGTCCATCTTGTTAAAGTCCCCCTCCAATGAGAATCATGCTTTTTGAGTTTTTAACATGTATTTGTGGCATTTTTCTTCTGAAAGAGAAAAATATCATAAGAAATCATTTTGTGTTTGCATTTCCGAGTATTTCTCCTTTTAAATCTCTGTCAATCAAACACTGGCTGAAAAACTACGTTTGAATTCCTTAGCTTTGATAGCTGTCCCGGATATAGCATAGGGGGCGGAGAAGAGAAGATAACATCCCACTGATGTTAGCTTTCATTATTTTCCAAAGGAATCTGAGGAAAAGATGGATTGGATTTATTGGTCACAGCAACGTCAATAATTATTCCATCCTTTGCGGAAAAAGAGACATTTTTCAACTGGACGGAGAAAGAATTATTAGTTATTTTTGAAGAGGGATACAGTACACAATGGACAGCCTGCACTTTCACTGGTAGGTTTTATTTTAGGCTGGTATTTTTGTACATATTTGCATGTGACGAGCAGAAAAAGTGATTTAAATTCACGTCGCCTCCTCGTCGTGCAGTGAAGGTGTGCGTTATTTCATTGTCCGCTTGTATTTTAATTGCATCCAAGGCCTGAAAAAAATCATTAGCTGCCACAAATATGCAGCAGCAGCGCCGCTGCTAACCATCTGTGTGCTGCCCCCTACAGGTTGAATTGGGGTATTGAATTTTATAATTGGTCAAATCATTTAAGTCCCACATATAGGTGTGCAGGTGATACACAAGTGCCCATAGGATAATTACACAAACTACAATATGTTTAACATCCTCATTGCTGTCAGCCCGGCTACAAGCAGCACACACATATTACATGAACAGCATTAACAAGCCCCTTGTGCAGTATGCAGGGTTTTTAGTAGGGGTGTAACGGATCACAAAACCCACGGTTCGGATCGTGTCACGGTTTTAGGGTCACGGTTCGGATCATTTTCGGATCAGTAAAAGTAAAAAAATTAAAAAAATTAAAAAAACAAAACGAAAAAAAAAAACAACAATATCAAACCTAATTTAATTTTTGGAAACAGTTTAACTCATAAATTCAATAAGCATTTAAAATACCTCACACACACAATATTTACATATGCAACAACAAACATTTGCTATTGAAGCTATTTATTAAAAAAAACATATTTATACTTTAACACAAACAAAATGCTAAAACATGATGTTTCTGATTAATTTACATGTTTTTAGACCAAATCTACAAAAACTAAGAGAAGATGATTAGAAATAGTGTTGAAAACACCAAATCTATCTGGATTATCCTTTAAAATTAAATCATAAATAAAACAGTTACAATATTTTTTTGGGTATGAATTGCTTTATTGAAACTAACTGTGGGAACATTTAAATGTTTTAAATGATAATTTTCTGTAAAATGTGGCACTTCTGCGTCAGCTTTTCTTGGTCAATTTTGACATCTCTGGCTTGCCGTACAATGTTCCGCGATGCCACCGGAAAGCCAGTAACGGAGCTTCCATTCGATGTGAATGGACAATTGGTTTAAATTATGCTAGCGCGAGTGTCCGCGTTTGGGGGTGGGTGTTCGAGCGGTCCGCGGTACACACGTGTCCCGCACCGTGGCCTCTGATCCGTACGGACCACGGATTTTCCGTGATCCGTTACACCCCTAGTTTTTAGGGGTTGAAATAATGAAATAGCGGCTGGAACTCACCTACTTCCATCCTACTTACCCGTACGCGTTGTATTTGTTTTCACTACAACCTGTCACCGCAACATCCCCGTAGAAAACTATGTGCAGGTACATTTTCCCCCCCTACAGGCTCACCGAGTAGTTTATGATCTTGATGTTGTGTGCAGACCGCATGTGTGTCCTGTACGGGTTTGCCCATTTTCATAGTCATTTAAATGACTTTATGTAAAAATGTTACATTTTTTTAAGAATGTCTTTTATTTAAAGAATAACCTCAGCTACTGTTAACCATGATCCTGTTGTGTTTAACCATGATCCTGATGATGCAGGTGTCTGTTTAAAAGAGAGAGATACAAATTAACCAATTACAGAACAAATAGACAAACATAATCCCACCCAATTACACTTTGACACCTCTACACATACTGCCCAGTTTGAAAGGTTTATATAATTGCTAGCTCTTATTGTGAGGGTATCAATTTCTAAAATCAGTGATACAGACTGTAAAACTTTGGATAATGATCCTTGCGCAAAAGCTCTAAACTTGTAAAAAAGAACAAATCCCTGTTGTGCAGACAGATGGATATAATTCTCCTGTCTGACCTCCAGTCTGTAAGGAAAAGAAGAGTTTTTACTCATTCCAAAATCCAGAGAAATAGCAAGCCCACGATGTGTATCCCCACATTAAAAGAGAGAGACAGCTCAGTGGGCTTGTGGTGGAGTGTCCGCTCTGAGACTGGAAGGTTGTGAGTTCAAATCCAGGCCGAGTCTAAAAATGAGACCTCCCTGCCTGACACTCAGCCTTAAGGGGTTAGATTGGGGAATTAAACCACCAAATAGTTCACGAGCGCGGCTGTGTCTGCAGTTCACCGCTCCCCCAGGAGATGGGTCAGATGTGGAGAACAAATTTCACACACCTGTAACTATAAGTAATTTACTTTCCTGAAGTCTTTTTAAACCAATACCAGCCCATCTTTGTTTAGACCCACAGTGAGCGCTTCCCCTTCAAGTGCAGTGATGTGGTGTGAAAGTTCTACAACAAATGTACTCCAGATACCTGGCAAAGATGATGGAAGATGGAGTTTTCTGAAAAACAGGAAAACCAGTTACTTTCTTAGACTTTATGCATTAAAATATTTTCCTAATTGCATTTAATTAGATGTACAAGAAAAAACATGTAAAAGAAACTATGTACTGTATCCACTTGGATTTCGATACAGAATCTGTGGTTGAAATGACTTGTAAAGTCGCAGTTTAAATTAACAGTAAATGTAAACTGCTAAAAATATATATCAACACATATTAGTTATTAATTTCATTTAAAAGTTGAAAGTCAAAGGCATACTTAAGCACATCTAAAAAAAAACTCTTGATAAATAGTAATTACAAATTAGTAGGAAGTAATTATTTGCTGCTAATTAAATAACACTAAAAAATCTGACATTTTTTTCTATTAAACCTAATCTAAACTGCATTTTATTCAAACACCTTAATACTCTATGGATTTGGAGGGGTGATGATCAGCTATTGAAATCTGCTCAACATTTTCTTTCAAACTGTATGTTTGTTCAATATTAAGATAAGATCTCATAAACAGTGACAGTGTCGATAAAGAGTGCAGAATCAAGTCATAGTCTGTTTGCCCGGTTAGTCTGTGCAGCAAACGGATGCTATGATGGAGAAGCTGACAGGGGAGACTGAACTGGTCAGAACTCGCTGTCTTTCTAGTTGTGAAGTCTTTGTTGTCTTTAAAGGCAGAGCTGAAAGTGAGTGCAGGTTTGTGCCACCTGCCCCCTGCGGTGCACTCCACTTTTGACCCTGACGATCACCTCAGGTTTGCCTTTTGGCCCCGGTGGGTCAAAAGGGTTTGCGAGGTTGTATTCTTTGAAAAAGATCAATGAGGCTAAACTTTGTAACAGACTTCTGTCCAGGATAACAGTCCAAATATTAGTTCTGGATTTGGTTCGGGTCTGGAAGAACTTCTTCATGCAGCCATCAGATGTTTCACTGAGACTTCAGGAACTGTCATCTTGTAACATAGTCCTCTTCACAGTTGATGCCTTCATTTACGACGTATTCTTGGGAACGTTTGATAATTGGAAACCCATCTTTCATAATTTCTATTTTTTTAAACGTGTACTTGAATATTATGAACAATTTTCTGTCCATCTTGATCTCATTTGACACTAGATCTGCACAATAAATTGTAACGTGATGTCAGCTTTCTGTCACCAAAGACAAAATAAATTCCGCTAAATGGTTTAATAGTTTGAAACGTCAAGAAAAAAAAAATCTGTTTATGCATTTGACTAACCAGACAGACCCCTTCACACTATTGACCAATCAAATGGAGTGTAACAGATCACCTCGCGCTCGAATAATTCAAATCAGTAGTCCGTTCACACAGAATGCAATTCGCATCAAACTCATGTACATCGCCTTTGTCTTAACAAGCGCTAAAGTAGCTGCTTGAAAGTTATTTAAAAGCGTGTTAAACTGAAGCTCCCGTCATGAGTGGGAGGAGCCTCCGTCCAAAACTTGGATGGTGAAAAATCAGGTTTATTTCATTTTAAGAGCTGAATAAAATCATCGGTACATGCCTGGGTTCTGAGAATCTCCCAGTAAGCAGTACCAAGTATCCCGCAGAGGAGAAAGCTGCTGCTTCGTAACAGGGACATGCTTTCAGGGAACGATAGTACGGCAAGCCGAAGATATCATAAATCACCAGGAACAATGGACACAGCAGAGCCACGTTTTACGGATAACAATTATTTTAAATATTTAAATGTTCCCACAGTTAGTTTCAACTAAACAATTAATACAAAAAACAATTTAAGTTTAATTTCAACTGTTTTATTTCATTTGGACATTAGGGGGTGGGATGAGAAAATTTGCATTTTAAGGGGTTCTCCAGAAAGATTTGGTATTTTCAACACCATTTTTAAGGATTCTTTTCTTTCAGTTTTTGTAGATTTGTTCTCGAGACATTTCAGTGTAACCAGAAACTTCATGTTTTAGCATTTTGTTCAAAGTTTAAAGATATTTTGTATTTATAAATAGGCCTCAATGAGCAAATGTTTCGATGTAATTTATACGCATGTGTGAAGTACTTTATGTAGCATTCCAGCCGGACTTGATTCAGGCGTTGGACTCAATCACAATAACTGATGGACTATGGTGGGGTATTCCAACCCGTTTATTTACTCCACAGGCATAGTCACACCGTAAGAGCTACGGAAAATAAAACAAACTTATTACAGTTTTCCCTTTGGATACACAGTCATGCTTTACACGAGCTAGCAGCATTAGCTTGCTAGACAGTTTTAAACCATTGTCTTCTTAACATAAACTTCAATAATCACAAAATATAAACCATAAACATAAACAGTCATCATACCTGTTCGCCTTCCAGCTAGATGCTAAACCGAAATGGTGGATTTAAAACGATCCTTAATCCGTTGACTTTGCACGCGCGTCAGCCATCATCCTTTACTCAGTCTCTGTTGCGTGTCTAAAGACTTCACGGAAAACCGGAAGTACGCGGACACTTTCAAAATAAAAGTCCTCACAACATGGAAAACACATAATAAGCTGTAACAGTGCCTTAAAATGTTCTTTTACACCTTAAACATAATGACTTAAGAAAAAGAAGGCATCTTCAATTAATCAAAGGAGAAATGACAAAAATAAATAAATAATCCAACAAACTGGGTCATTTACACTTTAAATGTTTTATTAAATCTATGTTTGGAAGCTTTTCCAAATTTTAATTTCAGGCTGTTATCCTGTTGTTTTTTTGATGCTGTTTTTGACTAATCCAAAAAATGATCTAAACTGACCCAAAAACTGTGACACGATTCAAACCGTGAGTTTATCCATCCGTTACAGCCCTAAAATGGAGCCATTTTGTGTTAGCTGCCCGCCTCATGACGTGGATCATTTGGAGTAAAATTTAAGAGACTTTTATGAAATAAAACTATTGCAGTAAAATGGAATTATGTAATAGTTGTTTTGCTATTTGTTCATGTGATATTGTCAATGCAATACTGATGATTATTGTATTCCAGATTGCAAGTTTTTGTGAATTTCCTGAACAGAAAAAGCAGCGTAAAGCTGTTCAGTAAACGGCATCTTTAAAACAATTCCCCCTTCTGAAACCTCAAGATATTCTGTTCTCTTGAAAGTGTAAAACTGTCTTGTTTTTAAAATGCTGAAAGTGGAGATGACTTTAGTCAAGGTGATGACAAACGCGGAGGGTGTTTGGGTGGGAGTCCTGCCGCACTGCTCCATGCGGTGCAACTATTCCAAGCACGCCTGATCCTCGTCTGTGATGCTGTTAGTCCCGCCCACCAAACGTCTTTCTTAAAAGAGCGTAGCTTAGCGTGCGTGCATGTGCATGGGTGAGTGAATTAGTAGAGGAACTGCACATTGAGCTAAAGGTGTGAAAATTAGGTGTGAGGTTTATGTGTGATAAATTACCACCATGTGGTCTAAATAGAAGCCGCTCCACCTTTTCTTCCATCCACCTTTTTCCTCTTAGCTGTTTCTTCCCTCCCTTCAGAGGGCAAAACACATTTCTCCCACAGCTTGAGTGAATTTGAGGGAGTGTAAATAGTAAAATATTCCCATTCTGCATGGTTCTCCCTCTTTTGGGAGCCATTTCAATCTTTCTCTTTGATTCCTGTCAGTGGAAGATTTGTTTTCCCTGAACTCTGGATTGAGAAGGTTTAGATCAATTTATATATATATATTTAAATTTTAATTATCTGTATTCCAGATACATTTGCATTTAGCTGCATACTTTTTTACTACATTGAAATCCTGGAATTTGCAAACGACATCAAGCATCGTAAAAAAATAAATAAAAAAAAAACGGCAGAATTTTGCAACACCTCCAGGAAAGTTGAACTAATTATTTCCAAATGTGCTATGCATCACCTTTGAACTGAAAAAATAAAAGCCATAGGATGATTTAAGATACTTCACACAGTTTAGCTGCTAAAACTGAAAGCTTTTGGCACAAATTTACCAAAAAAAAGCCAGGATTTATTGTGTTCTGGTTTAAGTAATCCTGCAGATATTAAAGGTTTTTGCTATTGCCTGCAGATGAAATATTTGATATCGGCTTGATCTAGCAAGTGCATAACTGAATACTCTGTTGCATTTCTTACAAAACCTAATCTTAGATTTTGTATTTATAAACCAACACCGTCAAGTCAAGAAAAACTGAGTTGCTAAGATCCAAAGTTTTCAAACATTTCTCAAAATCGGGAAGTTAGGAAATTGGAATAAGATGGATGAAAAAAGGAGTCGAGGAGAAAGCGAAACCACATGCGTTAAGAATGATAAAGTCCATCCCGGTGAATCATAGATAATCTCCTGTGGTGTTTCCACGCTTGAGAGACATAAAACTGGTTTTTATCTGTGCACTCCAACCATCCAGCATAAGTCTGAGAGGATGACTCTGACTGATGACAAGAGATTCAGTCAGAGGATGGAACATGTCATTGGAGCTGTCAGTAGAATGTGATGTATCTTGTGGATAATTTAAATAATTTTTCCACTTTGTAAATGTTCTTAAAACAAACAAAGTGACCTATGAGTGCAGGATCCATAACAACTACACTACCCAGATGTTTTCTTTCTTTACTTCAGTAAATTCTTTAAAAATAGTGACACTGACAATGAAGACTTACTCTGTTTTTTTTTTTTTTTAAATCAACTGAACTGTAAAAACATTTTATAGGACTTTTAGCCACAACGAACAAGCACTGATGTCACTCCAGCACCACTTCAAGGTCTATATTTTGCTCTTTCCATAGCAGTAACTTGATTGTTATGGATAAAGGCTTTAATAAGTGTCATCAGGAGAAATGTTAAATTCTCCATCCTGCACTGTGAGTTTAAACTGACTTAGTTGTATTTATAGTGTCCAAACACAAGGCTTTCAGGATGTATTTGTTGCTTTGAGGAAAAGTGAAGTCAGATAAAAGACTGAGTGAAATGATTTGTTAAAAAAGCAGCACATTATTTCTGCTACAAACATTCTGCAAACCTTTTTATGCCTGAATTTATTTTACAGAAAACCATTATGGTTTTGTTTCAAGTAGATGGTAAATTAAGGTAAGTTTGTAGCATATTTGCATCAATAGGCTTAACTAATGTTCTGCTAATGTAGACATCCTTGCAGAACGTGAGAAGAATCCAGCTGGAAGACAGGCAGATATCAGATGTACAGATTACTTCAGCATCTTTTGGTAACATGTGTAAAACACACAGCTTGTGTTAATATTAGATTAAAGCAACAGGTTGGAGATCCACAGCTGCTACATTAAACCAAATGATGCATGTTTTCAGTGTGTTTCCTGCAGCTAGCAAACCACAACAGCATTTTCGTTTTACATGCACAGATACAAATGTACGTTTTGTTGACTAATAAATGTTAAAAAAAAGTGACTATTACAGAGAAAGTTTGCACATCAGTGACACACTTTATTATTATTATTGTTTTACAGTTTAAATCACAAGTTTTTGGACAACTCAATTAATCTTTCCTTCATATAACAAACACTGATAAATGGCTTTTTTTTTTAAAATAAAATCATCTTTTTATTTATTTTGAAAGCGTTCCCAGTGATCTTTTAATCATGGTTATGTCAATTTTAGCCAAAATCTGGTGTGGCTGTTGACGCCCCCTTCCTTCCCTGCTGGTGTGCTGAGCAGGGAGCTTGTGACCGCCCAGCGTATTTTCTATGTGACAAAATTAGCAGTTTTTTGAAACAGACTTTTTTTTTTATCTACTTCTGATTAACATTTTGAATAAAGAAATGCAAATTGAAGCTTCAGTTTTCTAATAAAATCTGACAGTAATATGTTTAACACATCAAAAACACCTTTTTCATCAGAGTGGGTCTTTTACATATTAAGTTAAGGGTTGTCTTTGAGCTTTAAGAAATGATCTTTGTTGCTCTTTTTGTCGTGGGTTTGGTGTTTTCATTACATCAGTTTTTTTTCTCTGATTTCTCTAGAGCAGGGGTCACCAACCTTTTTGAACTTGAGGGCTACTTCATGGGTACTTTGTTATACGAAGGGCTACCATTTTTAAATGACAAATTTTGTTTAGTTATAGTTAGTTAAACATTATTAATAATGAATAATGATACTCCTATGTAGACATGATTTCTCACTATAATTATCAAAAATGACAACAATCTAGGAAAGAAATATCAATATTCAGGACTTTATTAATCTCAGTAATTGTTACATTTTCCGATGTTCGCTTAGATTTTATGGGAAAAATGTTCCATTTTCCCTATGTGTACCATGTTCATCAATTATAAAATGTTAAAGAAAAATCAACTTCCACAATTTTAAACAAATCTTGTCACATTTTGAACTAGAGACCAAATCTGCAGCATTTTCAACAAATTAATGATCTTTGAACTGGAATGGTCAGAGGTACCTAAACTTTCTGAGTTCATGTGTCATCACATATTTGTAAGACATTTTCATTTTAAATCTAGGTAAATGCAAGTTTAATTAAAAATATCACAAAATTTAATTTTAGATGTCGTCACAAGTGTGTTAATTTTAGAAGAGACCTGAGGGCACCTTGTGGGGGCCTTGAGGGCTACCTGGTGCCCGCGGGCACCACGTTGGTGACCCCTGCTCTAGAGTAAGTCACGGTGCTGAATCAGAAGTGTGACATGGGTTTATAAAAAGGCTGAGGTAACAGCTCAACAGTGTGATCCTACACTGACAACTTGACTTGCCATATAGATGCACATCGTTGACAGTTATTGCAAAGTTTTCTGATTGATTTATTTTCTGCTGCGAGTATATAATTGCAGGCAAGCTTATCAAAAGTAAGTAAGAAAGTAAGGAGCAAACTTTTAAAAATTTGGACTACGGATTTTAAAGCAAATAGCTTATAAATATATAAATATGAATAAAAATGTTTTAAACATAAACAACAGACTTATTAATGATTATGTGTAAATGGCGTATACTTGTATAGCACTTTCGATTCAGTCACAGACCCATTGATGGTGGCTCCACTGCCAAACACTGGCACCAGCCTTCCACTAAAGTCAATCTGGGGTTCAGTGTCTTTCCCCAAGGACACTGCAACACATGGGTAGGCAAGGCCCCACCGCCCCACAGCCAATCATCTACAGCCATGTATGAATGTGCCAAACATGGTGCAGACACAAGAAAAGGGACCAATATTAAAAATAGCTGACATAAATCCTTTCAAACAGTGTTTACCTGTCTGAAGACTCACTCTGATGAAAAAAGGTGTTTTTTATGTTTTTTTAGGAGTTTCTGGGGACATTTTTTCTGATAATGGAGGAGACATATGATGAAAATTAAGCTCAAAATTACATTTCTGACTATTCTGTTATTGAAATTGTTGTGAATCAGGTTCAAACAGGAAATACTGATTGAAAAAGGGCTTATCTGTGGTGTAGAAAATACACAGGGTGGGCCACAATCTTCCTCTCTTAGTAACAAAGGGGGGAACGAGGTTGGTTCAGGCCAACGGCCCAAAGTCTCTACAACATCATGACACAAACAACGCACAACAACTTCACTGTTGTCTGGAATAGTAAGACAACAAATTTGATCATACTGGAGTCATCCTTAAATGTTGCTGAAACAATAATTTTAGAAACAATATCAGAGGTCACACGCAATCCATCCATCCATCCATATCAGGGGGTGCTGGAGCCCATCCCCAGCTACATCAGGGTGAAAGCGCTGTACCCTGAATAATTTGCCCATCCATTGTATACCTTTGTTTTTCTTTTTTTTTTTTTATGCAGATGTGCTTTTTGAAAATGAACGTAGATGATGTATTCGGGAGTGTGCTGTGTGAAGATTGGAGGTGAAATTAAATCATTCCGTGTTGTGCTTTTTTTTTTTTTTTTTTGCTCAATGGCTTTGTATAAGCAATTAAAAAAATAAGGAAAATTAATTTTAAATCTATTCAGGATTTTAAAAACATTGTAAAACCTCCTTTTTTATTGGATTTGTTATAACAAAACAAACACAAATAAACACAACCCCAGTCATAAAATAAATTATGTAAGCTTTTCCTCCTAGGATCTGAGTTAATATTTCAGCTAACTCCCACGCGTGTAGTCACAGGGTCCTAGTTAAGCAGAATGAACATGTCCATGGCTCTGGACGCCAAAGAGGTTAAGATGCAACCGTTATGAAAGCTTTGTTGTTTTCTTCAAGGATTGAATAAAATGGAAACTAAAGTATATTCACTTCTGCACTAATTAGCTGTAACTGAAGAACTTATACGAACTTAAAACAAACCAGAAACAAAAAGTGGAAAAATTTGTTGGGGGAAACTTTAATAGGTGCAACCCACAAACTCAGCTGTACAGCTCGGCCACTAATGCCTACTCCTTTGAAATGTGGTCCCATAATGGGATTTCTAACAGGACAGGATTAACTGTCAAAGAGACATGCTAACAATGCACACTTCAGATGTTGGGTTAAATACTTTAAACAATGAGGATACGATTTAGCATTTGGTTGTTCAACTGCTATACAAACACAAGCTTCTTTTCACTTTAGATACGTTTTAATTCAGTCAGTTGAGTAATCTGTTACTTCCTATTTATTACAGTGGCTGCTTCTTAACGACTGCATACATGCTTTTATTTACTTGTGCCATGAAGGTTTAAAACATGCCATATGGATGGATGTTAACTGCTCTTTCACCCTAAAAACAAAACCAGGTCTAGATTTTAAAGGTCAGTTGAGGTCATCTTTGAGTGCCACAACACGATTCCTTCCGTGCCTACTTGTATTTTTGGCAACAGAAGTTGTTCTTTGTTGTGACTTTTCCAGTAGCCTGTTTGTACCACCACTGCCTGTTTTATCCATTTACCATCAGCCTTTCAAGTGACGGTACAAGTCCGCGCGCTTCCCACCCTGCCCGGTGTGTCACGGGGACTTCTTGGCTCGGTAAACACGTCTGACAGCGAATGTGTTTTCTCCGTTTTCATGCTGCAAAATCATTAAAAGCAGCACGATTTTCCTAAATTATAAACATGTGCTTACACAATGATCTGTTAACGCAAAACTGGAAAGAGAACTTAGATCCCAAAACCTGACTATTTCCAGCTGGAAAAGAGCTGGAGGCCAGTGCAGCATATTTTCTGCAAAACTGGAGGAGAAATATGCCCTCAAATACCATCTACACTTTCTTTTCTTCGCCCTCTTTGCTATTTTTTTTTAATTTGGAAGCCAAATAAGACCTGGAGATTAATGGCAGATGAAGTCAAGAGCCAGAAAAGTAGGCAGTTTGGTATCATTTTTCATGTACCAGCTTGTGAGAAGCTGGTGCAGAAAGGTTAGAGTGGCTGTTAAAGCTACAGAGATTCAGCCTTGACTCTGGAGAGTTTGGGTAGCTTGAGAAAGCGCTTTCCTGTGCCCCGTCTTCCTCCTAAACTTTCTTCGGTTTTGTCTTCGTGGAACAACAGTAAGCTTACACCATCATTTAAGTAAATAAGTGTGCCGTGCCATAAACAGTATTGAGGAAAGCCTACTATTCATTCGGTGAATATGATGCCTTCCACATGACAGCAAAATTCATTTTGACGCGTTAGTGCTCCAGATTTCCCTCTACTCGACAATATGCATCAAACGTGTGCATAGGTGGAGGAGAAACCCTTTTTTTTTTTTTGGTTACGTCAGTTGACAATTTACAACCGTTCTATATGAGCCCGTCTCAGACAATGGAAGGAGTTCATGTTGGATTGTCGTCTGTATTATTAAATTTATAGAGGGCCTTGGAGAAATGGCAGAGAACTGTGAGAATATATGCTGTTTTGTTTTTAATATCGGCTCATATCTTCCATTTTCCATGTCTGGAATCCATACTGTTGCTATGACAAGTAAAACCCAGTCTTGTTAGAATGTCAATCACTTCACGTATATTTATGTGTTTTTCAGGACACACGCTGCGACCCATAAGGAGATTTTCTATTTAGCACTGACTTATATAACAGACCACAGTCTAGTCAAAGCAACTTCTATTTATTTTATTTGAAAAACTTATGACATTGGTGTCTACAGCAAAGAGGGACATATTTTGTGAAATGAAAATGTTTACGGGGCCAACTATTCATTTAAACCCTTATAATAACTTTAAAGTCAAATTAACTATTTAATAAAAACTGTAATTTTTAAATATAGTTTTACATAAATTGCTATGAATTTCGTATTTAAAGACCAGATATAAAATAAAGCAAACGTTTATCCAGGTAAAAAACTTTTCTCAATATTAAATCTGTTTTTGAATGGAATCTAACATAATAATATCAAATCCTCACGTAAAATTTCTACATTTAAATCATGTGGACAGGAAGATAACACAAATAATTGTTATTTCCAGAAGTACGAACCACTGAAGTCTTGAACACAGAAACTATGGCTATGTCCGAATTCTAGCCGTACTCACTACATAGTGAACTACAAAGTGTGTTTTTGCCATTTTCTTGTGTATCTGAATCTACAATTCCAAAATCAAGTACACTAGAAATTTCCCAGATGTCTTTGCAAAAAGTATACATGCATCGATCCTCACGACATTAGAGAATATAGACCACAATGCATTGCAGTTGAACAATTAAAAAAAAAAAAAAAAACAAACATGTTGAATGTAATTTTTTAATAAAACATCCACATTTTCATCATCAGAACACAGTGGATTCACAAGTAGACGTTGTGAACTGTTTGCACTGATTCGATTTTCACTTCATGAAATCAGACGTTTAGCAAAACTAAGCAAAGTAGTGAGCATGGTGTCCAAATTGCTATCCAGACCACTATTAAGTTTTGTTAGTAGTTAGTGAGGGAATTCTGAAACAGCCAAAAACATATTTTCTTCTTGTTTACTCTTTAGATGCTGATGTAGCCGCAGGTTTTTTTTAACAAGTTCACAATGGCTTATGACGTAATTTAGACAATCACAGTCAAGAAATTGCAGTTCTTAGAAAGCCCTGTGGGCTAGTAATGCATATTTATTTGTTCACAGAAATACGAATAAAACATGAAAATTAAAGATATTTAACAAGAAAGCAGATCTAATTTAATTTGTGTTGTCCATCAAAGTTTGTAGGCATAAAATATTTAAAAAAAAAAGTTTTTTTCATAAAGTTGTTTTTGTCTTGTTCTTTATAAGATGCAGATCAGTGAGAACTCTTTGTATGAAAGTCTTCGGGGTTTTGATGGTAAGTTTAGAGCACTACAGAAAAGAAACAAATTATGCACAATTTGCCTTGTTAGGGTCTCGGATTGCAGAAAGTTGGAATGGACCGATGTGAGTGATTTCATGGGTGACGGTAGGTGAATGGAAAGCAGGAAGTTTAGCCGGTGGTGGGTGGAATTCTGTGTGGTTGTGGAGGGGTTTTGGCAGCCCTAAGTGCAGTCTGTCATGCTTGCTTTGGAGTCTTGAAGAAAATGTACCTGAGATAGAGTTTGGGTTTCTGCTTGATCTCGGTGCAGCTCTAATTGCTCTCAGAACCAACCTCCCAGCAAGACTATGGCTGGAGGGGTAGGGCTCTAGTGTATCAAAGAGCGCGCCAACATTTGTCCTGCTGAGACTTTGCCTATTGTGCATAAATGAAAACAAAAATACACCCAAAGAGCACAGACTGTTAGCGCTTGAGTATTAATGGGTGTTGACTGTTAGGGACAACTTGCTAACAATACTTGCAAGGGAACTTCTGGTTCAGATAAATGCACAAGACTGTGTCAGGAGGATCAAACTTGACTGACATGGCCTCCATGTTGGATGGGTTCCTTCTTCTGGAAACATATTCAGATTTTTGAGGAGGTTTCTAATGTTCCCACTTAACACTTCAAATTTCTGTTGTTGAAGTTTTTAACATCTTCATTCAACTACTATTATAAATATTTCTTATATTACATGTGTCTCAATCCCATCTGAAACTTGTCTCAATTTTTGTTCCCTATAGAGAGAGAGGTGCAGCATCAACTGTGAAAAAAGACAATTATCATGGTTCTTGTTGTGCATGACATGCTAGCTCAACATGTATGCTTATGCTTGTTCTCTCCTAACTTTATTTAGTTTCATAGCCTGTCACATTTGCTGCTGTTTCTGTTTTAAATCTAAATAAAAAATGGTTTTATTGAAAAAAAAACGTTTAAGTGTTCGGAAAAGCTTGTTTTGCTTTTTTTAGGACATGTTGACCCACTCGCACCAGGTGATAAACCTCCTAAAGCCTTTGTCATATGTATTAATGAGGGGGGTGTTGGTTTATCCGACCCAAGAAATGAGGGGAGCAGCTGAATCTTAAATGGAGCTCAGGTGTGTTCTTGAGACCCTTGTGGCCACCTTAAGGAACGTCTTAAAAATGGAACATTCCATTATCACGCATGTGGTCGTTGTATTTTTAAATATATTTAAGGATAATATAAATTACACAAACTTGTAATGTATGTGTCAAGAACTGGCAGACAGCTGGATCCAAGTGCAACAGGTTTATTCGGCACAGACGGTGCAACAGGCGTGATGCACAGCTAAAAGTCCACAAAAACTAACTCTGGGTCAGGCAGGCAGGGGTCAAGCACCAGCAAGAGGACATCAGAGGAAAACCAGAGTTGTAAGGGTCCAGGCGAGGGTCAGGCACGGCGAGGAGAAGTCACAGGCTGAGGCAGATTGGTGGTCAAAGACAGGCTGGGGTCGAGGCAGGTTTAAACAGGAACAGGAACAGGAACAGGAACAGGAACAGGAACAGGAACAGGAACAGGAACAGGAACAGGAACAGGAACAGGAACAGGAACAGGAACAGGAACAGGAACAGGAACAGGAACAGGAACAGGAACAGGAACAGGAACAGGAACGCTCAGACTTGGAGGATCAAACCAGAAACAAGACTTCACAACTGAGCACAGCCTGAAGCCTCCTCATGAATGTTTGTGGTGATTGCTTTAATGAGGGACAGCTGGTGAGGTCTGGGAACAGCCAGCAGAGGCTCATGGGAAGTTGAGTGAAGATGAGGCTCTGGAGAGTTAGAACTCAGGTGATGGCTCCCTCTGGTGGTCTGAGGGAAAAACAGACTGATTCATGACAGTATGGGTATTACTGTTGTATGGTGGTCTTACATCACGCTTTAATTGGCGTATACTTCTTTAGCACGTTTCTATCTTCCTTGAAGGCCCAAAGCGTTTACAGTCATTACAGCATTTTCATCTTCTATATTTTATGCAGGCCATCTCCATGTCCTGCACAAGTTTCACTCACAGACACCTGTAAGGGGAGTTGGGACTGAGGCATTATCTATGTTTTCCTGCATCTTTGTAGCCTAACTGGCAACTTGATTGAGTACAACACTACTTTTCATTCTATAGCCTGATTCTGTTTTTTTTTTCTGTTAAAAAAGGTAGCAGGCGGTTAGCAAAAACACTGTCCACAAGCTTCTTATTTGCTTTGATACCAGTAGACCTCATTACATCACAACACGCTGGATGAATTCTGAGCAAAAATCAGCAGTACAGATTTTCTTTTGTGCATATGCATGCTAGCTAAGCCATTTTCCATATGTTGTGGTAGCTAACTGGCAGGTGTTTCATATTTAAATCCAGAAACCTCTTCCTAATTGGCTATTTGGTCTTATGAACATATGCATCATGTAAACTTCCCTTTGTAAAGGCACATGTACAAAGTGTATCTCACCCGATTTAGAATCAACACCATCTAGCCGTCGTGGCATTACTGATGGCGAAGGAAGAGGATATGAGAAGGGTCCTTCATGTGGTTCATCCACATCAGCAGCAGCTTTGTACCAGCCTATAGCCTTGTAGACATGACACATTGAGGTACTTATTGAGTCTTGGTACTAAAAGGTTCTCGTGGAGGCTTCCTCTGTGATATTTGAATGAACTCTGGCTGTTGTAAATACAACACTTGGGGGCCCAGAGGGATCTTTCAGAAGTGGAAACGGCAGATTTATTTTGTTTTGTGTAATGAGCACCGTGTGGTTGAAACTGTAAACGACATCAGTTGATCGTGTGTAAGTAGTGCCACTCTCATCTGCTGTGCATGGTAAAGCTGGCGTCCAGGCTGCCAGTTTGCTCATCTTTTCTTCACGTCGGGGTCACTTGGGTGGTTAGTGGACGACATGACATGATTAGTGAGGCTGTGAAACCAAGAAAAGTGGTTTATGTCAAAACATGATTTGAATTCACATGAACTAGCTTTAAACAGAGACAAAAAAAGAAAAACAAAAACCACATGGACTACTTTGAACCCAATCCACAATATGTTGAAGCTTGTTTTAACCCTGATTTTAAGAATTAGCTGTGAAAAAGAGATTCTTACACGTTTAACCTTTTTTAAAAAGGTATTTATAGAAATACGTTCCCTCAGAATGTCTGAAACCTGTTGGCAGACGACAGATAGATGTAAAGCACACTGGATATTATACCAGCAGTGTGGGACGTGAGTTGGACAGCGCAGCTCCAGACACTGTGAATTGTGGCCTCTTTCCTGACATACCTGTGGCCTAAACCTCCAAGCCTTTCCACAGAGAAAGCTCATCTACCGTCATCAGCAACAAGAGTTCCTCTCCACTCTGAACTACCCCCCCACCCCAGTATTTCTTTCCCCCAGTCACATGGTAATTCCAGGATGTGGGATATGCGTCTTTCAGACGGCATGCGGTTATGTTGTTCTCAATCAGCATGCATTTTAAGATTAGTAACTAGAAAAACAAATGTTTGATAACAAAGAGTAAACTGGATCTTTGTGCCAAACGTATGAGGAGTCCTGTCAGTGACTGCAATTATGTTGTTGATTGACCGACCAGTGATCCAATTACCACATGACCATATCTTGTTATCTTTTTCTTTTGCCGGGACAAAATTCTTTGAACGCTGAACAAGATTGGAGTGAGTTCCCATGCAAGGCTTTTGTGCGTCTTGGCTTTACCTTTTTTGGTTTGTTCAGTCTAAGCATATGCAGTCAAAATGGTTTATTAATTAGAAATGTAATACAATATATATGTATAGTATTTAAACACATTTTATAACAGTTTTGGTAATTGTTTCTATCTGTAAATGTTAATTAATCTGCTTACATTACACAGTTAAAGAAGTTTTAAAGTCCAATGAAAATTATATTTTTGGTGTTTTTTGCATGTCCTTGTAGGATTTTTACTCATGATAAAATACGTTTATTAGAAAAATTAAAATTTTTTTCATTATTTCGGGAGCAGAAAATATTTAGAAAAAGCTTGTAGATGTTACTTAAAATCTACAATCAGCAGCTCACAAGCTTCCTGCTCCGCTCAGTTCTGATGCATCCACTTGCATCCATGAACATCTTTGTTTTCCTCGTCCGAGCTGGAATCTGGATCAAAACTGTCCGGCTGGGTAGCTCAGAAATTGCTTGCCATATTTGTGAGGGGCCTCTGGTCACATACAATATTGCGTACATTTCTCAACTTTAGCCGGTTGCGTAGGTGTAAATTTTCTAAACTTTAAGAAACCCTTTCAAAAATGATATTTTAATCAGATTTTGAGCTTTTAAATGTGAATAAATTGCAGCAGTGTGCAAGATGAGCTTCAAATGGAACAGAGAACGTTAATAGTTTTATTTTTTTTGCGTCCGGCTCCAGCAGGGGGAGGGACTTCCAGCTTTTGATTGTTGAGCGCCATATTTTTTCTCTGTGGCCAGATTCTTTTTATTTTTATTTTTTATTTTTTTCACCTTTAATGCTAGGTTGGCATTGTGGGGGGTTGTAAACTAGCAAAATGAAGGCAGATTTACTCCTTTTAACTCAAAAAGAAATTTCTGATCAGGCTTTTTGGTTTTGGCTAAAAACTGCAAATCCCACTGGGAACTCTTTTACAATAGATCAAAAGATTTTTTGAATGGTACGGAGCCCCTAAAGGGACATCAAAGTAAAAAAATAAAGAGAAGCAAAAAATTATTTTTTTTCTAAAAATTGAATTTAAAAAATAAAAACATTCTGGTTACTATCTGGTGCGCACCAGTTAGTAACCAGAAAAAAGTTGTTTACTTTAACTTTTGGAATTTTTTTATAAAATATTTTGATTTTCCTTTTGGGGCTCGGTAGAGTTCAAATTTATAAAAATAACAAATTACAGACGGTTTTTGTTTTTTTTTTTCCTTTACCTCTCAGGAAACTCCAATCATGGTGTAAAAATAAGTAAAAGTGCTTAGAATAATGTATTTGCTTTAAATTATTTACTTTGGCTTTTGAATAAAAAGTAATAACTTCTGTGACGTGTGCGTCGCTTCAGGCTTACAGAAGTGAAACACCATACAGTCTGCGTTGATCTAATTTAACTTAAGAAATAACTTATATGGGCACAGCTGAAATTAGAATTAATAATACCTTAAACACTGGTTTTAAAGCTGAACATGAGATACAATTTTCCATTTGAGAATTGGAGAAGCCAAATTTTGTTATAATTTGGGGTTTTGGTTCCTCCTTGATGTCTTAGTGAAAGAGTGCCGACTGGAGATGAACCATCACCAGCCCCGTGTGATGAATAGACTTGGAGTTTGCATCGCAGTGGGGATGTGATCGATGGGGTGTCGTTGTAAACCTCATCCCTTAAGACCATCAGAGACACGTTCTGATTAGCACTCAATCTTAATTCCCTCTACTCTGGTTCAGGAGAATGAATGCAGTTTAACCGAGCCAGCATACTTTCGTAAAGACTGTCTCCCAGCCCTCCAACAAAGGAAATAAAAAAAAGATGAGTCTGAGGAAGCCACTGACAACCGCTGACTGATTTTCACCTGATTAAAAACCGATGCTTGCACTGGGCCTACTTATTTTTCACTTTTGTCTGGGTGAATCCATTCAGAAGAACTTAATATGAGGATCTACGGCCAATAAGGCAGACTTTCTGTGTTTTGTCTTCCAGGCTCTGGGCTGCTTTCTGCACAGTGCTCTATTAAGCATTGTGGTGGGTCCTTCAGTATGAGCGCTGCTCCTACCCAGTCCCTTTCTGTGATACTTAAAACTTGGCTTGGATCAGCTGAAATGACTCTTGTTTGGATTTGCCCAAGGAGATTTTCCCTTAAATGGGACACTAAGGAGTTTACACTGAAAGTCACTTACAGTGGAATGAACTGTCTTTTACTGGCTCCTTTGTCTTCCGCAGGCAACTCGAGCCGTGGCCAGAGTCACTGCGGTTTTGGGGGGCTTTCATCGGCTGTCTCAACATTTAGGAAGCCAGCGATCTGACCAGAATTTAAGCTCTGACCAGTATTCACATCCACAACCAATCATCTTTCGACGTGTAGGGAATCAAACAGAATTTGCATAAATTACAATTGTTGAGTTTGACATATTTACTGTGAGTTAAAAAAATTGCCCACTGATACATATTATGGTTTGTTCCTTATATTGGGTCATATTCTACTGGTTTTAGTCCTTCTACATTTGGGATTTGCCTCAACTCTGCCTGTCTGCCATCTGCTGAACTCAAAGTCATTGAGAGTTGAGATTGAGACTCCGATCTAAGAGTTCCTGTCTCTTTTTGATGGTTACGCTCATCGGAACCACCAGAGTAGATAGAAGACTTTACCATGTATTATTACAGTTTTTTATGTGTTAAAAATACTGAGTGAGGGTAATAACAGAACAGATCGTTTTGTTCAGAAGAAACACTGAAGCTTTTGTTACCTAACGGATCTTTCATCCTCTGCTGCCACAAAATAAACACGGCTGTACGCCAGTTACTCGACAAGAGTTGGATACGAGCAGCAGTGATTTAAAGGTCGCACACAAAGACAGCATGTGGCTTGCGTCAAAATTCTGGCCACCATAACTTCCAGTCTGCGTGTCAGTGGCTGTGGCTCGGAGCAGAGCAGTTGGCTCTCAGCTGCAAGATTGGTGGTTTGATTTCTGGCGACCCCAGTCACTTGTCGAAGCGTCCTCGGGCGAGACACTGAACCCTTGGTTGCCTCAGATGGCTTAGGTTAGGCGGTACCGTATAGCCGCTCCCTCATTAGTGTGCGCAAATGGATAGATATAGAGCAGAGTAAAAGTGCTAATATAGGTTTGGATTTACTACTGATTTTTTTTTTTTTTTTTACAAATAAGCCAGAATAAAAAAACTACAAACATTACATAGAATTATAGAAAATCATTGACTACAATATAAGTGTATTGCTTTACTCTCTCTCAAACAATCAACCAGTGACTCTGTCTCTCCCACAGGCAGCTGGAACAAACTTATACTCATTATTTTTGCAATTGTCTCACAAACTACGATTAGAAAGAGGCTTATTATTCTGTTATTTTGCAGTCACATACACCTGTTTGGAGTGCCTGCGGGTTTTTGGGTTGTCAGGGCCCTCGGCGGTCATACACAGGTGTGTCTGACAGCTCCCTCAAGGCTCATGCGGCCACCTATAGGAATGCCATGAAAATGGAATTAACCTTTGTTTTGCGAGTAGTAAATGTATCATGAAGTATTTGTAAGGGTGTTGTGAGTTGATACTGATGTAAAGTGCCCTTATGCCACACTCACTCACACACTGGCTCCTTACTGAAGTACTGCACACAGTAATATTTGAATTGGTGTTTATTCGCCCATTCACACACTGATGATGGCTCCACTGGTTCCACCAGCGGTAACGTGGGGCTCAGTGTCTTTCCCAGACACTTTGATACATGCGCAGGCAAGCCGGGAATTGAACTCTTCCAACCAGAGGTCGACCGCCCTATCACTGCCCCACAGGTGACACTGAAGTGTCTCTTGAGGATGCCCAAAGGTTGTCCACACAAACTTCAATCTGATTGTCTAATTACTAACGTTTAGATTAAAAGCATGGAGCGCACAAAGGTGAAAAAATGAAAAATCGGTATGACATGCCTGCGTCTCACCTACTTCCCCTTAACCCTTACATATATAAATGTTTGCTACAACCTATCACCGCGCAGCACCCCATAGAAATATTGCATAAAGACTTTTACTCTACAGTCTCACCGAGTGGTCTAGAATCTTAAAATGTTATGCTTGTCCCGTACAGACAGCCCCTTTTCACCCCTAAGGGCAGTTGTTACTACAAGGGTTGAAACTAGTTTATTTGTCCTGAATATGTGCACTTATTCAGACTATTGACATTTACATTAGCTTTGAAACAATTGATGTTGACTAAAATAATAACAAAAGCACTAAGCTAAGCTATTCTATAGTGTCTCATTCTGTGTCCAGGTGTTTAATATTCAGAGTTAAATGATGCCTCATGCTTTGTTGATGCTTAATACTAAAATGCTAATAAAATTATTTGAGTGAAATGTAATCACACTTAAAGTTCTTCACTGTAGAACCTTGTTTAAAATTGTATTTTTTGCTTTTGTGTATTGACAGGTTCCTTTTAAATGGCCCTTTAGGGCAAAGTAATTATATATATTGTTATTTTTTTTTGTGAATATTTTGGGCAAAGTAAAAATGCTGCAAATTTTAAGCTTTAACTTGCACAAAAATCTGATTTCTGGGTCAGAAAAAGTTGACATCTTTGCAAAGTTCTTTTTTTTGTTACACACTGTGGAGTAAAGTTGTCTTTTCTGCTTTATTCTTTTCATCAATAACACTTCTCCTGTTTGTCTTGCAGCTAGCTATGGAACACATTCCATCTGTAAAGGCTGCTTGACATGCTCCCCGGTTAATGGCTGTGTGAAGTGCCCACCCAAACTCTTCCTGTTTCTGCGGCGGGAGAGGATGAGGCAGTATGGAGAATGTCTTCACGACTGTCCGGCCGGATACTACGGCATGCGAGGACCCGAATTCAACATGTGCTCCAGTAAGACGTCTGTTGCTTTTACTAACCGGCTTTGGTCACACTCCATGTTTCCACCTCCATAAGAGCCTTGCATGCGCACCTCTTTAATGTCCCGTTTTTCCACAGCACACGATTTATTGCAAGTTATCCAGAAGAGACACATACCTGAATTTGAATGCTTGTCTGCTCACACAGCAGGATGTTCCCTGTGAACTTCCCTGTGGATGAACTCATGTTTCCCATTTCCTTTTTTTTTTTACACTACTTTACACCTGCATTACCGAACATCCTGTGACCTTGTTCTTGTCTGAAAGCTTAACATCCAGATGCAAATGTGATCAATATGTACATTTAATGCAACTTTAATAAATCACTCGCCTTCTATGCCATGAAAAGAAAGAAATTTCATCTTAAAACCCAAAACAACTTTGATATAGAAATGTAAAAACATTTAGAGAAGCTTTATTTAATTGTGGAGACTAAAGTGTTAATTGTAATCACAACTGAACAGTAGAAAGATGCAAATTTGGTCTCACACACTCAGAAGTCTGATTTAGAACTGATAAAAGCTCAAAAAAATAATGAATGTTCTCACTGATTCTTGTTAAAGAACAAATCCAAACAATGAACTGTAGCGTTTTCCGCCTCTTGTTGTACCCTGATTTCATAACCTCATGTTAGCGTGGAATACGCTCGGAAAGAGGGGGAGAGTCTTTATCCATTTACACAGAGCCTGAGGTGCTGGCTGAGGGTTTCATATGAAAACAGAGAGCAACTTGAAGCTTTTCGGTTCACAGAGCCAAACTCCTGACAGACTAACTCAAATATATCCCCAAAGACAATGTCCGCACCTTTCGGCTAAAGAACGTGAGCATGTAGAGGGATTGTGCTTACGTTCACAGCTTCCCGACGTTCAAATAGGTTTGCTGGCTGCTAGGTATTAAGACAATAAAAGATGTCTAGAGGGCAGCTAACTTGTAATTTTCAGCATAAAACAGTTGAATTCAAAGTTAAAAGCTTGTCTGTTATGTAAGTGGGTCTTCACTTCAATGCAAGCTGATCATCTAACCAGTGTTCGGGTGAAGAGCTAGAGATACAGTTGACAGATTTTAAGGCAGAAGAAATGAGATCATAGAATCTCAATTTAGAGACATAAACATTCACAAATATTTCTCACTTCAATTCTTTTAACATGCAAATTTTTTAAATGGTTTCAATTTTAGAAAATAAATAGTCAGTTTATTGACACAGTTACTAGATTCACATTTTAGTTTGTTTGTGTTTATTTATTAGCTTAAGACCAGGGAAATACCTATTTTAGAATGTTAAATGTCAGTTCTTGTGATATTATGACTGCATATCTAAACCATATTACATGCATTTTTTTCTTCTCAATGAAAGAGATCTAAAATACTTAAAGTCCTGAAAATCAAAAAAAAAAAAAAAAAAAAACCTTATTGTGGTTGAAAAAGCACACAGATATTGTGGACTCGAATTTCTTCATATTTCACTAAAAGTAATATTAAAATTTTACAATAATTTAGGGGGGTTTCTTTGGACAACCTATGTCAAAAAAAGGCTATAATATATCATGGTTTAAAATGGTTTTACAATTTTTATATATAATTATTTTTTACATTTTTGTTTGATCTAAAGACTTTTCTCTCATCAATTCATTGCAAACATATTATAATGCATAGAAAGGAGAGTGAAATCTGATTCATAACATCAAACTGTGTCTCTATCACATTACCTCGGTACCCTCCAGCAGTTTCATGGAAACTTCATTTTTATCTCTGTTTCTATATAGAAAACAAATAAAGGTTGGGCATGGAGAACCATTATGGAAAGTTCTTCACAGTCAGATCTGATAGTGGTCATGGTCATTAAAACCTGGATCCATAGCTGACAGCTTTATGTTCAGAACTTGTTAATATTTACATAGGTGTGTGTGAATTGGTGGTATGGTGGATGGATAGCTCAGTTGGTTAAGTGCAGACTGCCACATGGGAAATCAGGGTTCAATTTAATATAGTTTGGCCCTGTGCAGAGCCCCAGCCTGGCTAAAATACACGATTGTGTCTGGAAGGGCTTATGGCATAAAAATAAAAAAAATACCAATTGTGCGGATCAGTGGAAGTTACTTTGCTGTGGTGACTCCTGAAGGGATTTGAACAAACATGTGAACTGAACTGGTATGAAATAGTGAATTGTCTCACTGTATTATCACACTTTCCCATCTCCTTGTTTGAAATCTCAATAAGGGCCTTCATTTTCTCTGCCAGCTTCATGGGTTAATTGATGATTCTAAATTGTCCCTGATGTATGAGTGTCTGCTGTGTGGGTGTCGGTTGATTGTGGCCCTTGGAAGGCCTAGAAAACTGTCCAGGGAGCACCAACCTTTAATTTGAAGTAGCTGGGTTAGCCTCCAGCAAACTCATGACTCGGTACAGGACTTTTAGCGGCAATGTTGACATTTTTTCAACTACCTTAAGTCTTTGACTGTTGTTGCAATTTAAATAATTCCAGCAGATTTTAAAGCAACCTTGCGCTGAAATGCAATGCTCTACAGTAGTGAAGTGTTTCTACAATCAAGGTAAATCAGCTGATCATGTTGCAGAGAAAAGCGTTTTTGAGCCCTTAGTCATCCAAATCCAGGCCTCAAAGGCCTCCTGTTAGTTTTCAAGAAATCCTGTCATTTTTGCTGCTGATTACCTGGATCAGGTGTGTTTTACCAACACATTCTCTCTCCAACCTTGTCACATATTGACGGGTTATATTGACATATTGACACGTCAAAAACGTATGTTTTTGGCATACCCAACTCATCATTTTTTGACGTCATGGCTTTTTGGAAAATTAAGGGTTCCCCAACTCTCGGGAGGCAGTAGCGGACTGGTCCTCAGGATGTGGCCGGTACCCTAACACAGTACCAGTACACTAACCCAGCACCAGACGCAATACCGGACGCGGTACCCATCGCAAACTGGGCCCGCACGAGGTACCAGACCCAAAACAATACCAGTTGTGGACACCCAAGAGAAACGGAGGTCCCGGAGGAGGGATGTAAACAAGGCCCGACCAGGCTCACCCACTGATGGAGTTCTTGGAAAGGCCCAGTTCTCTAGAGCAAGGACCGGAATCTGCACCACCGAGACATGGACACCCCCAAGCTCCGATGTAGTTTGATCCCCTGCTCTAGATCTTAAATATTGGGGATCCCACTCCTGGCGTGGAGAGGAGGTGGCCGAGCCCAGGAGACCAGCACCCAAGAGACAAGACCAATAGGCCGAGACCTGGAATTGGACATCCCTGGCATAGATAGTCATAGATTTACGATATCTTTAAGAGCTTGTGTTATTTAGGTGTCACCAGCAACATTAATAAGAACTTTGAGGCTTGGTTTTCAGTGACACGAAGACACTTAAAGTTAACTGGATTGTTCTGTAGACCAAAGTTCAAATGAAACTGGTTTTACCTTAACAAAGCAAACCCAGAGGATGTCTTTCAAAAACATGAGCATGATAGAAAATCCCCCATAAAGATGTTATGCTGATGACCTTTATAGTAAGTGCTCACTTCAAGCGATTACAGTTAATGCTGTCTTAACTGCTTTTTAATAGTAACAGGTATTAATTACTCAAATGCAGTTATTTGTATATAAGTAACAGGAAAAGTGGACTAAAATATATTCTTTAGCTAGAAGAAGAATTTATCTTTTTGTGTCATTGTTCACCAATATAATTCTACCTTGCATTACTTTTGACTTTAACTGATTGTGAAGTGTAGCAACTTAATCGAAATCCCTTCTCCACCAAATTACAGTAAGAACAATATATTGTATTGTCACAAAGCATCAGATCTTAAACTTGAACCTGCTTTGTTGTAATCACACTTTCAGTCATTCTATTCCAAAGCAGTTTTCTTTCTGACCCTCATTTCCAGCTGCTCTCCATGTGTCATTTTAATGAAACGCTGCCTGCAACTTCATGTTAATGTTTTGAGTCAACAGAAACAACTTTTACCTAAGAGCTTAAAGTACAATAGACAAATAATAATTGGGTTTCTCAACTGCTGTGGTCAGAGAGGCCATGTGCTTTAGTTTTCCAAAGGCACAAATCTTTGGTATTACATCTTCGTTTTCCTGAGCTTTTTAAACACAACCTCTGCAATCACTTGAGGAGCAGCTGCTTGTTATTACAACAGTTTGTCTTTTTGATCTTATCTCATTCAAGATTTTTTTGTGGACTGAAAACAAGAGGTAAACTGGCAAAAGGCTTATCCAATCAACCACTTGCTGGCTGAAACTTCACTCAAAGTTTTCCTAAAAGTGGGCCCTAGAGGATTCACAGGCATGTGACCCGGAGAGCATGGGTGGAGAAGAAAAATAAAGACACATTTTACTTTGTAAGCCGACGATGTAATGTATTGTGAGGAGGACAAAGCTTGATAACGCCTGTAAATTGCCCGATAAGGCAACAACATCAAATGCATCTCCATACTATGTTGTTTTAGTTGCATGTGAACCTTGAGGTCAAGAGTTGATGTTTTTTTTTCTTTCATCATTTCTGGGGGATAAAGTCCAGAACTCAAAGTGCAGTCACAGCTAATGAACAGGACAGTGTATTCATTGAGTATGGTAACACCACACACGTACTGTTGTGTTTCTGAGGCATCCCAGAAGCTTAAGGTAAAGTCTATTTTGTGTTGCTGTTGCAGCTAAATCCAAATTCCCATAAAGGTAGAAGATAAAAGTCTTTTTTTAAAGATGGCGTCAGAGAAAGTGAGTCTCCTGGACTGTTAGAATAAAACACAACATGACCATCAGTCTCTCAACGTTTTACTAAACTGATATATTTTAGAGTTCTACCACCTAGGTTCCAAAACAGACAAGGAGGGGCAATTGACTGTATATGAAAACTGGACTAAGTAACCCTCCCCCCTGAATTCCAAATAGGAAGTAGCATCTGGTTCAAAGAAACCAAAATCTCATTGACTTCGATTGTGAAATAAGCAGCTATTACTCAGAATCACTATTCTTGGTCTGATAGCTGGTTTTAATCCACACATTTTCACTCCCAACTCGTCATATATGGACGTAGGGTTTGGGTCCTCTCTGCGTCCCTTTATGACGTTTCAATTGCCCCCAACACAACATGTCTGTTCCCTTTTTAACATGCTAGCTGTTCCCTTTTTGACGTGCTGACTGTTCCCATTAAATCACTGGTCCCCAAACCTCAGGTCACGGTACTGGACGGGATGAAAGACGCAGATCCGGTTCTGGTTTAGGGTCCCAGACCGTTCCGCTTCCCAAAGGGTTGGTAACAGTGATGTAACATATGCAATTTTTCCTTGTCTGTGGCCCACTACTGAGCAGCCCCCTTGGACCGGTACTGGTTTGTGACCCAGAGGTTGGGATCCACTGATTTAACGGGAACAACAAGTTCGTCCAAAAAAAACGATGATGGACACCAACAACATCAAAAAGTGACGCATAGGATGCCCTAACCGTACATTTACTGCATATATGACTAGTTGGGAGGGAGAATGCATTGTTTTATTATGTTTTTGCTAATATATTATTGTAAGATTTTTTTTTGTAGTACAAGTTATTCCTCCTGTGGTGTCTAGATGACCCCACCTTTACTTTGATGTGTGATCCCTCTCATGAAAAAGGTGGAAAGGATTTTATGTCTGCTACAGCCACCAGTGAAAATGAAAAAATCATTGAAAAAGAAAATTCAGTTCGTTGTCATGTCCAGATGACTCCATTTTTAATATAAACATGCTTATGATAGCACAACGGTTATACTGTCAATGGATGGGACTTATTTAAGATGCAATAAATAAATGAATAGCCTTTGTCTGTAACTTAGGGAACATTCTAACAATTGGATTTGATTTGCACTGGGGTTTGTTGGTTCTGATAGTCCACATTTTAGACCAGTGTGAAAGCTCACCTGAACTATAGTGCAGATGAAACAATCAAACCCAGGAGTGTCAAAGAGCTAAAGTGAAGTGGCAAAAAAAGCTGAAAGAAAAAAGTAGAAGAAAAAGTGTTTTAATCATTTGTAACCTTCTTGCTTTTTTTTTCCATCTTGGTCAGACATTTTCAAGCAAGGATTTTTGGAATTGCATGATTATTCAAGACAGTTTTTGGTTCACTTCTGAAAGTGCTGTGTGTGAAAACAAACCAGGGCAAGTTTTGAAACTTGTATGCATTATCCATCTACTCCAGGGGTGGCTGAGGTGCAGAGATAGCAGTCGAACTCTAATTAATAGATCGCAGGTTAGGTTCCCATCATGTGTCACACAAAAAAATACAACTGATCATCATTCAATACAGTGTGAAGTATATTTGTTCACATTCTAAACAACTGCAGTAACACTTTAACTGGTTTCCAAAGCACAAGAGCCAGAGTCAGCGTCTGGAGCAAGCTGGTTTGTTAGTTTGTTAGCTACGTCTGTTCTTAAGTGTCACTCTTCGTGACTATATTTTACGTTCTTCAGACTGAGCCTTGCTGTAATGGTTTTCAGCAAGTAATATACACTTTAATATGAATCATAAAGTATGTCCAGCAATTTCAGCGTTGTCCAAAGCTGCCCAGAAGAGGCCCCACACCAGTGCCTGTGGGTGTTACCCCAAAGTTCTGCAGGCAAGATTTGTAGCTAGTACACCACAGTGTGTTGCTTCATGTAGAGCCAAACCTGCATGAATGTGCTGCAGTCATGTTCTTGTCTAAGTCACACTTCATAATGGTTTTAAAACACGTAAGCGAGCTCGGGGCAAAGCACTTGCTTTTATTCTTTACGACAAGTGAACGTTTTGGCTCAAAGAATTATGAACCAGAACACAGCAATCAGAGCAGTCCTCTGGTGTCCTCTGACAGCTGTAGATGACAGCTGTCTTTTACAAGAGTACAATTATTAGGAAACTCACATTCAATATTTTATTCTTTCATTTAATTTATTCAGCATATTAATTAATCACAATCCAATTGATTACATTTTTTAATCACTTGACAGCACTATTAATAAAAGCGTTTCCTCTGCTGCTGACCCTCTGGTAGCTCCGCCCCCTGCTTTTTATCTTCCCTCAGATGTACTACAGTATTAATGCTCTCTCAAAGTTTAAAATTTGCAATGCATTTTTTCAAATTTACAATCTGGTTTTTCATTCACTTCAACCTGATCCTAATGTGACCCCATACTTTGGTTTGATATAGCTGCACAGTCTAATAAAAAAGCAGCAGTTAGGTTTGGGTGTTTGGTTTTACACACTAACAGACCATCTTATTACAGCTCTGTAAACCATGCTTTCACATTGTTTTATAAGTACAATGAATCCATCAATCTATGAAAATAAGCTTTCCTTTCTACGGGTAAGGGAATTCAAAAATGTGCTACCTTGAGCGGTCGAACGCTCGAACGGTCATCTGATGCCAGGGCTGGCCGAGCATATACAAACGTAAAGCAGTTTCCCTGTTTCCCTTGGTGAAAAAGCTAGGAGGATGGCTGACACATCTGTCATTTCCTGTTTTTCTCTCTGGAGGGGTGCTGATTGACAGTAACACCATCTCAACTTCACCTCTGTCTGTGCAACATAGCAGAGGTTCACCCATCCAAAACCAACAAACAAACAAACAAAAAAGCAGGGACAGAGCTGGATTGAATACAACTCAACACTAAAGCTACTTTTGCCACAAACTTCTACCATTAGCAGCTTCAAACGTGTTTTCTCTGATTCGGCATGTCTAAAGTCTGGTTTGTAGAACAATATTTGCCAATTCAACTTGCAGACCCTTTCAAAAAATAATAATTTATGGCCTTTGAGCAAATTAGCATATTTTTGAAATACGATTGAACTTTTTCCTGCAGATTTGCCTCTTAGATTTAACATTTGCAAACATTTTATGCATTTATACTGGATGTAACATGTATGTTTGTGTTTATAAATAGAATGTAGATCAAAAATGTTTAAATGACACAAAGAGCACATTTTTTAATGGTATTTTTTTTTTTTTAAAAAAGATAACAGAAAATGCAGCAATTGTTAGAAAATGAAGCTAAAAGTTACAAAATGGTCAGCTAATTTTTTAGTGCCGTTACATTCTACGCCCCAAAGAAAACACCAGCAGTACCAGTACTTCTTCTACACTCTATTACTGGTCTTTTGGCACAATGATATGACAAGTGTCTCATTAGCAATGATTCATTGCTAATGAGAATCATGATTGATTTTGAAATCATTGAACATCCACTGATCCGGCAGGATGATCTGTGTCCTTAAGCTACAAACATTAAAAATAAGTGACAGTTTCTACACTGCAGAGATCATTCCAGACTAATATTACACAGATGCTGCACTTTAAGGTTTTATTAGTTTGTTTAATACACAATAAAATAATTATTGTATGTGAACTCACCTGGCTGCAGAAAGGTCCAGACATCATCATCACTATTATTATATTGAATTCCAAAGGCTTTTGTAAAACTGTAGTAACTTTTACTAAAATGTTGTAACTTTAATAAATGTTTTTTTTGTGCAAGATAAACTTAAAATGAGGAAAACCTGAAAATTGTTTGTTTATTTGTTAAACTGTTAACCATTTTATGCTTCAGTGTTTACATACATTCCTTCGACTATTGTAACTTTCAACCCTTAACAGGATCAATGCGATTAAGCTTATGCTGTCACAGAGAAAAGCGGATTTGCACCGCTATTCAACACTTTATAAAATAAAGTGTTGCATTCTGATGCAAAGCTACTTTTCTCTGTGAATCAGCTGATTCCCATTGATCATGTAAGGAGTTATGATATGTCAAAGGGTATTGTAGGTTTTAACAGAGACTCACAAGCCTAAAAATAAATGACTGGGTTGCCAATTAAATTAGTCTTTTTAGACAAAAAAAGGATTTATTGACTGAAGGTGATGAGTGGTGTTCCAGTCATTGACTGTACAACTAAGAACTGAACGTAACAAGTGTTGAGATCTCCCATAGGATGTGCCTTACCTCCAGCCTTTGCAAAGTCAGACCAGAGCCTTCGCAGAGCTTGTTCCCACTGAAAGTGAGCATGGGAGAAGCTGTCAATTTAAATTTCTCGAAGGCCGGGCCAGCAGGCACCATATGCTTCGAGGCATCTGATTGGTCAGTTTATAACAGTGGTCGGCAACCATTAGGAGCCGGATAGTCTTACTTTAGCCTTTAAGAGATTTGGATTTGCATCATGACCTCCTTTTTTAAATATTATATATGAATTAAGTTTATTTTTTGGCACAAACAAAAGCAAAAATCTTAAAAAAAAAAACCTAGAATCTCTCAAAATGTGATATGTTTCTTCTTTTTTTTTTTTTTTTTTTTTTTTTTTACTTATTTTTAAAATTAAAGATGACCTGTGCCAAACAGGATCATCTCAGTGCAGCTCTGGGCAGCTAATAACCTAATGCAGCATTGGATAACGTGCTTTTAACTCATAAAAGATAAAACTTTTTACCAAAGTTTTGCTTTGCATCTAAAATCTGTGCATTCTGGAGGTGATATTGAGCAAACAAGACAGCTTCAGGTCAACAGGGATGTAAAATCCTACATACTGTAGTTTATCATTTATGCGCACCTCAGCCATCAATTTATAAATGTACCTAATCTAAATTAAATAAATACTAATTAAGTAATCCTTTCTATTTTGTTTTTCTTTTATTTTTCTTTTTTTTTTTTTTTTTTGATTAGTTTCCCCCTTTGTGTCCTCGGGAGTCTTACACTGCTGGGTTTTGTCATTTTAGTTTGGGGTTGGAACTTGGTCTGACCAGTATTAGCCAGTGGGAAGTGTCATCAATGATTAAAAAAAAAAAAAAAAACTATTTATTTAACTGTTTCTGGTGCATTTCAGCCACAAATTCTTAAATATAACCAACAAACACTTAATCAGAGCTAATGAAGTGACCCTTACCATATATTAAAACCACGAGAAACACTTTAAATCTTTTAACTTTTTCAAAAACAGAAAAAGTGATTTATAATCCAGTGGATTATAATTTAACGTATCTTTAATTCTGGTTGTTCTTACTGACAATAAATTGATTTTCTGTGATAAATGAAGCTGAAAATTAAGTTGAAAAGTGTCAGTACAACGTTGATAAACTACAAAGGGATTGATGGAGATTTATCATTAGCTATACTGTTGTTAAAATCCTGGTTGAATGATTCAAACCGTTCTTTAGCTGTTTGTGAATGAGTTCAATAAAGTTTAAGTTAATTTACTTTTTTTTTTACTTTACTATTTACTCACTTAATTTTTCCTTTACATTTACTGTTTAATTTTTTTTTTAACATTTTATTTTACTCAAAGAACCACAACGGAGGGGTAAAAGGGCTGCATGTGAGTCCAGAGCCACAGGTTGCAGACCCATGACTTAGATGAACCAAACTGACAAAAAAAAAAAAAAAAAAAGTGGTGCGTTTGTTCTAGATTCTCCGTTTCATGTCTTTTCACAATTTAAACACGAGTATAGTGCCAAACAGAGTCTGGATAGGATATCTGGTTAAGGTCAGTTCTTTCCAGGTAGAACGATGTGTGGCCTGACAGCCTGCTCCATTTCTGTGGAAACGAGAGATTCCTGAGTCTTCTTTTTTAATGCTCTTTCTTAACCCAGTGAGCATTCATGTCAGTTAATGGACTGATAACACATGGTGCTGTCATCCTGTGGGGGAACAGCAATTGACACAAGCTGACATGAGGCTTTGAGTATCTATGATGAAATCAGCAGGTTTCCCAACCACACCACAGCTGAGGGGCCAGATTCTGCCAAGCATCCGCTGTTAGATCACAACAAACACTTGGTGACTCATTGCTAAAGATCACATCCACTTGGCATGCAAACCACGCAAAAGCTCAATCGCAAAACTCATGAAAGGCAAAGGGGTGTAGGGTGATGGTGGAAGTGGTGCAGAGCTGACGCCAATTCTGCAAAATGTAACTTCCTTAGCCACTTTAATGAAAGTGTTTTACGCTTCCTCATGCATGTGCCCTTTGTCTAGCTGTATTTATGAAAAAAATAACTCAAAACACCAACAGGGAATGAAGATATTGGTGATAACATATTTAAGAGCCTTCAGCAGGAACTGATGACCTCATTATTTCTCATTAGCCTCCTTCAGGCACCTCGGTGAAGACTTTAAAGGTGGTCCTGAGGTTAATCCTTCAGGAGGAATGAACCCTCTCCCCTGTATCTGTTTCTGGCACGGCTGGACAAGCTGCTTCACTGTTGATTTGCTCCTTGGTCAATGTTGGAGCCCTCGCAGCGCTCCAGATAGCCCACACTGTCCCAGATAGGCTTTATGGTTGATAGCAGGACTGAAGGATAAATGCTTATCATGGAGGAACCAACCTCACTTTCTGATGACCTCTGACCCTCCAGGCTTCCCCCGCTGGTCTGTAACTTCTATGGAGCCTCACCGGTGGTATGGTCCTCATCCATCCTACAAAGTGACATAACTTATCATCTATTTACAACAAGATCAATCAAAAACCTCGCCAAAGACTACCACTGATTCAGAAGTGTAAAATGTTGTGTTACTGATATTGACGGACAAGCTCAGAGTTTGGGAGTGCTACCAGATGTCTTCCTGCTGCTCTTTCACTGTGTGTTTACCCGCTAGAAATCTCAGGGAATGATAAGGCCTGGAAAGGATGAATTAGAAATGATAAATTTGAAAACGTGGGTTAGTGTTGTGACTCATAAGGAACTTCTCAACCAAAAGCAATAATCTCTTTTAATGTCCAGATGGAGATTAATACAGTATTTTTTTTAATGAATCTCCTTTAGCCTATCATGTCTAAAAGAACACATTCATTATCAACATGAACAAAAAAGTGCTTTATGTTTATTAAAACACAATTTGAATTTTTTTTCCAATGCCATAAATCTCCACTTGAATGATTTAAACGGGAGCGCCTGCAATGGTTGTCTCTTGAATTTGTTTTTGGACACTGGTTAATTAACAAAGTACAGCTTGTCAGCCAATTTAGTGTGTGCTGAAAAACATCTACAAAGACTTTCCATCTTTGATGTGATCCAAATAATGAATTGTGGTTTAATAAAAGCGCATTGCCCTGATATCACCAGCTGCTTCATAGCAGACCTGACTTGCTGACATAAGCTTAACCCCTCCACATAGCAGACTTTGCTGTTACATGCATGTGAGATAATAACGCTAATTCAGCAATGACGTCTTCCAGTAACTTTAAGCCAGCAGTTGTTTCCTTAATGATCTGGCAACGCTGGCTAACACTCAAGATGCTAACTTGCTCAACTAGCATAGGTCTATATATAAAACCTCTGGTATTTTGTTAGCACGTTGCGTAAATTAGCTAGCTTATAAAATAAGCTAGCAAAAACAGTGGGTAACAGTCAATTACAGTTAAATCTAATTTTTACCACATGGCGGTTACACACTACTGATCAAAAGTCTAAGATTAGAAGAAAATGTTTTGTTTTTTACAATTAAAAAAATAAATAAACAGAACAATTTTTTTTTTTTTAAATACAACTTTAGTTTTTTCAAACTTTAGCCCAATTGGAATTCTTCCCTTCTCCCTACTCCTCTCTTCACCTACATTTAGCCCTTCAAATAGAGACTATATAAATAGAGAGGGAAAATAGTGCCTCGGATTTTGGACGTGACTGTCACTTGATGACATCACTGATACTCGCCGGTCAGCTAGTGTTAGCGTGGTTCTATAACTTTAAAAAGGTCATGCTACAACAAAAAAATCATTAATTACACTTAAATGTAAACTTTTATGCTTCAGAACACACCCACTATAAGAAATTCACGTCTCTTCCGTGGTAAAGCGCAACCCCTTCACGAGTGAGGGGTCTGCATCCCTCTGCTTGGAGGGGAGGATATTAAAAAATGTATTTTCGGATGCCTCTTGCATTCACAAACCCCTTCAAATGGGGGGTAGGGAGAAGGGAAGAAGTTGGATTGGGCCTTTGTCTATTTAAAAATGATTTGAAGCAAATATGAAAGTGGGAATAGTGTCTACTTGGCACTTTGTTAGCCTTTTAAAATAATCAGAATGCATTTTACTTTATGTCTTCTAGAGAATCTCCTTCAAGATGAATTTTGGTCTTCTTTTGGTTGAACTGGTTCTACAATTTTTTAAAATATGGTTCAGGAGACCCTCCCAATCGCCCTCTTTACTCTTTTGTCTTTTTTGATCTTTTTAGTCATTTATTTTATTTTTGATGAGTCCTTTTTTGTAGTGAACTCCTCTGTCTTGAAGTGTTATTTTGTTGGGGCTTGATTTAGACACAGCTCCTCTATCAGTTCTTGATTTTTTTGCATTTGATCCAATGTTTGATTTCATTTTTTCTTCATTTGAGACATCTTCTTGATCTACACAAAGGAAACAGTTACCAGAATGTTTAGAGATTTCAGGTTTCTTGCAATTTTGTAGGTTGAATTAAGGCTGGGTATGATTGCTAAAATAAAGAATCGATTCATTTTAAATCACCAGTTTATAGTTCAAGTAAGTAAGTATGATTCAGCAGAATTCTGCTGAATTTAGATTACTTTGTCAAATCTCCCATTTCAAACCAGTTAAGTTACAAAAAATTGTATTTTACATAAATTGGGGTTTAAATGGGGCTAAAATAAAACAATTAGAACTTTTTTCTGAAAAAAATTGCATTCAATAAAGTTGATTAATGGGTTTGAATTAATATCGCCCTTTCTATGTAAAGATACATTTTATTTTGGTAAATCAGTCTTAATGAAATCAGTCCCAGATTGAATGGAATTCCCTTCAAGGCACAAAAAAACCTGATTGATATCCAATTAAAATGTCTTTTTTTTTTCTTTTTAAGCCTGTAAACAAACAAATGACTGTTGAAGCTTCTCTTACTAAACTAACCATGGAGGTCAAGGTTTTTTCCTCAAAACTGCAGCCATCTTCACAAAAGATTTCCTAATTATCAACTAGATTTTATGCAATTATTCACTAAAAAAGGAGTAGTCCTTCCTGATACAGAAGAGCTGCTGAAAACACATCTCCTTGCAAAACCTAATTTTATTCTTAAAGTATTATTTATAGTACTTCTGAGGTGGCTGTATTAGTGTATTCTCCCATTAAATTCAATTCTGAGTGTTTACCCAACTGATATAAACATTTTCAACACTGGGATAATCTATGGTGTTTGGAAGTTTTTTCTTCTGAAGATTAGATTTTTTTGCTGTGTACTTTTTTCCTCTGATAATATTGAATTAAATAGATAGAACACTCTGTAGTGTCTCAAAATGCATCTGCAACCGGTCCTCCCTGACTCTTATATCCATGGACAATCTGAATACAGCTTTCCATTACATTTGCTTGACTGCAATCATTTCATAGAAACAAAGATAATAAGCTGAAATCTAGCAATTGCAGGGCTTACGAAGTTTTAGCTATTTGACACATGACAGCAAAAAATACATGGTTTAAAGAGCAAAAATAAACATCCAGGCTGCAATAATTCATTGCATAAAATAAATATAAATCAACAGAGAAGGCGGGAGACCACTGAAGGGAGAAGTGACTATGTTGTTTTAGAAGGTGGAGTACATCTTTGTTGTCTTGGGGTCGATCTCCAACCACATCTTATTGGTATGTGTGTGCGTGTTTGTGTGCACGCAGGCATGTGTGTCCGCAGTTTGTTTAGACTGGTCGGGAAAGCGTGAGACCAGAGTGAGTGGGCAGAGGCCATACTTTAGGGTTCAAAGTGAAGCGGGGAGGGACCCCCTCGTTTTGCAGGAATGTCGAGGAGGAGGCCTGATGGTTAGCTGGAGATGGTGTAATTAAGGGGTGTGATTGTGAGAATCTTCCCTTCCCCGGGCCCTGCAAGGGTCACAGATAAAGGAGCAGCCCTTCGTCTCTCTCACACAGTATCGCATTCAAAATACGTGGTTGCGATCCCTCGCAAGTCACAGACAGAGGAAGAAATGACATCTTTACCTGGAAAGCGCCCGCGAGGGCAGAAAGAAGGTGTCTCCAGGTTCAGAGTAGAGGTTATTGGGCAAGAGGGCCACATGGAGTTTCTGAGAAGCGCCATAAATTAGATAGCACCAGGAGACTCCTTCTAATCATGTGGGCCCGTGCGTCGCCCTGTTGGTGTGGTTGTTGTAATTTAGTCCTGCTCGATGTGCTATTTGCAGAAAGCTTGATGACACATTGCCGGGTCTTTCTTCGCTAGCGCTGTGCTGTGTGCGATGCGCAGCAGCAGGGTGTGGCGTGAGACGATAAGTGGGAGACGATAAGTTTGCTGACTGAACCATTCTGTATTTATTCGGAAAGATGTTATTAAACAAACCCACCTTCCCTCTTTGAAAAGCAAGCCAAAGCCCAAAGGGTCCACATAGCTCCGAGATCATGAGCCATCATTCACAATTTAATGAGAACCTTACTTTTCATTAGTTTTGAGTTATGGGAAAAGACACAAATTGGAGCACGGCAGAGGGACAAGATAACATGAATATTAGTATTCCTATTGCGGCACATCATGGATGAAAACACAAACCATCGTTTAGTTATATTTTATCGTATGTAAGATTTCTTCTCTTTGATCCAGACTAATAGTGAGACATGTTGAGAAGAGTTTCTGTTGTCTCACATTTGATTATATTTTAGGAAGATGCACCATTGCCCATCAAGACTCTTCCTCAAACACCTCTCCATTAACTCCAGATGACAGGGTTCCTCACACCCCAGTAACTCTCCCTGTTTTCTGCTTCTTCCTCTAGGGTGCAGGATAGAGAACTGCGAGTCCTGCTTCAGCAAAGACTTCTGCACCAAGTGCAAGTCTGGCTTTTACCTCCACAAGGGGCGTTGCTTTGATAAGTGCCCTGAGGGTTTTGCCCCGCTGGAGGAGAACATGGAGTGTGGAGGTATGTGAAACACAACAAACACGCAGCAGAATGGAGACGACGAGACGAGGGGTGTAACGGATCACAGAACTCACGGCTCGGATCACTTTTAAGATCAGTAAAAAAAAACAAAAACAAGTGAGATAAAAGCCTAAAATTAATTTAGGCTTAAAGAGCAAAATGTTTGCTCATCGAAGTCTATTTATTGAAAACATAACATCTTTAAAATTTATATACACAAAATGCTAAAAGATGTAGTCTCTGGTTACATTAACATGTCTCAAGACCAAAAAAAAAAAAAAAATTCTGGTATTTCATCATCCACGTCCTCCATGGAGGAAGTGGAGAAAATGTTTTGACAGAAGCTCCTCCCACTCATGATGGGAGCTTCAGGTTAACACACTTTTGGATAACCGTCATGCAACTGCTTTATTGCTTGTTTAAACAAAGACGATGTAGTTTGATGCGAATTGCATTCTATGTGAACGGAAAATTGATTTAAATGATGTGAGAGCGATTATCCGTGATCCGTTTTGCATCTAGACAAGATTGCATTTCATTCCTTCTTTCACCTTTTATAGCGCACATCTAAGTTGCTATTTGTGACCCTAAAACAGCAGTTGAACTTGGACCACACACAAAGACGTGGCTTCCCAGTGAAGTCCCTCTAACCTGCATTAAAGCTTGACCCGGGGTTTTGAGTTGCTCTAACTCGTCTGTGGTCTGAATGTTTCCAGAGGGCTGCGAGGTGGGTCAGTGGAGTGAATGGGGAGCCTGCACCAGAAGAAACAAAACCTGTGGCTATAAGTGGGGTTTGGAGACCCGAACACGGCACATTGTAAAGAAACCACCCAAGGACACAATACCCTGTCCCACCATCGCCGAGTCCAGGATGTGCAAAATGGCCATGAGGCATTGCAGGAGAGGTAAGGGTTCTTTTCACCTTTGGGTTAGGAAGTGTTCCAGAATCTCACTTTTGCATTTAGGCCAAAGGAAACTTTACCAAAAAGTGAAATTTCGTTGTGAAACGTTTGCCCATCACCTGTTATTTTCAGCTTATGCGTTACTGAAACTAACATTGACATTTTCTTACATAAAATGTTAATTAATGTTGGCACCATTTGTCCAGACAGCTCTTTTCCTGCTGTATATTAAGCCCCCCTGTCTTCCATCTCCCTTCATCTCCTCACTGGAATTCTTAAAAGTCGGAGCTGCAGGTTTCCTCAGCAGCTGTCTCTGTTTTCCCCTGTCAGGTTGAGGGATTTTTGTGGCATTTATGTCGGCTGGTAAATGAAAAGTCAATGGACTTTCTCTGTGTGCAAATACAGCTGAAGGATTTTTTTTTTTTTTTTTTTTTTTTTTTTTTTTTTTCCATTTGCACAGTAAACCATCTCTCAGATGGTCCAAACACTATTTGAGGCGAGGGCAGCACTTTTAAAATAAACGCATTTTCCCCTTAATGTACTTTTAGTTCCTTCATAAACTGTGGATTAAGCTAAACCAAGTGTAAATATTTAATTCCCCAGAAAAGGGAAGCCATTACAGTGGCAGATATCACTCAGTTTCTAAACAAAAAAGAAAAAAAAAAAAAAAAAAGAGTAAATGGTGTTTAGCAGAAAGAGGATAATATTCTAACCTCAAGGATTTTATCCATTTTTGGCCTGAAGAGCTGAAAGGGAGGGTCTTTCAGTCAAGTGGTGAAAGAGTAAATAAACTTGAAATAAGCTCTGAAACTTTCTCATGTTTCAGCAGTTTGGGGCAGCGGCTGCTGTTTGGGTTGGAAACTGTGATCCCATGGCACACTTGGCTCCTAAAGCCGCGTCCTGTTTATCAGGGAATTTCTGCCCAGCCCCCCCCCCCCCACACCTCTTTTTGACTCTGGCATGACCTTTTCCCTCGCAACTTTATGAGCCTCTCTAATTAAGACCCTGCATTGTTGCAGGCAGATACGGCTGTCAGAAATGTCAGGTATGAAGTCTCAGTTGTTAAGGATGCTGCATGAATGCATAGCAGAGGCATTTTTCCGGAGTTCCTTAGAAACCAAAAGCAGACTCCCTGTGTCTGTCTGACTGAAAACCACTGCTCCCTGGTGATGTGGTCATTGTAAACCTCCGAGTGCAATTCCTCATCCAGTGACGGATACATCCCTTGTTGCCACAAGCCGTGCGTAAAAAGTGTCACTGAATATGCATCTCGGAGCTCTCGGGGCTTGTGAAGCGCGGTGGTGGCCCGTTTAATAAAGGCAAATATCAGACTGGGGCATGTGTTGTTAATTCCATTCTGCTAGTGAAAAATCCCAACTTGGCAAAAGTCGGTGAAATGCAACACGCTGAACTTCAAATAAATACTGGGAAGAGTTGAGCCACTTAAGTCAAATGGGAGAAAAAAAACCTTCTGCAGATGCAGGGGTGTCGCGTGGAAGTCCATCTGTTGTAAAATAAGCACTCGACGTGAGTGATATTAAAGTGCGACCCAAAGGGGAGGAAGACCACCCTCTTAAACGAAGGCAGAATAGAGTCCTCAGGGGAAGGTCTGCTGTAGAGTTGATCATAAAGAACCTCTTTAAAGACCCACATGCTTTCCTTGTAGCATCCAAGGGAGGACCTTTATTAATCACCTATGACAATCTTTTATTTTAAAAAAACATTCCCAGTAGTGTTTTAATTATGATTATGACGTTTTAGACCAAAATCCCACAACTTAAATGTTTGATTGACAGAATCACAGAACACAATCACTTCTTATTCATTTGTTCTCTTTCAAAAGAAATACACATATGTTAAAAACTCAAAAAACTGGATTTTCATGGGAGGGAGACTTTAAAGAATTTACAATTTGAGCTGCATTTCTGCGTATTTCTTTATTCAAATCCTTGTGGATCAGGATCAGATAAAAAACATGATCTTGTGTTGTTTTTCTGATGATGGAAGACATTCATAAAGAAAATGAAGCTGAAAATTGAATGTCTCAGAATGTATTTATTCAAATTGTAAAAGAAAAAAAAATACTGTTGGAAAGAACTAGTAATTAAAGGCTACAACGAGCAACCTCCCAGCTTCCCTCCATCTAATGCATCCACTTGTAAAGAAATAGATATCTTCTGAGCTGGAATCTGGATCAAAACTGTACGGTTTGATGGCTCCAATATTGACCGCCATTTTTGAAGCATCACTTAAAAGGGCCCTACCATGAAAATTCTATTTTTTTAGGTTTTGAATACATTTTACTGTTCATTCCTCATTATAAAGAACCCCAAAGCAGTATTTTTGATCCGTTTATGCATTTAAGAGTAATCCTCTAAATTCCTGCACAGTCTGCAGCAGCCCCTCCCATACCCACGAAAACGAGCGGTTGGAAACATGCTGACGTAAGATCGTTGCCAACAGCTCCCTCCAGGAAGAATCTGTGCTGCAATGAAAACACACCCACCCTCTCCGTGGAGCTGCGGTGCCGAGATAGTTCTCCCCTGCCCCCAGAATGTGTCTCCTGACAGGAGATAACTACTTAATGGGCGGGACCGACAAGGAGCAAAAGGCGGAGGCTCAGAAATCGAGTCGTTTCCGTATTAAAATGGGACACAAAAATGTCTCATATTTCAAAAATAATTTGTTTTTTAGTGTTCCAAAGGTAATATATGATCATATATATGGATATAGTTTACTCTGAAATGCTGAAGAAAATCATGGTAGGGTCCCTTTAAATTGAGGGGCTGTAAGGGAGTGGGAGAGAGTGTAAACAAACGGATGAAGTGCAACCAGGGCTTTTCTCCAATCAAGATCCAAGCTGAAAGTTTAGTTCCCTTTCCAGTTATGTTCTTCTTCACCTATAAATATCATTCAATTTTTTGCACTCAGTATTTTCCTTTATTCATGGGGTTAATGACTGGAGACACGCAGAATCTGCAAATACGGAGATGCATTCTTATCAAAAATACTTCTGATCATGTTTTGTAAAACATTCATTGAAGGGGGACGTTTATTGGGAACCGTATAGGAAAAAATAACCCAAATATGAAAAAAAGGAGCTAAAGCACGGCCTCCATTGTTGCTCCATTTGCTGTAGTTATGACACACAGCTACGTCATCGGTCTACACCCCTCACACTCCTTGATGCTCCAACATTTAATAGAAACGCTCGCATTCTGAACCGGCCAGGAGCGGACCAGTCCGGTCTGGACTGCTCAGTGGAAACGAGGCATATAAGACTGACGCTGTACCCCTGCACCACAGCCACCTCAAGTATACAAAATGAGTTCCAGTCCTCTGAGTCCCATATAAGTAGCAGATCACTGTAAACACCACGCATTACTCAAGCTGCTGAGAGAGTTATTTTTTTTGGTCTTTGTCTATGTTTGGCAGAACAGCAGTGGCTTGATAACTCACTCTGTCTTGAACATGACAACAAAACCAGCGTGGAGCGCTCACATAGATAACCTCCACAGCGGCTCACTGTCAGACTCAGTTTTTCCTTTCAAATGTCCAGTAAATTTAAAGCAAACTTTGGAGGGAGCACAAATACACTTGGAATTTGTTCTTTTCTTTCTCCTTTGGAAAACTGGCCAGGACCAAATGTTTTAAAGAATAAATTACTAAGCAAACAGTTTTACTACAACTAAATGACATCAAGATCAGACTGTACAGAGGATGATTGAAAGAGTTATTTGCAATGAGAGAAGGCATTTTGATAAACATAGGTATAAATTAGCATGTAAATCTGCAAGATTACAGCCATTGCCAATTTCCGTCTTTAGTAACTTGGCAGGCCAAAGCCAGCTACACAACACATAAAATATATTTTAGGTTCAGAAAAAAGGACATGCTTGATCTAGAATTTTAGAGCTTGTTTTATGCTGTTTAAAAGTGATCTTATATACCAGCACCAGGGTTATTACGTCATACGTGACACTCAAAATAGTATTAAAATGGACCTTGATTAGAATTATCTCTGATATGTATGAAGTTTTTATGGCTAAGTATAGTGATTTGAATTTGTTTATTTTTTTGCAATTCAAAGTTTTATCTGTTCCAGCATGAAAGCAGGACACCTTTTAATTAAATAAACAAGCACAGAGTTTTAGAGACGTTTGAAATCAGTTGGGATCTTTGGAACCATTCTGTTACTTTATTCTTTGATAAAAGCTGATAAAGGTTTTTTAACAACTTACATGTTAGTTTTTTAGCATACACACAAGCACCTGCATCACCAGAGTCTTGTGTTTGAAATTGAATGTCAAGCTACCCTGATATTGATGCTAAACCTTAGTGGTCCCAGGACAGAGCCTTGAGCTGCACCTAAGTTGACATCAAGACAGTGGCTTTTTTACACCAGGATTAAGGACTAAAGTATAAATAAAAAGAAAAAAAAACACATTTGAAATTAAGACAAATACAAATATAAATCTCTACATTGATCTGAAGTGCTAACATTTGACTAGATTTCTCTTCATTTTTTAAACAGAAAGAGAGTATTACTTCAAAATGCTTCTTTGTATTCCACTGTAACTGTTGTTCCAACGCATTCTAACTCCCGACTCATCATGTATGGATGAATGGTTCGGGCCCCCTCTGCATCACTTTTTTAATGTTTTGGCGTTTTTTGATGTGCTGGCTGTTTCCATCAGGGGTCCCCAATCTCCTGACTGCGAACTGCTACTGGTCCGAGGACCCCCTGGTACTGGACCGCAGACAGTGAAAAAAATGCACACGCTATTCACGGACCGTAAGCCTTTGGACTTCCCTAACCCTATACCGGTTCCGCATCCGTTACCACGTCCCGTCTGGTACTGCGAGGGTTAGGAACCCAGGATTTAATGGGTATATCCAACAGATAAAAAAACGGCGAGTTGGGGACACCTAAAATGTCAAAAAGCGGGGCCCGAACCACACGTCCATATATGACAAGTTGGGAGTGAGATTGTACAGATTGTTCTAACAAAAAGTTCTCAGAACAACAAGGTAATAACATATCGCTGCATCTTAAGTCTTCCATATTCATCCATGTGTTTTGAGCTTTTTCTAAAATCCATGACCTAAATATTACAGTCCAACAAATGTTAATAGATAATAAAATATAGAATAGTGAATTAGAATAGACAGCAGTTTTTAGAGACACTCTTTTGAAGTTCAGGCTTCCTTAGACAATTAAAAACACTTTTAAAACCACTGTCTACATTGATAAAATAAACATTGTGTTGTTCTAGCTTAAAGGAAGAGATGAGAGGAGCGGTGAGGAGAGGAGAGCAATCACATGACAGTGCATGCCAGCTCCTTCAAAAAAGTCTCTGCAGAGAATTCCTAGCAACTCCTGTCTTCGGATTCACTGGTTTGTAAAAAGATGCGAGTGACAACCTGGACTCAACACCTGTCCTGGCCGTTCTGCTCTCTTTTGCCCTTCAAAACAAAAGCAGCTCCTGTCATGTCAGTAACGTTGAATGTTGCATAAACAACTTTGAGTGGTTGAAACTTCCATTCCTAATCTGATCCCTGATTGGAGATTTTGGAGAGGGTAAAGTCCAGCTCAAGCGCTCACACACACACACACACACGTCGGAAATTCTGCCGTTTCTGTAAATCGGCTTACAGGTTCTCAGACGCAGGCGGGACTGACATTTGTGAAGCTCTGCTTTTGTGATTTGCAGGTACAAGGAAATCCGTTTGTGGCGTGAAGGCCGGCCAAGCCCACCATTAACCCCTCCAAAAAACAAAAGTTTTACAGTATAGAGTTATGAAATAGTAAAAATTTATAGCTTAGCAAATTTTGGAAGCCATAACCAAAACACACTGGAGAGTTTGCTTTCTGGAGAAGTGCAGTACAATTTATACTCAAATTGCTCCTACAAGTGTTCTGCTGAACCCAAGAAGACTCACAAACACATGCTGACTGCATGGAAAATGGAGGGGAAGCAGAAAAAGAGCAGAGGGATAAGAGGGAAGAAACATTGAGTGATTATCTTGGCCATGGGATCACTGTGTGTACCTGTGCTTGGGAGCGCTAACAGGCCTTTGTGGAAGTATTGATTTCTGGTGTGTGTAACAAGAGAAAGCCCTTCTGCTGTAGGGCTCAGGAGAGGCCAAGCCTTCCATCCCATTAGTCATCCGACAGCAAGGATCCAGCCACCACTGATCCTGTCTGTCATAACTTTTCTGTGCAGATTACACAGTTTTGTTCCATTCTGACTTACATCACTGTAAAGTCTTAGAGAGCTTTGTACCGGATACCACGACTGCTTTCAAAAGACAAGAAAGCACAACCTACTTCTCAGTTTGGTGAAGCACTTCATTGTTTCCCTGCACTTTAACTTGAGCAGCCACATTTATTTTTGTCTCAGAGTGCACAGCTTCCATTTTTTTTCTGAAACAGATCAGGACAACTGATTTATCTGACCACATCGGCCGCTTCCACCGGAGAAGTGACCTACACCAGATTCCCCCAAGCCTAGAGAAGTAGATACCGCTCTGAATAGCATAAGGCTTCCTTTGTGTGCAGCCATGTTTTATGTGGCATTTATGAATTGAACTTACTGTATTCTAGCCAAGCGGCCATCCTCTGGTTTCCGGAATGAAGCTCATTTTAAAGGTAATTAAGCTGAACCAGATGCAGTTCACCAAGTAACCACTAGGGGCTTGTTACACAATCAAATAAGCCCGAGAGAACAGAGTAATCAGAAAATAAATTCCTGATTTGTTCCAATTAAATCTTCTTAAACAGCAAATTTGTATTTACTGATAAAATTGATTTATCGCCCAGTTCTACATCCTATCAAGATGAGCGCTGCCAGAGAGCTAAAAACGGATTTTAAATTAGCTCCACTTATAGCGATCAGTAATGTACCTTTGGCATGTGTCCATCCATGCCTACAGTCAATGACAAAGATTCCCTAGAGAACTTACGGTATATTTAAGTGCATGAGCTGGATCCAAGGTTACTGATGTTCACATTAATATGAAAGGAGGAGAGCATTAGATTATTGACCTCAACAACCTGTCTTAACCTAACCCTTTCACTGACTTCTTTGACTTTACCACCTGTTTGACTGTCTGTTTTATCTATATTTCAGAGATGGATGACACAACCATTATGTTAAATAATGTTTTGGGTTTTTTTAGAAGTCCTAAAGATCCGTTTCTTATTTTGGTTTACATTACTAGGTTGCTCTGTGGTGTAGTGGATCGCGTTCTTGCCTCAGAGTAAGAAGGCCTTGTTCAAATCCCAGCTGGGACCTTCTTGTTTGTTTGCATGTTCTCCTCGTGCATGTGGGTTTCTCTGGACATTCTGGTTTCCTCCCATTGTCCAAAAACCTGCTACATAGATTAATTGGTGACTCTAAATTGTCGCTAGGTGTCCAAGTGTGTGTTAGAGACGTAAGGGAAAAACGGATTTGGTGATATATCTCGATATCTTATTTGGCGATACTTGTATCGATTTAAAATGCAGACAAAACAATATTAAATTAATTATCTGTAAACCTCCTTCAGCGTCTTACTTTTGTTTACCACCTAAATCCCTAACTGCTAGATGGCAGCACAGCACACTTCGAGCAGCTCTACTTCATACCAAGTTCTTGTGAGAACCTGCTCGTGTTAAATGTTCAATCTAATTAGTTCAGTCAGCCTCACAGTTTTTGCTGTTATGAGACAAATATTCCTTTAAATGACTTGCACTTTTAAAAAAAGTGAAAATTGTTCTGGCACACTCTTGAAATATATTGTGATATGTATCATATCGTGAAACATGTATCACAATATGATTTTAATGATTTTATGTATTGCATCACACAATTCTTGCCGATACATCTCTTAATAGGTGTGTTCTAAGTGTGCTTAGTTTTGAAGAGTGAACGGCAGTTGATGTTTTATATGTCAGACAGCTTGGGTAGATTATGGATGAGGTTGAACGAATATTGAGGCGAGAATTTGTAAATGACTTTGAAACCATTCAAAAAAGATTTTAAATTAAATTCTGAAATAAACAATGAGTCAATGCAGAACTTGTAAGACCTACTCTAATAAAAATTATAACATGTTCTTCAAACATTTTTTTCCTGATATTAAGAATTTAAGACTGAAATTGCATTTCTGAGTTTTTCTGTATTCAAATTGTCTGACTCAGGATGAATCAGAAGGAGACAAAAAAAGGTCATTTGAAAAAAATATAGTTTGTAAAGCGGCAAATCCTGTTGTGTCCACCTGCAGACATTTACATAAATTAATTTTCTCCTTGTCTGAGCTGGGTCAAAACTGTGCAGCTCGACAGCTCAGAAATGTCTCTGCACTGCTAGCTTGAGGCTTTACGGGACTGCAAGCTAGCGGGGCAGTGTAAACATTGGGATGATGGGATATCAGCAGAGACTTACTTCTGTGATGATAGTTCCGCCCACAACTTAGAGGTAAATTTATGATGAACTCTTCTGTGTTGCACAAACTTTTGTTCTTAGCAAATGATAGTTTTTTTTTTTTTTTTTTGGCTAAAAAGACGAATTCATAATGAAAAGACCAATGGGAAGGCTTTTACAACAGATCAAAATATGATTGGAGAGCGACTTTAAGTTCCATGACTCTCAGTAATCTTTGAATTGCTGGGTACTTAGATTGTTTTGGATTATTTTAAACACTTTTCAGCAGATTAATAAGTAATGTGTCACCTGACAGCACCTGGCTAAACTGAGTACGATTGATTACTGTATTTTAGTAAAGTAGCAAAATTGTGGAAATAACTTTTATCACTTATTTAAGCTCCAGAATGAATTTGTTACTGATCAATACAACTTACATTTTGATGTTCTGTGTGCAGCAACAGTCTTTGTTGCTTAAAAATTCTATCTGATGTTTAGTTCTGGTCACTGACTGCATGGACCAACTGGACTGAGTGACTTGCTTCTTGCAAAAATGACTTGCTTCTGTTTTTAATGAAATGAATTCAAATACAGTCGCCATTTTTTTGCTTACGAACGCCACCATGGTGGAACCAAAGACCGTCAGTAAATAGTGATTTGTGCTGGTCTATCTGAGTCAACACTCCTATTACTGAAAGCAGGTTTGGGAAAATCTTTCAATCAAATATTTTGAATGTTTGACGTGACACCACCTATTCCACAGGCATCTGACTGATCAGTTTATAGCTTGCACTACAGAAAAAAATATTTAAAAAATAGTATTAACTAGAAGATGTTAAGCAGCAGAGCAATTATTCTGACAAAAGGAATGACTGAGTAACAGATATTTATTGTTTCTCAAAAGAAGTTTAAAGGATTATGTCTTTGTGGAATCAGTGAGTTCTTCCTGTTTGGGGATAACTTCATCAGTTCTCATATTCAGTCAGTGGTTCCAGGCTGTGTTGAATCAGGATGCACCAAGTAAGAGGAGAACGTATTGGAAGAGCACATTGCTGAAAAATGCAGCCAATGCAGCATGAGTCAGGTGCAGGGAAGTATGTTTTTTTCTACAACAGTAATAAAATTCTATCTGTGACTTTAAATCAATTCATCTGTAGGACAAGATCTGATTTGTAAACATTCTTGTTGAACCCCTGTGAGATTGTAATCATTGTAAGTTTGTTTCTTTGTTTGTGTCTGAGTTTTCTGCTCACCTTTCGTGTCTTCTCTAACTCGGGCCGTGAAGACCAGCTGGTGTTTTTAAAGTCATTTGACATCATTGAGGCGGGCAGTTTGTTTACATTGCAGCACAAACGCCTACAGCCTGGTTCATGGGACCAAAATGAACTCAAATCGGACCTGGAGAGGGTTTGTTTGATCGCTGGGATTTTTGAGAGGCTGCAGTTTTTAGATCTTGTTGTTTTCTCCACCTGCCCACCATCTGGTATAAAGTCTCAGGTCTTTTCTGATGCACAGAGCTACAGTGATTGCCTCATAGTTGTGATGTCTGTGATGCAGTTTGCAACACTGAACAATTCAGTCTGAGACAGAATTAGCATATTGGCACCAAAACATGAATCTGTTGCCTAGGTTTTAGTGTTTATATCAAGTGAGCCAAAGTTGTAGCTCAGAATAAACGGACTCTAACTTCTGACGTCTTTGGCTAAAGAGCTATTTAAGTCTCGCCTGTTTTCCATTTTAAATTTAAGATATAAACACATTTGTGAACATATTATATAATCCTGTCTACCTATAGAAGAAGGATAATTTATTAATATTTTAGCTGAATTGTTGAACCATGATCTTATTGTCTCTGTAGAACTGATCAAAGTCAGAATCACTATCCCAGGAAAAAAAAAGCAACATTTTCAATAAATCAGTTTTCCTTCATGCAATAATCTTGTCAGCAAAAACCAACCTAAAAGTCATGAGCTCAGAGGAGGTCAAAGGTTATGTTTGCCAGAACTTCTCTACTAGAACTCTCCGGTTTGGGAAGGCTGGTGTGCAGAAAACAAATCCTCCTCTGATTTCTGCCCTGGTGGAATGGCAGGTGGTAATTAATGGTGATCTCTGGCCCAGCTAATATCATGGACAATCCGGATCAGTTCTTCCCGCCAGCAGGAGTGGAGAACGAAGCATTTTCCCATGACAGAAGGCAAGCACTAATTGCCATCCACCCTGTCAGGGTGAATATTTGCGCCTCTCACTGCAGCCTATTGTGATAGATGGAGCCACAGCTTAATCTTTATTTAATAAGGCTTCTCCATAGGGGCCGACACAGAAGCTGGCGAGGCCTCAGAAGCACTCTGTCTGCTCTGGACTCACTGATGGGCTGGCTCCGGCCTCGAGGTCAGGGCTGGTGTCTGACTGTGCCGCTGACACGACAGGGTATTACAGAGACTTTGCTCTGTGCTGTCAGCATGTCGGTGACTAAGCTGTCCCTCAGCTGTTTTGGTGCCGGTGTCCGTCATGGTCACCTCTGCTGCCAGTTTGTGTTTTGTTGTGTCATACTCGAAATTACTTCCTAAAATCTTTAAAAGATTCTCCTCAGTAGGCTTCTATGGTTTGGGAGTTTGTGCTCCTAAAAGCCAGTTGGGGGGGGCGGGTCTCTGATTAACTTCCCACTAAGTGGCCCCGCTGTTTAACCAAAATAAATGTGACTGCTGTCAATTTTGTCAGCAGCTGTCTTCACAGAGCAATATTCGAGACACCCCGTGATCCGGCTGGCTTTTTTTAAGGGAGAATCCATCGTCATACCACAGGCATGAGCCATAAACATGTGGAGGCCTTTCAAAGAGCAGCGGAGGAGGAGGGGTCAGTGCCGCTCACCAGGGCTCCATACTCCACATTGTTGTCATCTGGCCTTTAAGCGCGAAGAATCATGAGGGTGTGAGGCTTTTTTTCAGATCATTTGGCCTGGTTGTGGGATATTTTAACTGAACTGGCTCTGAACAGACTTTAGATGTTGGGCTGCAAATCTTCTTGGCTTTCATTTTGACGCTTCAACAGCCAGAAGTTTGTGAACGGTTGCTCTTATCTTCACCCAGATTCTGCGTTGGATTAAAATCCAAAGTTGAATTAGTCATGGGTTCGTTTAAAAGATAAAAATCCATATAACTCACTGAGTGTAGCTTTTCTTCACACGTGGAATGGTAGCTTTGTAATTTGGTCCATCCGAACTGGCACAAACAAAAAAGGTCACTGCAAACTGTAAGGATACTAGGGCTGCCACAAACGATTATTTTAATTGTCGACTAATCATCGATTATTTTTTCCGATTAGTCGACTAATCGGGTCATGCGCAAACTGGATGTAAAGACGCTGAAGTTGATTATCAGCTGAAATATTAATTAAATCCCAAATTAGCCTAAAAAATAAAAAGAGCCAAAGTTAACCAAAATAGCTAGCATACTGCTGAAATATTAGCTAAACTCAAAATTAGCCTAAAAAAAAACAGAAAAATCCTAAATTAACCAAAATAGCTATGTCGCTGAAATATTAGTTAAACTTAAAAATAGCTTAAAAAACTAAAAAAAGAAACCTTAAGTTAGCTAAAACAGCTAGCATGTGGATTAAATATTAGCTAAACTCCATAAAAGGCCAAAGAAACTTATTAAATGCCAAAATAGTCCAAAAAGCTGGCAGAATGCTATTATAACTTTTAACTTTACTACACTCTGACTTCATACAATATAAAGTAACGATTAATCGACTATTAAATTAGTTGTCGACTATTTTAATAGTCGATTAGTCATCGATTAGTCGACTAATCGTGGCAGCCCTAAAGGATACAGAGGCAGAAGCTGTTGTAAAGATAATGTTTTCAGGTTCTCAAGCTCCATGACTCGTAAATGGTGTATACTTGTATGGCGCTGCACTACCTTCCCAAAGCGCTTTGTAGGCACATTGCCGTTCAGCCACACAGATTCACACACTGACAGCAGTTCCTCTGCCTTACACAAGCTGCGTTTCCATTGACTATGAAATTGCACAAATTGAATTTGCGATAATAAATTCACCCAATTGAAACATATTTATCAAAAAAAGCTTTTGCGCTTGGAGAAAGTGGTTTTTGAGGCGCATTGAAATTGATATATTTTGTGAAACTGCAATGGAAACACTTTTTCCAAATTAAATGAGTCGTGTGACTAATAACTGGATATCAGGGTTAGCTGTGGCGGGCGCCACAAGAGGTCCCGCAGCGCCACACAGCGTATCAAAAGTTGAGCGTGTCATGCAGAGGTATTGGACCTACAACTTCTGTTGTAAAATCACCAACCACAATTTCCCATTCACAGCCGCTCCAACGTCTCCTTTGATAGATGATGATGCGTCCTAGTGCTGTGGCAGAAATTTGAATGCAAATCAAAAGATTGATCACATCTGTTGCAGTCTTTTTGAATGACGTATCGCATGACTTGGTTTGTGTTTATTCACATGATCATAATGTAATTGCAAAATTATGTTTTTCGATATTTATGGAATTTGATCAAGTTTTCCACACGTGTAATGGACGCACAGCTACTGGCACAAACCTATAACCCAGGAGCAATGTGAGGTTTAATGTCTTGCCTAAGGACATTTTGTCACACAAGTGCGCAGGGTGGGAATCAGGAGTCATTTGTTCTATCTCTGCACCATGATCGCCCATTTTGCTGCAAAGTATAACGGTTGGTAATGACCATGACACTGTCAGAGAGGATAAGTGTATCTTGAAAGTCCTGGTCTCCCACAGCCAGAAATTAGATCTTTGAAACTCTCTGAGTTTAGAAAAGTGATGGTTCTGTAGTTTGTAAGGAAATCTGAGCTTTATAACAACTCTGTGTCTGGATTTTCATGTGCTCTGACAGATTTTCTTTAATTGTCAAAATCATCAAACTATGTTCTTGTGTCTATAATACAAACATTACTAACGCTGTTTCTGTATGTTCTCTGTGGGTCTGCAGAAGCTTTCATTCGAGTCAGAGAGATGAGGATGCTCTCACTGATATCCACACAAACCAAAGTAAAAAAAAAAAAAGTGTAAACAGATATCTAGATGTATTCCAGACTTGTTCCAAAAAGCAGCAGCCAGAATCCTAACTGGTGCTCATAAAAGACACCACACTTCACCCGTTTTGGCCGCTTTGCACTGGTTGCTCATCCAGCAGAGAATCCAAAATCCTGCACAGAAGTCAATAACTTAGCCCCAAATTACATTAAATATTCTATTACACTTTATTGTCCAACAAGAACACTTCGTTCCCAAATTGCTGGCTTGCTCACCAAACCCCCAAAAAGTCCAGAGTGGCAGTGCGTACAGTTGTCAGATCCACCACCTCTGAACCAGCTGCCTGTCTGTGCGTGCAACACCAGATCTATTAGTTCTTATAAAGCATAAAAACAGACATTTTTTGGACAATTTTCTAAAATGTTGTTGCTTTTACTGCAATTTCCTGTTACTTTTGAGTCAATTTTATCTCATTATTTTTTAATGAATTGTTTTATGTTTTCACTTTTTTTTTTTATGTGTGCTTTCAAAGATAGTTTTAATGTTAAAGAACCTTGAGCTGAGTATTTGTTTAAAGTTAAACAAATACTCGTGTGTCACCTCTGATTGGCAGGCTTTTCTCTATATCATGCAAAATTGGGAGAGAAGTTCATGCTTGAAGAGGAAAATAGGTTTGCGTGGCGCATATCTGCTAGAGCAGGCAGCACTGCGGGTGCTGCAGTCCTCGCTCTCCAGTGGTCTGGCTGGAGAAGAAAAAGAAAAAAAAGGCGAGGAGCCTGAAAACATCTGGTGAACAGTTGCACTGACTCTCCCATCAGGAGCTCCTCTCGTTCCCCCTCACACTCCTTGTTTTTCTCCATCTCTAGCAAGTGTCTGTATAGAGACATCACAGCTTTTAATTACAGCCGGTGATTGAGAGAGAAGCTGCGGCTTCTCACCCACTCATGGCCACGAGCGTGGATCCAAAGAGCAGACATGCAGACACAACAAAGAAGCAAGTATGGGCCTGCTTGTGCGTCTTGTGCATTAAAAGGCACAAATACAGGGCGAGAGACCAACAGCTCTACCATTACAGGGATAAATAGAGGCCAGGGTTAACTTAACAGGACTGTGTAGGACTGAGCTCTCATCAACATTATGAAGGAACAACACACAGTGATGTAACAGGTTTGCAATGTCAGATTTGAAGAACATTTACACATTTCACAATTTCTTTTACTGTATTTTCTAATTTTTTTTAAAATCAAAAATCCGAAAATCTAAACCATGAAAAATGGAGGATTATCAAAAATATTTAAACTAACACACCAACAATGAAAAAACTTACTTTGATGACCTCATTTCCACCATTAATTTAAACCTCCAATGTAAATTGTGTTTTTTGGTGTTTTTATCATGTTCTTGTGGCATTTTTCCTATGATAGATTAGATGTCTGAAACCTTTAACAGTAAAAGAGCCATCTGGCCTTGTTTAATACTGATCAAAACTCAGTAGGAGCCGCAAAGTCTTGTTTTGACACAGCTGTGGAGTCATTACACCGTATTTTTTATTAATAAATATGAATTTTGCTTCTTTTGTGGCACGAATAGAAACAGAAATATAGAAAGAAACTTGTTTTTTCTCAACATCTGAAATTAATTTTTTGATTGATTGAATTATTTGTATGATTTCCTGATTTACATAAATGATTATTAATAAACCCTTGCTTTACTTTTCTTAAGCCAGAGAGCCACTATGTAGAGGTAAAAGAGCCACAATTGGCTCCAGTGCCGCAGGTTGCAGACCCCAATGATATAGGACACATATAAAGAAAATTAAGATTAAAACTTCATTTTTGGGTATTTTTTTTATTCAAATCATGGGGAGTCAGGAGCAGAAAAAAAAATGCTGTTTGAAAAAGCTCGAAGCTGGTATGAGAAACTGGAATTGGCTGGTCACAAGCTCCCTGTTCTGCTCCATTCCAATGCATCAACTTGCAGATAAATAGATCCACAAACGTCTTTGTTAATTAATCTATTTATCTGTCTCTAAACTGTATGGCTGGATGGCTCCAATATTGCATCGCTAATGTTAGGTTGGGGGTTTTGAGTGACTCTAAGCTTGTAGGAAAGAGTGTAAATATAGGGATGATGGTGGGAGGTAAGGGCAGGCTTACTCCATGCCAACAGTCCCACTCATAATATCTCATGAACTCCTGCTATGCATTAGAAATCATCATAGTTTTTTTTAAATTGTGTCTTAAAACTGGATAATTAGAATGAATTGACCACTGGGAACTGGAGTGAGACTTTGGGTCTCTGAACTGATGGCTTGCACAGGAAAAGCCTGAGACACGATTAACCGGTCACTGTCATGAAACCCAACCTCATTGTGGTTACCATGTCAAATCCTTTCAAGCATAGAGACACCTTCCTGTGGGTGGCAGGGCTCAGGACCATGATCCTGACAGGCTATGAGACGCCTTATTTTGGATTAGTGCAAGCTTAGCTCTCCCTTTGATTTGATTGTTCTCTGCTTTCTATGCTTCAGTCTCTACTGCCTTTTGGAGTACATAAAACCCCTGCTTGGGCGAGATGACACTCTGACGTGACTGTTGAAACGATTCTGTAATCATACACAGCAAACACAGACTAGAAAATATCTCCCATATGCCTTGTGTGCTCTGGTAATTTGATGGGGGATCATTGACAGGAGTGTGGCTTGCGCCCTGATAGAGGACCTGGGCAGGCGGACTGGGATCGCATCTGTCTGATTTGCTCAGCTGTCTGTCTGCCTTCTGTTTGACAAGAGGTTGATGGAGACCAGGCCTTATCAGGATCCCATTCTCCTGGATTGGCCATACTCCTGTGCAACAGCAGCTCCAACAGTAGATCCAACAGAACCTCCCCCTCCCTCCTGTGCTGGGAACAATCTCTAAAGTATGCACTGTTTGAACACAGAACAAAGCTGTCACCAGAAGATAGTGCAACAGTAAATTAAAAAAGGAGAAAGAAAAAAATGCCAATCAAACTCAATCCCCCCTTTATTTTGGTGACTGCATATGGGAATGTGAGATGATCCTGTCGGCCCCTTCTCTGTTTTTGTGTCTGAGCCTTTCTGATTCCATTTGGCTTCCAGCTAATTAGGCTCCAGTCCTGTTTTGGGACAGTTGCTCTTCATGTTCAGACATTTACAAAGATTTCCTCTTTGGTTTCCTAGAGCAACGAAGGGGGTATGAAGGACTTTTATAGAAATGAAATATAAAGACCAACTCATGCAGAACAATATCCTCCCATATCCCCTCCTGCATTCCCTACAGACCCACTGAGACGGGGATCGGGGGGGGTCTGAGCGGCAGAAATCGTGAGGGAAGAATGTTTGGACTCATATGAACACACCTACCTGACAACAGACATCATCAACAAATCTGTGCGCGTGCATAGTAGAACTACTGATTCTATCTCGCATTGTTGTGCAGGAATAGGTTGAATTGTTTACACATCTTTCTGTTAAGTTGGAACTTTGATAGGCTGCTGCCATACCTCAGTAAATCAGTTCTGAATGCCAGATGCTTATTGTCCTGTTGTATGATGTTGTGTTGTCAAGGTTTTGTTGTTCATTCAAACATATTGAACTTCAGGAAAGACTAAGTCCAGTATGCAAAACACTCCACATGGTAAAGAAAATAAAGTCTTTTTGAATGACTCGGCTGGTGGGGAATGGACCAGAACCCCCACTTTGGAGGAGCGCATCAACAAATTGATTTCAGCATCTCTAAGCAGACAAGTCACAGCTGCTGGTGTTTGGTTCCAGTATGGGCAGGAATCTCCTGACTTATGACTGATGGCTTGACTCACCAAGCCCTCCTCTTCCAGTAGTTCTTACACTCCAGTCCACAGTCTTCAAAGTCAAAGTTTTTAAACACAAAATCCAAGACCAGGGTTTTCTCAAAAGACAGGCAGATGTAACAGCAGGAACTGTAGGCAGGAGTGATTCCAGGGAAGATCATGGTCAAAATAGGGTCAGGCTGGCAGAACAGGACTTGAACCGATAGACAGGAGAACTGCAGAAACTTTCCAGCAGTGGTGAACAGAGCAATGACCAGACAGGTGAACAAGTGTAGGTGATGACAGTGGTTGGTGCAAACATTGGGAGGGGAAAAATCCTGAAGGAATAGCCATTTGATACTGGCCCACATGATCAAACCTCCACCACCGTGCACAGAAGATGTTAGAAGTGTTATCAACTTTTTTCTTGTTATTAAGCCTTTTTGTGTTGCAGTAAGGATGGGCATAGCCCAATACATTCTCACTTCACAATCGTCACATATTAACGTTTGGTTTAGGACCCTCCGTGTCACTGTTTGATGTTTTGGGTGTCCCCAACTTGTTGTTCTATGATAAATTACGGGTCCCCAACCACCGGGCCGCAAATCGGAATCGTTGTGCTCACCAGTAACCTAGTACTGGTACCCTAACCCAGTACTGCTTCACATCTGGAATTGTGTTTAGTACCGTTTTGGGTTGGGTATCACGTCCAGTGCTGGGTTTGGGTACCAGTACTGGACATGTCCCGAGGACTAGTCCACGTCCAGTACCTCATCTGGTACCGCGACCCAAGGGTTGGGGACCCTTGACTTTACGAACAGTCAGCATATCAAAAAATGATGAGATGTAGACTTCCTAAACAAGAGTTTTTGACGCGGAGGGGTCCTTAACCAAACGTCAATATGTGACGAGTTGGGGATGAGAACGTGTCGCACAGCCAGTTCATACATTTATACCATAATTATTGAAAATTGGCTGAAAGATTTAACTTCTGTGACCAGATTACTGTTGATCCAGTGTTAGACTCCGGATGTCTTTAACGTTGAATGATTTTTGGGTTCTCAAAAGGCAACATATTTAATTTGCTCTTGTAGTTTGTGGTGGCTAAGTCAAATCTGTTCTAAAAAGTGAGAGGTTGATTGAATAAAAAGGGACCAAAGCTGGTTGTCAGGTCTGTTTTTATTAACTTTTCTTTAAGCATAAATCCTTAAGTAGATAATAGATAGAGTTTTAGGATGTCAGAGTAAAACATGAATGATAAAAGATCATACTACCTTTAGAGGCCTGTGTTATGAAACAGCCAATAGATCTAATCTGAAACTAACTCGTTGAAAATGATTAATTTCATCATCTTCGTATAATATGCTTATCAGCGCCTCTGATGGATAACTATCGTTACACCACACGACATTTCCTGCTTCATATTACAGCATGAGGGAGCTATAGGATGGATCAAAGGCTTCAGAAAAATCTCATTATGCTACAGAAGACATTAAAGGCAACTTAAATGGCTCTTATTATCCCAGAGTGAAGACAAACAGAGTTCACATCTGCAGTAACTCACCAGCTTGATGGATGAATTTGCTACTGTTCTGTTTATCCCAGCAGGTTTCCTGATCCTTGGATCTGTGGTCACATGCAGCGTGATGCCCTGAGGCAGCATGTTTCTGAGCACTCAACATGGAGCTATCAGTGGTCCTGCAGGAACACCAGCGCTGGCTCTCACTTTGATTGCTGCTTAGTTTTATATTTCTCTCATCAGACACAAAACACAACATTAAACCATTCATTAAAGTCAACTAAAGTTAATTATCCCTCATTTTCCTAAGCGCCCGTGAGGCAGGAGAGCGTACTTGGACCCAGATGTGTCGATGAGTCAGTCTGGAGATAGCAGACCGCAGAGGGAGCTCCTCTCTTCTCTTTGAGTTCAGTGTTTTCAGGCGTGCCGACTCAGCAGGATGCTGCCTCTGCAGCTGACATTGACACAGTGACTCCATGTAAAGGTCCCTTTAACCGAAGGTCAAAAGTACATTCAATTGGATGAGTTTTTCAATCCCACACAGATGCCTCTGCACAGAATATCTGTCATTGGTGTTGGGGGTGACAATGTGTGCTGGCATTTCTGTCTTTACATTTTGGCAGCTCGGAGTGGAAGTGGGGGAAATTGTGGAGGTTGGCAGATTGTCATGGACCAGAAACCATATTGCGTCATATGTTTCTAACTCTGCAGAACTAATTTCTTCTTGTGTGTGTTTGGTACTCCCACCAGACCTTTAGGCATGACGACTGAACTGATTTACCAGAAATAAAGAAGTCAAACTCCTTCCTGTTAGTTGTAGACATCCTCAGCTTCAGCATCTGCTGACTATTCCTCACAAGAGACAATTAAATTGAGATCGTAATACTGTACAGCATATTTTTATGTGTTAAATATCTTTAGTATCCCAGACAAAATATCCACCAGGGATACCACAATTCTCAGTTTAAAACTAAATTGTTTTTGACACCATTGAACCAAATCGCGGGAAAATTAATTAGTTATATCCCCACTCCATACGTTTACATACTATATATTTTCAAACACGAGTTGTGCTAAACTCATTATGTTCAATATGGTTTCAAGCATTGCACTAGGCTTTGTAAAAGCCAACTGAAAGCTTTTCTTTGTTTACCTAGAAAATCTAAAAAGGATCTTTCTGATTTTTGGGAGTTTTGCTGTTGTTTCGTACTCATACATTTTTATTATGCTTTGTGTTTTTACATATTTCTGTGTCATCATGACCAGGGTCCACAGATGAACACTAGCTTTTTGGCTAATTCTGACTTGTTTAAAACCATGTGTTTCTTCTTGTTTTGTGGTTTTCTTTTAAATTGCATTGTCCCGTTTTAAACAAACAAGTTACTAAGTATTACACAGTCGTTTATCGAACCAAAACAAAATCGTAACCCAAAAATTGAGCTTTGGATTGAATCGTGGGGACAGTGAGTCTTTGCATCCTTTATAATCCTTCAGAAATATTTACTGGATTGCAGGGACATGCCTTGAATTGTGATCTAAACCTTCAGCTTTAATTTAGGACTGATAAAGCCTTTGGGAATTTCATATTTGTGCACTCAAACTCAATAAAGAAAATTGTTATTTCCACATCCCAAGACATTTCTAACTCTGTTTAAAAAAAGAAAGAAAACATTTTCACTGGCATAGCTTTGGCTTTATTTGATTAAGATGTGGATCAGGTGGAAAATTATTTCCAGCTTAACTTTTTTTTTTTTTTTAAGTATAGTTATTTGATCTGTTGAAAACACCTTGATGTGCCACCTACCTCGACTTGTCTGTCTGCACCAACAATTAACCACAAGCTTTTTTTTTAATAGATTTAAACCTCTTCAAAAAAACATTTGCATTTAAAAAATACATGTATGAATATATATTCATATTTTAAAAAAATAATCAAAAAAATTATTATAACAATATCATTTATATAAAAAAATGAACCTTTTTATGTTTTTACCTTGTCTGTCTTTTAATTTATGAAGTCCCTCATCAAATTTTAGCCACAGCATTGAATTTATTTTATATTGTTGTGTCAGTTTTATGGTTGTTGCTTTTATCAGCTTTTACTTGATTAATCAAGCTACTTCACAGAAGTGATCTGTTTAAGTGTTAAATGATAAAAAGAAGGTTACATTTGTTCAATTTATCAAATTAGTTCTTTTGTTTTAAACGAAAGTATCAGATGATTGGGACATCCCTACACCTTAGTATGAACTAGACCCCATAATGATGGAGACATGATAGAGTTGATTTGATGGCGGATCACTATGAAGTATAATAAGCCATTCTAACCCTTACTTCTGATATGTACTAAATATTAGCAATGCAAACTTCCCAACTGTGGACTAACCAGCTCCAGTAAAAAGCAACCTTTGTGCTAATATTGTTTGCTTAATTTTAATGTCAATAAATCTCACCAAGCGATGTAGTGACAATAAGCAGAGCCCAGAAAGGGAAGGATGTCCTGAGTGAGTAAATGAAAAGGTGTCATGCAGCGTAACCTTGTTACATCTAAGTGACACTTTGCAGAGAACCTCCTGTCCGCTCTCTGTTCTTGTTAATTACTCTCCAACAAAAGTTGGATTAATGTTTTTTTCTGCAACTGCATATTTGTTTTCTCTTCCCTGCTTTCTTGGTTGGTCTTTTTAGCCATTTCTTAATCGACTTATTTTAGTTATAAATGCCATGTCCATGTTTTGCAGTATTTTGGTGCAAGTGGACAACACCATAAAGTTCCTTTATAAGTTTTGGATCACCTCTGCCCTCGTGCCTTAATGAACTATGGGCCACTTGAGGTCTATCGCTGTGTCCCGCCTATAAATCTGCCACAAACTAGCAATACAGGGCAGTGTCAGCGTCCGTAACCTTTTCCCAGACAGAGGAGTTGTCGGTGTGTGAGTGAAGAAAGCCCTGGCTGGCTGCAGATCCTTTCCCCTTCACGGCATTATAAATGTATGTGTGAGAAGGCCCTTAATGGCTGCTAATCCAATTTCTGCCACTGAAATCAAATCTCACTGGCGCCAGTAGTTTGCTCCTTCCCTCGCAAATAATGGCCTTGCTTTGGCCTGTTTATGAAAAAGAAAAGCCACCAGAAATGCTGGTTTTACCTTCTTTAAGTCCACCGGGATCTCCAGTGGAATTGCTGGGATGTTTTTGTTGTTGTTCCCCTTCCCCGCCCATGTCTCCTGTGTGTCCTATAACAATTATTAATTGATCATCGGCGTCGAGTGGAGGGAAGAGGTAACAGGAGAGCAAGGGCGCACTTTCTGCAGCGCAGGATCCTATTTACCGTATGTCTTAATGCCTTCTCGAGGTCAAACATTGATTTTTCTCCGACCGCAAAGCAGCGCAGATAAGATTAGGACTTTGATTTCTGCTCTGCCACCAAAGCGTTACAGGATGACTTCACATGGCTCGTCCCAGCAGAGGGATTGCACGCTAACGTTCGGATGCCCTAATCCTGGCCTCTTTGGGCAGCAAATAAAAAAGTCAGAGAGTTCATAATGTTAATTTAAAGGGAATACCGAGCTCACACGTATTTCTGAACATGGTCCCCTTTTCCAAAACAAAGATATTAGTTTTGACACAGATGAGGAGAGCTTTGGCTTTGGCTTTCTTCCCCCTGGATATGGATTTGACTGATTATCTTTCAGTGCATCAGTTGGGCAAGTAGTCATATTGCCATTCCGCAAGCAGATATTATTCTGGAGTTTGAGCCTAATAATATGATACGCTGAACACTACTCAACTCCTTGTTGGATCTTGACCATGCAGTCGTCTAGTCGAGAGCCTCAAACGGCATCGCAAGGACGCGGAGGGAAAAAGGGATGATGGAGAAGAGAGAGAAGAAAGCGGAGAAGCGGGCGACTGGCTTTGAGAGGTTACATAGGAACGTCCACCACAGTGCGTGCAGACGAGTTTAATATTTCTTTGTGCGCTGGTTTGGCAGCTGGAGAGATTGGATGAGACACTAAGTGTTTCTCAAGCTCATGTAGGTGATACTGAACCTCCCAATCTGTGAGGCAAAGAAACCACGTATCTCCAGCACACACACTCAAGAAGCATCCCGCCGCAGACTCGGAACTCCCAAACATTTCAAAATGCTTTGGAGATTTTTGCTTATTTAACTGATTCATTTTTCATCTCCCAGTCTGACATTAAACCAGCTGCATCTAGGAAGGACAGCTAAATGCTGGGGAAGTTGAGATTTGCTACAGTGAATCCAGGCAGAACAGAAAGAAAGCGTCACTAGTTGTCTTTATTGTCTTTTATCAAAGGTCAGATTAGAGTTGAACTTTGATGAGCTCCAAAATATGTATCTGTTTATAACAACTGTCTTTATCTGTCATACTTTCAAACATAGTAAATCATTTTGAAAAGTCCAGAACTAGTTAAAATGCATCCGTAAAAGAAGTAGTGGAGTTCTGTTGAGAAAAAATTTGGCCGCGGTTAACTTAGAACGAGAAGATCCCCTGAGCGCGCTTAAATTTGTTGAAATTGACTATTGCCTGTAATTCTCTAAATATGTCCATCCAGAACTGAACTTTTTTCTTGACCTCATGGACCCAGAGGAAGGGTTAGGGTTAGGGCAAAGGGTTCTGGCCCCCTTTCCATGGAAGTTAGACAGTCCATCCCAAAGTAGGCATGAGGTGCCCCTTCTTCCCCTTGGGTTTTGTTGGATGGTTCGTTTCCTTCCCCTCCATGAATGGACCAGTATCCAGTCATTATCCATTTTTTCCCATTATTATTGCTGTTGTTATTCTAATTTAATAAGATCCAAATGAAATGTATGTTTTTGTTTTTTTATATCTTTTATATGTTAATTTTAGGGTTAGGATTACGATCAGGGCTACAGTTAGGTTTACGTTTAGGATCACGGTTAGGTTTATGGTTAATACATGTGACCAACAACAGCATTTGCTGAAAACAGCTACTTTATTCTGTTGTATAGAGGCCTTGGACACGCTCTTCCCTGCTCCCAGACACATAGATCCAGAGTCTGGTTGCTCGCACGGAGAAGCTGGACCGCACTCCAGAGCACACAGCATAACAAAGCAACCATTCCCTGCTTGAAGCTGCTCAATCGCACACATTAGCCGGCCGGACCGTACTCCGAAGCCTCCTCCAGAGAACACACCGTCTACCCATGACGTGAAAGCCAGCACTTTAATGACCCAAAATCAGAATCAGTTGCTTACATATGCAACAATCGGCACTACCACCCATCTCAATCGAAATTCAATTTTTATCTGAATGAGTCTGATCAATTCAAAGTTTTCCGAATGGCGTGTTTGCATGAAACATTATTCTTCACCAGGCTTGTAATCCAATTACTTGTATCCATGTAAACGCAGCTACTCACTCCTTTGACTCCTACCCGTCAGTGCCAGTTTCAACGCAAAACTAAGTCGAAAAAGAAAAAAAATAGGATTTGCTACCAGCTGAGGGTTCCAAGACAAAATTGTCTTTACATGCTTGAGATTTATGAATTTGTTCTTGGTTTTCAAAGCAATTGAGGCAAATTAAACTGTTTCCTCTGTGAACCTTGGTAATCAGCTTAAGTGATTACATCAGTTGTAAATATGAGATGATGAAAGGTCTGCGTTCAGAGGCTGTGGTGCCCTGAGGAAAGGCTAGATGGGAGTTCATGGGGTGGATGTGAGCCTTGTCCCATGCAGGGGGAAGGGGCTTATATGGGGCTTGGTTGCCCTCTAGCTGTCAACGCTGAGACTAAGTATTACAAAAAAAAAAAAAAAAAGCTTCAAATTTGCTGTTGAGTTCTTGAAGGGCCTTTGGCAGTTTGGTGGGTGTTCCTGATCTGAGGCTTCTTATTGTTATGGGGAATCAGAGTTGGAAGAAATCAGTCCCTGCTGATAATTCATTGGCTCATAAAAGTCAAGACTTGTCAGCATCTGCTAAATAAAGAAAACAAATCTCCCAGACTGGAAAAACATCTGCTTGTCTTCATTTCACAGGTAGAATAACGAGTCCACAGCAGGCATGAGCTCACGGGGAGGCTTTGGTTTCTACAGACCTATACAACGTTGAGTGTGCTGAAACCCAGTGTGGGCGGATGAATTTACCTCTAGTTTGTCATGACAGCTGTCATCAACTTGCTGTAGCCATGAGCAAAACAAGGAATTGGAAAAAAAGCTCTGAAACAAAGCAGGCCTCAGAAGGTGACAGCCAAGAAACAAAACGAGAAAAACGAGTTTATCTTACATCTTGATAAAACACAGTTTAGATTGACAAGCAAATATTATTTTTCAAAACTTAAACTACTCATGAAATAGTTTCTTGTGCATATTTCTCCTCAGTGGATCCTAATATTTCCTCTTTGCTCTGTCAGATAGCTGTAACACACATTGTTTTACTGTGGGTTTACTCTACTATATTTGTTTTTATATCCCTATAGCAACTATTGGATTTGAGATTCTCAGCCCCCGTCAGAACAATTAGGAAAAGCTACTTTTTAAGTCAGCCAACTTTATTTATGTTTCAAGCAGTTGTAGTAAATGCAGGTCTTTTTTAGTTTAAACGCAGCCTTGCATTCAAGGAATGACTCAAACGGGTTTTTCCTCTTACAAAGGGGGAGTTTAATGCTGCCACATGCATTTATTGCCATCAAATGTAATTGGAGGTGGACTGATTGCACTAAAAGCCGCATTTACCAGGTTCACAATTCCACATTTTAAAAATGAAATTGCCTCTTTAAGTTGCAATTAGGAAAACTAACCTATAGTATAGTGTATGTGACTTTTTATATTTATTGATGGTTTTCAAGACCTGAAAAACATGTTTTGTTTAAAAAATAGTTTCCTTAGATCAGATTGGCAACTCAAAATAAGGGGGAAATAGAACTTTAACTATGCTAAGATTGATTGCAGGAAATGGCTCTGAGATTGTTTGATGTTTAACTTCTAAGTGTGATCCACTGGGAGATCCAGCGGATTGGTAATGTAATCTCTTACCCTCTCATCCGTGTAAAATGAAAGAGTGAATACAGTTCTTAACAAAGAAAACATGGGGACCACACTGACTTTAGCACATATAACAGCTGTATTAGAGGTTTTGACCTATATTTCAAACATATTTTTTTTTTTAATAAGAAATCAATAACAAAGTGCTAAAAAAATTGAATCTCTAAAGGGTTATCAGTAAAAAAAAAAAAAAAACAAACAATTTTTTTCAAAATTAAAAAAAATGTTTTTTTCTAAAAGAAAAAAATAATTGGGGCTCACCAGTTACTATCAGATGTTCATGATCATGCTCAACAGAAAGTATCTGGTGAGCACCGCTGTCTGGTGAGCGCCAGTTACTGTCTGTTGTGCATGATATATTATCTGGTGAGCAACCGATAGTATCTGGTGCATATAAGATACTATCTGGTGAGCACTGTTTGGTGTGCATGAGATATTATCTGGTGAGCAACCGATAGTATCTGGTGTGCATAAGATACTATTTTGTGAGCACCAGTCACTGTCTGTTGTGCATGAGATATTATCTGGTGAGCAACAGATAGTATCTGGTGTGCATAAGATACTATTTTGTGAGCACCAGTCACTGTCTGTTGTGCATAAGATACTATCTGGTGAGCAACAGATAGTATCTGGTGAGCGCCAGTTACTGTCTGTTGTGCATGATATATTATCTGGTGAGCAACAGATAGTATCTGGTGCATATGAGATACTATCTGGTGAGCACCAGCTACTGTTTGGTGTGCATGAGATACTATCTGGTGAGCAACAGATAGTATCTGGTGTGCATAAGATACTATTTTGTGAGCACCAGTACTGTCTGTTGTGCATGAGATACTATCTGGTGAGCAACAGATAGTATCTGGTGCATATGAGTTACTATCTGGTGAGCAACCGATAGTATCTGGTGTGCACCCATTACTATCTGGTGAGAACCAGTTACTTTCTGGTGATCACCAGATAGTAACCAGAAAAAAGTTTCTGTTTAAAAAAAAAAAAAAAAAATGTACCCCCATTTTTTTACTTCTATGTTTATTTATGGGCTTGTATAAACAAAGGGTAGATTAAAGCTGCGAGAATCTTTATTTCAACTTTGTTTGTCTGCTTCCCACCTCTTCAAACTTTAACGTGGCTAATTTCACTGAGGTCTAGATCAGCATCCAGATAGTGTCTCATCATCCGAGCCTTACTCCACTTTTCCCCCCATTAGGTTTTCTTTTCCCCTCAAATTCCCTCACACTCACCCCCCGCCCCCCACGCCTGCACACACACACACAACATCTCGCACACACACCTCGTTATCTTATTTGTGGCCTTGGCAGCCAGATTGTTGCCTTGTGGTTCGGTAGCCAAAGTTTTCCCTGTCACAAAGAGCGGGAGAGTGCACAGCCTCCACCACCACACAGGCTTTCCCGAAGCAGGAAGTCAGTTCCCAGCATGCTTTGCCCATCTCAGTGAAACCTGGGATGGATTAACCTCAGGCAGTAGGACCTCTTCCACTTGGAAAGGGAGTTACGCAACTTCCCGCGGTAGTATCGCCTTTTCATGGCCGTGACAGTGAAAAGTGTTGTGCTAAAAAGGCATTTATTGATGGTTTTGTTTTCCAACAAAAATTAGACTTCTGGCAAAACTGTCAATATCTGTAACATTTTATGTATAAGAAATTATATACTTTTGATTCTCCATACTTAAAAAAAAAGTTAGACTTGCACAAACAGTTCACTGATGGAGTTCAAGATATACATGTGCTTTCTTGAGGAACAAATCAAGGAAATAGCATTTGCTGATGGGTCGGTCCCCGTAATTAATCTTTTTAATAAATAAATGATAAAGAATCTTTCCTTTAGAAAATCTAAGGAAAGTTTACAAAAATTTGTAAAGGTCTTGGGGTGTCCTTTCTGAAACCTTTTTATAATTAATAACCTAAAGAATATTGAGTCTGCAGTTTGATGTTCAGACTGATTCTATATTGTCTATATTGGTTAAAGACAATTGTCCATAACAACACATTGTCTTGAAGACATTATGTTTGATCAGTTAATTTATTAAGTAAAATTCTAAAAAGAACTATAAAAGAAGTACTAGTAAATACACGTTTGTAGTTTATTAAAGAGCGGTGCCACTCTTTTCTATTTTACCCTCACTCTTCAACTTCTTCTTTTTTATTGCTGCAACTCTAAAAGAACGTTTTAATAAAGTTTCAATAACCCTAGAACACTTTTGCTCTAAAAAGTTACACCGTCACTTTTGCTGGGTAATTATTACTCGAGATAATATGCCAAATTAAAAAGTATTCCTCATAAAAAAATAAACAAATTGCAACAAAAGATAAATTAGAGTAGTTTTTCTTTTTATTTTAAACTGTGGTTTATGTAGCAAAATGGAAAATAAAAACATAGAAAGATCCTAAAAACATGTTTGAAAATTACGGAAAAATTAGATATTTGAGAACAAAAAAATCCTTGAAAAAAATAATAATGATACAAGATGATGCACTGGCCTTTGAGACTTGAAAATGTAACATACTGAAAATTATGTAAATAATTTGGCTTGGTTGAAAATCACCCAGCGATAGCGCTTTGTTGGTAATATTTCATCCGAAGTAGTAGCTCAATATAATCTTATTGATATTTCTATTTGTTCTATGATTGGCTGTTCCAGGACCATAGTTACACATTTTTTTTACCCAGTAGGGAAAAGAGAATAATCTTTGAACTCCTTAAATGACATCCTGTTAGTGACGGCGTTTGTTTCTATGTGCCTTTATGTTCTTAGTTGAAGAATGATAATGTTTTTCAGCTTTTGAATATTAAGCTGTATAGTACATGTGTCAAAGTCAAGGCCCAGGGGCCGGATCCGGCCAGCAGGGTTATTATATCCGGCACCTTTATATTATTATTATTAATTCTGTCAATTTTGACAGAACACGTAATGTTATAATGTTTAGGTTGATTTATCCTGGAAAAATATTGCTGTCTGTTTTTATTTGTATGTAGTTAAAAAAGTTACATTTTAAAAGTTTTAAAATTTTGCTTTTTTGTATGGCTTCAAAAAATGTTTGTCCTTACAAACAACTGTGTGTTTTGGATTTGGCCCCCTGTGAGATCGAGTTTGACTCACCTGCTGGGCAGTATTCGACCAAATTCTGAAGTTTGAGTTCTTTTGACTGTATAAATAAGTTGTTTGTGAATTATTTATATTGCTCTTTTTCTAAATTGAGGAAGGTGGACCCACCTGCACTGATGTCTTTATACAGTTGACATCTTGGTGCTTGAAACTTGTGACGGCACATTTGACGGTACCGCCGTTTTATTGGGCATGTCACTAAACCAAAGCTTTACAATACATTAGCAAACTCACTGAATCCCAGCATGAGGCTCTCTGAAAACGAAAAGTACCTGAACATGAGGCTGTTAAAACCACAGCCAGTCGGAGTTGTAATGACTTAACCATTTTCTCTTCTCCTGTTTGTTAATCCAGGTGGTTCAGGGAAGCACCGATCCAAAGAGCCAAAGAAGAAGAACAAGCAGAGGCTGCGGTTTCGGGCCCAGAACCAGCACAGCGACCACTTGGCCTCCGCTCGCTCCAGCCAGTGAGAACTGAAACCACCCAGTGAACAAACGCAAAGCTGCTAGCTGCTGCTGCTGCACCCATATTCTTACTGACTAATGTCACCACCTCGCCACCTGCCTTCCAGCCCACCTCAGCTCTACCAACCGGGACACTGCCCGCCTCACAGATCCACTTCTCTGAAAACGTGTCAAATCAGTACCCAACATGCTCCGCCTCCAGCTGCTTCTCTGACCCCTCCCCCAGCCCCACTCCCCAAAGGAGGACCTTCAAAGCGGACAGAACTGACCTAATTTCCTGTTATTGGCGAAGTCATTAACCGTCCAGGTTGATAGAAGGTGCCAGGGCCTCTTGAGGTGAAGGTGAAGGTGGGAGACTGAAGAGGAGAGCAACGATAGGTGGAGGGAAGCTGAGCTGCTCTGGGAAGGATGAAGAAGCGGCGGAGGTTCAGTGGAAGCCAACGATGCCAATGGACACGCATGGGCATCTCAGACTGAGAGAGACTTTTATTATTCATGTATTTATGTCCAAGCTAGCCTCACCTTCCCTCCAAATGGAGACTGAGTGTTCCCATGTGTGACCATTATGTTCTGCACATTCTTGAGAGTAATATTAAAGAAATTACCGTGCATAGTGGCAAAGTATTTTATTCTCAGCACAAACTGTTTACGTTCAGACTGCTTGATGCTGTAACTGTAAAGTGTCGTCCAAGAACAAAAAAATATCGTCACTCGACTAGCATGGCAACACTCCCATGTACATAGTTGTTCTAATTATAAAAGCTTATTACTGTATTTTCAGTATTGACTCGTTCATCGTTCTAAATGTTTTAGAAATAATAATAAGAAAAAAAAGTTGTAATACAAGCTACAGATTAAAATAATTGAAAATAATAAACTTAGCCACTTCGTAGCTACTTCATTTAAATGGTATATATTTGATTTATTTATTAATTCTTTTTTGTACTTTTTTTTTCAGTGATAATTTTTAATTTTGCCTCGTGCTGTAACTATTATGCTGAGATATTCTTTGACTTCCTTATAGCGGTGTGTATCATTAACATGAAGAAGATGTTTCCATCTGTCATGCAAGTGTCGTAGGTTTTTTCCGTTCATTTGACCTCATCTACTGATTTCAATGCTTTGAAATGAAGACAAAAAGCAACAAAAAAACAAAAACAAACAACGCTTGACGTATTCAATGTTTATTGGTTAGGCTCCAGCAAATGTATGGTCATAGGACTGCATATGTGTACATTGTGTTTTATTAAATCTACATTTTATGTGTCTGTATGATGATAAAGCCTTTCAGTAATGTCTGTAGCTATAATACATGCAGCTAAACTCAGAATCCATTGCATCCTTGTCTCACTTCTGAGTGCAGATGTTTGGGAAATCCATTAAGTTTTTGTTGCACGATACGACTTCTACCTCAAACCAAATTATTGGATATGGTCTGTTGGGCCTTAACGGCATGACGGCACTGTTAACCGTTTCCTCATGAGAGCTACAAAGCTAGCACGTGGCGTTCTGTAACTCTCTAACAACTTGATTTTAGACGTTTTCCATTGGTCGCACGACACTTAATCAATCAGCACTCTTGCTTTTATGACCTTTGAAACATCCATGAAGCCATGTAAAATGTTACTAAATCAGTTCAAAAAAAGTCAGGGATAATTTTGCCCTGGATCCATGGAGTTTAAACCCAAGTACAGGGAGAAGAGAGGAAAAAAAATCAGATCTGCCAGACAGCTTAAGGATGCACAGTAGCAGATGAATTACACTCCGTCACATATCAGCCCAACCACAGTTTTCCTGCTCTGGTTTGTCCCTCCCCCATCCAGAACATTTACACATGATCTTTCCACAGGGTGGATGTCATGGTGGAAATGTCTATGTGCTCCATGCAGGACGCCGAAATTGCCGAACATCTTTCCCAGGTGTTTGCGGATTTTACACCAGAGGCTACTCATTTTCACAACTTAACATTTACTCTGAGGGACATTTGCCCCAAGGAGCCACAAAACTGGCTAAATGAAGTGAAAAGGATATTTGACCAATCCAAAGCACATAAAATCTTAAATCTGCTAGATACTTTCTTCCATCCTGGTACACGTCAATATTTTGTGGTCTAAAAATATACTACAGCTAATTTTAACCTTTAAATGTTGAAAGGCATAAAATGACAGAATGGCATGGCGGTCTGAGGGAGTCAGGAGGTTAATGATGTCTACCAAAAAATTGCTCTCACTCACACTTTCTGACAACGCTTCCAGTTTAATCCACCACAAAAATTATTTTATTTAATATCGTTTTAACTAGTAAGCATAAGTAAGGCTTTTGTGGCTGCAGACGTTTAATGAATGTTGAAATCTTGAGAAAGGACTGTGGTTTGGTGGTTAATGACATGGGCTTTTGGCTATAGGGTTGCTGGTTCAAGTCCCAGAATTAAATCTGGCTGGGACAGATTTCCAATACCGGTGCTCTACCGTTGTTTCTCCACTACGGTGGCCATGAAGGCTCAAATATTCCACTCCAGCTGCTGAGGGGGCACAGGTTGGTCCATAGCTGCACCAGGAACTTTTTGAATGGGAAGCTTGGTGGTTGTAAACAGGTTGTCTGTATAAAATTGATGCACTTCATATGCATTATAAAAGCAAAAAAAACAAACTAAATTTCAGTCATAAAAGATAAAATACATGAGTATAAACTTCATTAAGTGTAACAGTGCACCTGAAATTATGAAAAAAAACAAAACTAATACTTGAAAAAAGTCACTTTTTATTATCAAATGTGTAATCAATACATCTGATTGGGAGTAAAAGAAGACAAATCCCACCAAAGCTGCATTCTATATGTTAATCTGTCACCCTAAAGCAGACAAAACAAACTGTGTGACTCCAATGAAAACTTGTGATCATCTACATATATCTTCGAGTCATTAGATGACGTAGTCTGATAATATTGATGAACCTATGGGGATCAGATTAGACACCCACCCAATACGTTTGACCATTCAGTTTTTAATTAGTCTCTGTTTTGCTTAGTTCCAGGCTTAAGCCATGTTAAACTAACTCAATTGACATTAGCTTGAAGAAGTTGGCCATTGTGGTTCAGAAAACTTTCATACGCCTCAGTTTTGGTGTAACTAATTAAATTAACAAAACCAGATGATAGTTTTACAAAACCCTTTTAACCTCAACTTTTCAATGATTGCATTTAGTGCACAAACAAAATGAGGTATTAAGGTCTAATGCTGTGTTCACACAGAAACACACCTCTGCACACACCTCGTTTGATGCACGTCAAATTCACCAATTGATATTTCTCCAAACATGTGTTCATAGACTAATTACCCCTGTTGTGTGTGGGAGGAGCTACAGCCTAAAGTTTACTTCTTCATCACTACATGAAAGCATTGTCTGTACATGTCATTTACAATACATGGAAGACACCGATGATGTTGAGAGATCAGGTTTATTTATTTTGAAGAGCTCTACAAAAACATTAGTAATTGTGTCTCCACATCTGGGTTCATGAGATCATCCAGAGATTCGCCAGGTACAATGAGGATCACCGTTAAGTTTGTAGCTATGTTTGAATCCAGTTTCAGCTGTACTTAAGTAAAAAAAACATTAACAAGAATGAAGCTAGACAATCTTTCTGTGGTTGGCTCAATGAAAAATGACAAATATTATGTAATTCAGGTGGAGAATGATCCAATTCTCCAAAAAGTTGGTATTAAACTTCACTCAATGATCATATCAGCACGTCACATGCCAAAGCAGAGCCCCTGATTGTATGATCTTAATATTTGTCAAGGTGAGCAGACAGATCCCAAAGCAGAGTCAGATGTGATGGATAATTAGTGAAGGTTTATTATCCTCACTGAACAGAAATAACCTGGCAGGTTGGAGGAGCCAGGGAGAGGCTTTTGAAAGTGCAGAAATTAAAGAGAAAGCCACGCCTTCTGCCCCACGCCACAAAGAAACACAAAGAGAGAGAAAAACATAAGCACAAAACAACAAAACCAATAAAGGAAAACACCAAACCATAACAATATTAAAACTGAATGCCCCTGAAGTACAAATTGCGTTCAGTGTAAACACAGCTTTAAGCTTCATATCAATAAACTCCTTCTCCAACTATATATATTTTTTTCTATTGTAAAAAAGTCAAATAAACTCAAAAGGCTGTTACATTCTTTAAGACATTCTGCAGGTCATTACAAGCACAATTCCAGGCACTAAAGTTAGCTTTGTTAATATCTTATCAAGCCTTTATTTACACTAGCTCATGCTAGTTTATAGCTTCCTTCAACCCCAAGCTAACATTAGTGTAGCAAAACAACAACGCTCAATATTGGAGCTATGTAGCTGTACAGTTTTGAACCAGATTTTAGATCAGATTAGACAAATTAAGATCAATAGATCTGTTGTATACAAGTGGATGCTTCAGAGTTGGAATGGATAAGGAAGACTCTGGTACGCCCATGTCAGTAGCTGCGTCATTAGCCTGAACCTTGTTCCAATATCCATCTTACATCTGTTCCTGATCAAAAGTGATTTGAATTAAGAAACCACAGTTTTAATCGTAAATTATTCTATATAGGTCCTCTTTTATGAAAAAAAGGCTACATGATCATGTTCATAAAACAAACAAGACCATTTTCATTGGAATGGGTCAATAAGCAGAATATGATTACAAAATAGTAAGGAGTATGAACAAGTAAAACGAATGTACTCTAAAAACGCCTTCAGTAAAATGTTGCTGTGTTCTAAACATGACTGAGAAGAGCTATAGTTGAATTCAAATTCTCCATTATTTCCTGAATTAAATAAGTCCTGAGTTTTTACAGCAGAGAGAAGAACACATCTAAACTTTGAAATCAAATTCACTTTAGCATCAATGAGACCTTTCCTCTCAGCCACTCAGTAGCCATGATGGCATTACCTAAGGGTCGTGTTATCACTGTGGAATGAAATTAAGCTCTTGTTTATCTGACTGGACAGACAATTCAAAATTTCTTCATCAAAAGTAAATGAAAATGTTTTTCTGACTGAACATACAATTTTTGGATAAATATTATTTAAAAAATCCTTTATTTTCTCAGATCAACTGTTGTAACGGACTGAACTGCACTTTCTGTTTCAGTGTGATTGCTGGTTGCACGAGAGAAACTAGGAAGGAGCGCTGTGGGCACAGCAGGCAGAAACGGTCGTCTCTTGGAATGAAATAAGGCGTAGATGCAGCACGCTGTTTTAAAAGACATCTGCTGCTGGTTACAAGTTAATGAACGATTCACAGATGTCATCCTCTAGGCCAGACTATCAATGCTCCAGACTGGGGATTAAACCTGAGGAAGGGAAACTGCACTGAGGTGAATTCATTGGGCACGCAAAACTACTAAAGCACATACATCAAACTGCTGCATACTCAATGGAAAAAAGACAGTAAACTAATGATTTCATGCCACTTCCAGCTCATCTGATAGCCACAGCTCTTCAATCATTTGTGTTTTACTTGTTTTTTCTCCAACTGTAGAACACTGACACTATTCTGTGTTTTTTAGGAGAGATAGGGGTGATCCACACATCAGAGGAACTGCTCGTTCTCATGAAAACCATGTCTGTAAACGTGTGTGTGTCTCTGCCTCCGAGTGTGTTTTGCTGTTTGTGCTGAATGCGGTTACGTGGATCTGAAGTTCCCTTTTAATCTGACCAAGAGCATTTTCATTAGTTCGGCTGGATCCTATTATTACAGCTTTCTTCAAAGGCACAACGAGGGCAACCACCTACAGGAAGCAACCCAGCGGCCTTTAAACTGTATGGATTGTCGATGGCAGTCTGAGCTTGTAGCGCAGGTTGCTGCATAATTGCTTTTATTGTATGTAACTCGCACAACATCGTGGCCTCTGCTCTCTATCCACCTGCAGCCTTCAAAGTGTGCAGTTGTGGGACATGTGATGCAAACTTTTCCAATGTAAATGGCAGGAGTGGAAGTTGTGACACTGGTGGAGCAAAATAAGATTTCCGGGGACATTAAACGGCACAATAATTGCCTGTTTTTAATAACTATATAATGACCCATTGCATGCTCTTTGAGTTGAAGGAAATCTGGAGTCATTAACCTTTATATGTGTTCACCATAATGTTTGGCAGGGCAGCAATGAGCAGGAACTGAGTGGTGTCAAAGGAGTTGCAGACATTTTTTAAACACATTTGCCATATGTTCAACATCATAGTGTGTACAAATCGGCTAAACGGGGCATTAATGGCTGACTTTTATGACCAAACGTTCTCCTAATTGCAACAATTTAATTCAAAGTGAACTCTCTGCAAGGAGTTTGGCATCATTCTGAGTTGGTTGATAACAAGTTAGTCCCACAAATAAACATGTCCTTCAATAAAACTTTATTGCCCATAACAGCGATTTGCTTTGTAGCAGTTTAGAAAATGAAACTCAGAAGTGGACGTGGAGCTTTGTTAATAACGGTCTGAGCTTCTTCTTCTTCTTCTTCTTCTTGCACATCTTTGCTTACTTTGGGTTCCGCGAGGCTGAATTTGGGACATTTTCTGGTTTTGGTTAAGATGATGAATGGGGAAAATGTTATGAGGTACGGAATTCCACTACTAAAGCAGGTGTAATAACTTATTATTGTTTTTCCCTAATTTCCTCATCTGTTGGTTAGACCAAGCATACTTTTTATATCAACCTTCTCCTTATGATGTGGTGATAAATATTATTCATTTTTTGGGGGGGTTTCTGGAATGCCTGACTTTTTGACATGGAGTACTTCAGAATCTAAGCTCAACACAGGACCATTGTCCCTGTTTGCTTGAGGGAAACATTCTCAGAGCAGCTCTGTACTTCCACTTAGGATATGACACACAAGGCTTTTATGACTTCAACTGAATCGTATAGAGCACACCTTAAGCACATAACAGACCGGGCAAACATTTCCCCTTACTGCAGCTTTGTGAGCCATGGGCACCACCATTATATTGGACTGGAAAGCCAGCTGGTGAGGACAAATCCTCCAGGATTTCTGTTTCCACCTCCTGACTTTCTGGCAGCCCTGCTCCATTCATTCAAACTTTTATATGTGCCCACTGCCTGGTAGCTGTGCTACTACCGGTTTCAAGGGAGAATTAATCAAAAACCGATCTTATTAAAGTATATTAAGACCACTTGAATTGGATATAATGTGCTCGGTAAGGGCCTGAAAGGCTGTATGTGAGCCACAGCTGACACTCATGGCTTCTGAGTGTTGTTCTGCAGTGGCCCTGCGCTGGTTCCAGGGGGCCAGTTTACTTGAGCCAAATGTTGAATTGTAGGTAATCAGATTTTAAGTGGGTATGGATACAGCAGGGGGTAAAGGAAGGCTTCATTGTTCTGGAATGTTTGTCCCCCGCCCTGCTTTCATTCAGTGTCGGATTATGCAGCAGCATGCCTCAGAAGCAACCTTTGCCTCACTTTGGAGGATCTGCCCCAGAATTATTCATTTATGCATATATACACGCAGCCAATGTGCGAATAGTCATTATCCCTAAACTAAGAATGCAGGTTGAGAGGCGCAGCGGTGCCTAAAGACAACAGGAGCCAGGGGTGGTCCCAGTAGAGCAGCATCACCCTCAGCCATGCAGATTTTATGGGGCCTATAGAAATGTGTTTAATCAGGAAGTCTTGACCTCACTGCAACTTTCAATCTTCACTTTGTGTCTACTTCTGCAGGGGCGAGTGAGCACGTTTGCAGCCTCCACTGTAAAGAGCTAAACCTCTTGCTCACACTCAGCTCTCTGCTGTTGCTGGTTTAACCTCAAGAAAGCAAGAAAACATTTAGCAGGTTTTAGTATTTAACCTAAAAGAGAGTCCAGGGAAAATTGGAAAAGAAAAATAAAAGAATACAAGATTTTGCGTAGCAGCATTCAGCATCAAACTGTAGATTTTGGTGCACCAATGTAAAACAAACTAGAAAAGTGCATTACCTCCGATAATGCATGTGTGAATGCATTTTGCCGAATGTGGTAGCTGAAGATGCAAAAATATGATAGCAAAAAGTTGCCAAATTAGCCCAAAAAGTAAAAGTTGCTAATATGTTAGCTTAACTCCAAATTAGCCCAAAAAAACCTGAAAAAGTTGCCAAATTAGCCATAAAAAAACGAACACGTTGCTAATATTTAGCTTAATCAAATTAGCAACCAAAAAACCTCAAAAGTTTCCAAATTAGCCCAAAAAATTCAAAAGTTGCCAAAATTAGCCAAATAAAAAAAGACACATTGCTAATATGTTAGCTTAACTCAAAATTAGCACCAACCCTCAAAAGTTGCCAAATTAGCCAAAAAGCTAACACATTGCTAATATGTTAGTTTAACTCCAAATTAGCCAAAAAAACCTTAAAAGTTGCCAAATTAGCCATAAAAGCTAACACGTTACTAAAATGCATAGATTTTAAAGGATTTGAAAAATTCCCATTCCTTTTCAATAAGGCTAGTAAGTAGTATAATTTGCGTAAAAAACGTAAATTTTGCGAAAACCAAAAATACTAGCCATAATGTCCTCCACATGCTGAACACTTTGATACCAATATTGCACAAGTGTAAAAAGTGCACAAAGTTTTATAACGATTTTAAAAATGTCCATTAATTGTCAATGAGGCTAGTAAACTAGCATAGATTGCGTTAAAATCGTTAAGTGTACGAATTTCAAAAGTACAAGCATGAATGTCCTGAACAAGCTGAACGTATTGATACCACTGTTGCATAAGTTGTAAAAGTGCATAAAGTTTCTAAAGGATTTGAAAAATTCCCATTCATTTCCAATGAGGCTAGTAATTAGTTCAATTTGCGTAAAAAACGTAAATTTTGAGAATACCAAAAATACAGGCATGAATGTACTAAATTTGCGGAACGTTTTGACACCAATATTGCATAAGTTGCAAAAGTGCACAAAGTCTTCTAACGATTTGAAAAATTTCCCCATTGACTTAACATGGGCTAAAAATTGCGCAAAATCGCGAAAAACGTAAAATTTGCGAAAACCAAAAATACAAGCAGTAATGTCCTTAACGAGCCGAACGTTATATGATATGTATGATACCAAGATTGCATAGATTGCATGAAGTGTGCTTGAGTTTTTACGTGTCAAAAAACGTACGGAAGAAAACGTAAATAGGTGAAAAACAATAGTGTGAATGCATTGAATGCATTCACACAATGATGTCCAGTAAGTCCAGTAAGATAGACATCTTACTGGACTTAAACTACAAACCAGAAGGCCTCGCTGTTGTGACATGGTCACTGTTTCGCACGAGGAAACACCTCGCTTTTTTGCCATAGGATTTGCAGATCTGAACCTTTGTGTTATTTTGAGTAAAAAAAGGGGTGACCGTCTTTGAACAAGAATGTAGGATAAGGATGTCTGACGGGACCCTTTGAAACAGGGATGTAGGATGAGGGTTGTCACTGAAACATCTTTTGCATAGGAACGTATCATCAGAATGAGGATTGTGGACTTTGGTTTGCTTTTTGTCCCTGAGTCACATCAGTTTCAGGTTTGTCATGATGCACAGCTGTCCTCAGTTTAGTTAATGACCCTCAGTTTATTTAAGTGTCTGGTCCTTGTCAGGTCATCCGCTCTGTCCAGTTCCGTTCAGTCGCCATTTTGTTTCTCTCTGGGTTTTGCTTATATTTTGGTTAATTTATTAAATGTTTTATGTTCCTGCACCAACCGTGGTCTCCTGCATTTATGTCCACCACCACCACATTTTCTCTCACAGAAGAAGTATTGAAGAAGTATGTAGAGTTAACTGTATACTACCTTAAAAAAGTCAGGCAAAAAGACAGGTGTCCAGACTTCTCCTGAAAGTCCCCTTCTGATGAATGTGACTGATGTTTTAGGTTTTAAACATGTATATGCGGCATTTTTCTGAAGAAAGAGAACAAATGTCATAGGAAATTATTTTGTTTTACATTTCCGACTATTTATCTGGCCCAAGAGCTTCTCAGCTCAAGGAGCATCTTCACTCAGTTCAGAAGGTAATGGGGTAAATTTCAGTTAAGATTACAATGCTTTCTTTATATAGGTCTTACAAAGCATCAAGATAATAAAGCAGCAGGAAACTTATATGCTCACCTTTTCATCATATTTTTCAGGTGTTTTTCCCTCTCTCCATCAGCAAGCATTACACATTTTTGCAGCAGAGAGGAATAGAACATCTTTATTTCTATGGCACTTTTCGCAGAAAGGATCACAAACTGCTTTACAACACAAGCATAAAAAAACAATCAAGACACAGAGAAGAAATAAAACCAATAAAGCAATTAAAACACAATAAAACTTAATAAGACATTGTAAAACAAGGACTAAAAGCTCTCCTGAATAAAAATGTCTATGTAATACAAGCATTAACTTATTTGTAATCAATGTCTCTCACATTCTTTTTTTTTCGCTGATAATTATTAATAATCACAGAAATCTTGATGCAAAACAGTTTCAACAATCTGGCACATTCTGTAAAGTTTGGGTGTTATGAGATTCATCTCTCACTGAGGATTTCCTTTATTGAGTCTATTTTCTTTAAATTTTTGTATCCTGCCCCTAAAATTTCAAATAAAAAAAATTAATTCTGCATCTTTAAGAAATTTAAAAACTATCAGAAATTTGAATCCGAGCTGGTACATTTTGCAGATGAACGATCTACTGGATGTGTGTGGGTGGGGGCTGTGAGTCAGATTCAAATACACCGCATAGTTTGTTTGTGTGTGCGCCTGTCTGAGGAAGCTTTCAGCCTCTGCACTCATTTACTATCTCCTTGTTTGGTTTGCGGCAGCTCTGTGGTATGGGGGCATAAAGCAGGCATCCGTCTGGATGTGAGGCGGGCCTGGCATGCTGCCCAACCCCCTGCAAGGCTGCATGAGGGTGGGATCAGTGTAGGAGTCCACAAGGTTTTAGACTTTAGATTTAGATTTTCAGTCCCAAACAGTGTCCTTTTGTTTTCAAATGTTTTCCTTTAATATTTTGTGTGCCAAGTTGAGCAACACATCAGCACACCACAGTGGCCAAAAGTCATACTTACTTGTAGTCTAGTTAACAACTAGACATATAGAATTACCTGCGATAATGCTATATGAATCCTATAAGCTGAAAGTGGCTCCTGAAGATGCTAGCGCTGATAGCTAAAGATGCTCAAATTGATAGCTAAAAACGCTAAAGCTAATAGCTGAAAACATTGAAGTTGATAGCTTGCAAAATATAAGCTATATACCAAATTAGCCTACAAAACTAGTAAAATGTCTAATTTACCCAAAACTAGCTAGCATTAAAGCTAAAATATTAGCAAAACTCCAAAATAGCCTAAAAAAAATGAAAAAAACGTAATTAGCCAAAATAGCTAGCATGTATCTGAAATATTAGCTAAATAACAAATTAGCTTTAAAATCCTTAGTAAATGCCAAGTTACTCCAAAATTGTTCCACAGCATTCACAAAAATAAAAGCCAAAATTTTTTTTCATTTTATACATATATTTTTGCTGCAAAATGTATTTTGTTGGAAGCTATAACAAGAATAAAAAACCCTCAGAACAGAAGCAGTGATCATGGCTCCACAAGTTCTGAAGTTTTCTCATTGAAAATTAAAGTGTTAAGCGAATCACCTCTATCTCTACTGAGAAAGTGTGTGTTTGTGTTAGACTGGCAGTGCAGACTTTTCCGGAAAGGGGCGGTTCTCAGTTTGTGACATCAGCTTATGGGAACCTGCTCATTTTTGTGCGTTGGGAAGGGCTGGTGCAAAAAGTGTAGGTTTTAGAGGATTACTCCGAAATGGGGCTGTTTTTAGTAAGGTATTAACATTGTACACTTTAAATACACTCTAAATACACTTTAAAACTCAAAAAGTTGATTTTGTTCCAGTTGAGTTTTCAAGTGTCTATTTGTAAGTCAACTTGATTTGATTTTATAGTATTTAAACATATGACAGATAAAGAGAAAGTGATAATTGAATCGTAACAGCATAAACTCTTTAACTGTGAGAACATTCATATGAAATATTTATGACAGTTTCAGTCATTTTAACATCAGCAACAGATGCTCAACAAATTAAGATGAAAACTTTAAGAATACTAAAAATGTAGATTTTTCTTTGAACTTTCAGTTTGACAAAAGTCTGCAAAACAAACAGGTGTGTTATGAAACAAATGAGGCTCAGTATTTACTAGGGATGCAGCAAAATTCGATATAAAACCGAACCGTTCGGGACGCATTTTATTTATTCAGTACCACTGAATTATTATTTTATTTTTTTTTGTTCAATACGTACCGAACCATGACCCTCGTATCGAGGTACATATCGAACAGTGAGCAAACTATATCATTCCATCCCTAGTATTTACCATTAAGGCTGTTGACCTTCTGCTGGGAACAGCGGGTACAAAAAACAGTGAGGATATGATGAAACACTTGACGTTGGATTCTGATGTCACAGCAGGATTTACTGTTCATGGAGGAAGTCAGGCTGAGCTCAAACTGTTCCAAAAAGAAGTGTGGAACAAACTGGAATGAAATGTTTGACATGTCTGCTGCCATTCTTGCTATCAACAAAAAAAACATTATTTCTTTAATTCAATTTTTTAATGGGGCTATTTCTTTAATTAGCGGAAAAATAAAATAATTTTAAAAATGTATTACTTATACTAAAATTAGTAAAAATTGTTTTGTTTTTTTAAACTTTATTTAACAGTCTGAAACATCTTTTAATAATTATTTATTTTTGCTTATCTGCTGACAAATTCTTGGAAAACATGACAAATAAACCATATCATTTAAAAAAAAGCAAAGTTGGAATGAGCTACGCACCAGGCCAGATCTAGAATCACTTAATCACCTAAAGAAAAGCACAAACATCCAGAAAATACAGTAAAATATACATAGTATTATGTTCTTTTAACTATATACTATTAATATACATAATATTATATAATACTGTATACAGCTTTACAGCGCAGAAATCTGTATAAAAAAGCTAGTTTTGGTGAGGTTACTTAATAAACATAAAGTACTGATTGAAATAATTATAGATTAGGTTTATAGATAGATAGGTTTATAGATAGGTTTCTGTTTCAGCAGGGTTTTTTGTTTTTTTTTTTGAGATTTTGATTTTAACACAATAAAACACATAAGACTGCCTGTTCACTAATTTTTTGAGCTTTTTTTTGTATCAAAATCATTTGTTATGTAATATTGAGGGGTAAAACTATGCACTAAGAAACATTTTTCACTGATAAAAGTGAATAACAAGATCAATACATAATTTTAACTGCATTTTTTGCACGACAGTAAAAAAGAGTGCCAAAAAAATTTTTGAAAAACGGATCTTTATTATGAATACATTTATCTATTGCACATTCATTTGACAAATAACTGAGGTACAGATCTGGTGGAAGTTGAAACAGGTGGTCTCAGAAATGACAGCACACTTGACATCCATTGAACCCACAGCATATACTACATCTTATAGCGCCGGCCTCACGCTTCCTCCTGATGTCATACAGCGTCTGGGACACACAAGAGGACACTGATCATCTGCAGCTTGATGCTTTACACTACTACTACAATAAAAGGTATAACTCTCTTTTATTGACTTGTTGAGGTGAACTCACCTTCCATGAGGTCACTGGCATCTTGAGCTCAGCAGGAAGTGGACTGTCATCAGTCAGTGTTCCCTCCAGCTCATGGACCTTTCAGAGGACTTCATCCGTTCAATAACAGGTGGACAGAATCATGAATGAAGGACAGAATCCTTTCAATGAACTTCTTACCTCAGTGACTGGAGTGACTGCAGAGAAAGCTACAAATGTGAGAATTATTTAAAAAGGTTTTCAGTTTTGATGTAATTATTTCATTAAAACAACTTGAAAGTTCTGACAGTTTTAATCCTTTTTTGATCATTTAAAAAAAACTGTAAAAGAGACTGTAGTTGTTTCTTTCTGGTTAATATAAAATCCATGATTAAATAAATGTATGTGTTTTTCTGGTAAACACAGGGAAGCAAGGTCCAACATTTCCCAACTTTGGAGAAACCAAATACTTTTTATTTGATGTAGAAAAAGCTGCATCTACATGATTTTTTAAAAACAGTATTGATATTTTTTTTTTCAATTGAATTTTAAATTGGCTTTATGTAAATGTGGAAAACTGTTGCAATCTGGAGGTGAAAACTCTTAAAATGATAGTTTATCTGGTTGATTATTATTGTGTGGGAGAGACGGCTGTCGTGATATTTAACAACGATTCCATTTACAATATATTTATGGCAAACTCAATGTTCATTTCAGAAAATAATTCATGTTTATGCTCTTCTTTTTATCCATCAGAGGATCAAAACTATGATTTTCCATTAAATTGTCACCATCATGTTTTAAATTGTTGAAAGAATTTTCTTCTGTCCCGATTTTTCCTCTTTTTCTTTTACACCAATATGACATTTCCACATTACAGATCCTCAATGGAACAACATTAAAGGAAAAGTAACTGGGGTAAATGCAGATGCATTTGGTCGTTGAGCCCCAAGCATGATAACCTTAACCTTTCCTCCTGGTCTGTGGCCAAGAAAAAAGCTCAGCACTGGTAGGTCAGATTTAGGAAAATAAAGTGCAAATGGACCCTTTCTTGTTTTTCTTCTTTTTTTTTTCTATTTTCAGGTCAAACCGTTGATTTTTGGATTTCACAATTCACACACTGAAATGCAATTTTCAATGTTTACTTGATAATTGGATGTTTAAAAATATTTTTATTACTAAAATCTAAAAGTAACATTAATCAAATGTTAGTCACATAGAAAAACTAACTGATTGAAACAGAAATGTTACTGAACAAATTCAGTCTGTGAATCATGACTTTTGCAAAAACCTCACTGATATTCATGTAGCAGAAATGGATCATCAATGCTCCAAACCTTGTTTTTTAAATAAACTGTGCTGTATTTTAAGTTTCCCCGTATTTGGTTTTCTTTTCTTTACCTAATAAACTTGAATTTAAGATTTTCAATATAAAAGGAAATAACTCCATTAGAAAGATGTGGAATACAAACACAAGAAAGTGAACAGAAAATGTCTGATTATTTCTGTTCTATTTGTTCACTGCAGATGTGGAATCGGCAGCACATGATAAAAATAAGACAAAAAGACAAGAGATCTTTGTCACTTATTTTTACTTAATTCACATTGTTACAGGAGAAGACTCAGGACTCCAACATCAATCTGGAAGATTGGTTAAGGTGGCTTGTTCCCTTTAAATGTGAAATAAATTGGGGCTTGTATTATGAAAGGGCATCCTTGCACGCCTAAAATAAATCTAAATGAGGGAGTTTCAAATCACTTTTACAAAAAAAAGGTTTTCTACTAAAGTGGATAATCATTCTGAATGTGTGCACACGTGATATTACAGTTTTTCTCAAATGCTAAAACACTAAGTGCCATTCTCCAAACCAGCTGACCAAATGCTTTAACTCTTTTCTCAAAAACACGACTCTTTGGTCAAAACCTAAAACACAATTTGCAGTTAACACACAATTTGCAAAACTCTTATTCACTCTTTGCAGAACACAAGACACATTCTCACTTTTTTAAACACAGCTGGCATTCACAACACACAAGAGGCAAAACATTGACACAAAGAGTCAAAACTCAAACTCTGTTCCAACACAATGATCACCATCAACACACAACTGGTCAAAACTGAAGACACTTGTTGCAAATCAACTGCAACGAATATAAGGAAAGTTCTGGAACAACAGAGAGGTTTTTCAAAGACTGATGACAGAGAAAGACTCAGACCAAGACCTGGACCCAGATAAAAAAACAAGGTTCTGATGAGATCCAGGTCATAGTTATTGACCGTATGTTGATTTATGGAATGACCATGAGGGAAGCAGGTCAAAAGGTCAACCCTCAACTCAGCAGCTTCAAGTTATTACTATAATATGTATCATTCATGTACTGTAGAATTTCAACAAGAAAATAACAGAGAAGACTTTCTTGCCGTCTGAGACAATATCAGTTTTCACAAAAGTTTACCCATCAGACAGTTCAACACTAATCCCAAATTTGTATCAGTTTTCTTCCACCTTGTTCTTCATAACCCAATTAAATATTTTTTTTCTATTTGGTATTTGAAGAAGAGACAACCATACACTTGACAAAATCTGTTGCAGGCCTTAGACATGGCTTGTGATGACATTTTAGTTGGGTCATTTCATGACTAGATCACGCAAAAAATGTTATTTTTTCCTGCTGTGTGGCTAGAGTGAACATGTAAGTGATGTGGATGAAATCTTCTGGTCTGACCCACAGAGAAAAGATGGTGAAGTGCAATAAATGTGAACCTGGATTTACAGTAAGAATTAACTAAATCAAACAAAATCCTGAATACTGTTTTACTCTGTTTTTTATTGGGGTGTTACATTTTTTTACAAACCATTTTGTGAACAGTGTCAAATGTTTTGTTGTGTAGTGTGTTGTGATTGCTGCAGGTTTGTTAGTTTTGACGATTGAGTCTTCATCAAGAACTCAAAGTGAGATTTTGACTGAAGAGTCAAGAATTTTGTACATTTAGCTCACATTTTGAAAGTTGTGTTTGGTGTTTTGATGTGTAGTGTGTAGTGTTTGCTGTGTGTGTGTAAGTTTTGACAATAGAGTCTTCCTTTTGACCTCAAAGTGAGCTTTTGACTCAAAAGTCAAGAATTTTGTATATTTAGCTTATATTTTGAAAATTGTGTTTGATGTTTGGTTAAATTGGTTAAATGTTTCAGAAAATGTGTTTTAGCATTTGGGAAAAACTGTAATAAATTTGACCTCATACACAAGATACTGCCTCCTAACAAAATTAAATTCCTTTTTTTGCTAACCTACATGCATTATAACTCATTGATCACTAAATAAATTTAATAAAAATTGTAAATGTTGCCCAGATGAATCCACCTGTAAAGTCAATGGGAAATGAGAATCATTATTTAAACACAAATTAAATTGTGACAAACAGATCTTTATTGTGAATGCATTCATATATTGTACATTCGTTTGACAAACGACTGAGATACAGATCTGGTGGAAGTTGAAGCAGCACATCTCAGAAAGGACAGCACACTCCACATCCACTCATCCCACAGCAGCCACAGCAGAAACGACAGCCTGCAGCGCTGGCCTCACGCTTCCTCCTGATGTCATACAGCGTCTGGGACACACAAGAGGACACTGATCATCTGCAGCTTGATGAGTTATAAACCTAACACTCTTACACTATCATAAATAGAGACAATATAACTCTCTTACATTGACTTGTTGAGGTGAACTCACCTTCCATGAGGTCACTGGCATCTTGAGCTCAGCATGAAGTGGACTGTCATCAGTCAGTGTTCCCTCCAGCTCATGGACCTTTCAGAGGATTTCATCCGTTCAGTAACAGGTGGACAGAATCATGAATGAAGGACAGAATCCTTTCAATGAACTTCTTACCTCAGTGACTGGAACAGCAGAGCTCTCCTGAAAGCAGACAAATGTCAGAAGAACAGCCAGAGAAACTGCAGCAATGAAGCTCTTCATCTTTGGATGTTGGAGAAGATTCTCAGTCAGATCAGTCTTGAACTTGATGACTCTTGTCTCAGTTCTTCTGTCAGATGCTGGAACATGCCGACTCTGCAGATATTTATACTCCTCCAGAAGCTGTTTCCTCATCAGTAGCAGCAGCTGCTGAATCCACTTGGAACAACTGACCAGGTGATGCTGGGAATGAAAGTCCAGCATTTCCCAACTCTGGACAAAACTGGAACAAACTTCTGATTCACCTTGATGTAGAAAAAAGCTGCAAATATGAGAATTATTTAAAATGATTTTCAAGTTTGATCTTAATATTTCATTAAAACAACTTCAAAGTTCTGACAGTTTCCCTAATTTTTCCTCTCATTTATAAACTGTGAACGAGATTAGATTTTTTTTCCGTTTAAAAATAAAAAGATTGTATAAATTTATGTGTTTTCCTGGTTAATACAGGGAAGGAAGGTCCAACATTTCCCATCTTTGAGAAAAGTGAAACTAAATTCTAGTTATTTGATGTAGAAACAGCTGCCGCTTTTGTTGGATAAAAATGGTTTGGGACTTCTGACAGAAAAAATGAAGAGCATAAACACTTGTATCTTTGGAAAAAACAGTGTTTAACAGAGACACAAATTAATTTACATATTCATTGATTATTTCCCTCTCCCCAAAAAGGAAAAAATAAGGTTTTTATAGGATCATTGTTCTATTTTTTATGTTATGTCTACACTGCTAAGCTGCCTAAAAAATCCTCAAAACAACAAACAAACATTTGGCATAGGCGTTCTAAATTCTAATTATTGTGACATTTATTCAGATTTTCATATGGAGATTGTATTAAATCAAATTACATTTTAACTGAAAATAATTGTAAAACCTTATACAAATCTCACAGTTGCAGATTTTTATAAATCATGTCATAAGAACTTGGTTTCAGTTTTCTCCAGAGTTTGGAAATTTATTTAGTTTTTGCTTTGTTTGTTGTTTTTTTTTTTTTGTTTGTTTGTTTTACTTCTACAATCTTTTTCTAAGGTTTATTAATATATAAAAAAAGATAAAAAATGTCAGAACTTTCAAGTTGTTTTAATGAAATAATTAGATCAAAATTGAAAACCTTTTTAAATAATTCTCACATTTGCAGCTTTTTCTGCATGAAAGTAAATCAAAAGTTGGTTCCAGTTTTGTCCAGAGTTGGGAAATGCTGGACTTTCATTCCCAGCATCAATTTGTGTTTGAATAATGATTCTTATTTTCCATTGACCTTACAGCTAGGATTTGTCTGTGAACCATTTACTATATTTATGGTCTGTACTCTATGATTAATTGCATGCAGATGAATTAAAACATTTATTTAGTTTTGTCAGGAGGCCGTATATGTAGCAGATTAGGTGAGATATATTGATAACATTTGAGTCTACATTCAGGATGTTTCTCCTCTTCTACAGAAAACACATTTTTTTGGTAAAAGTCTTGAAACTCTGATCTAACAGTGTCATATATGGGATGTAGACATGCTTCTTCAGAATAAAAACCCTAAAGAACTTCATCCGTTTGAAAAATAATGAACTTAACTCATCCTACAGAGTGATGTTTAAGCCGGCTGCAGTAGCTTACGCAATATTAATAAGCCTATTTGTCTTGTTTCCCATCATTTTCTCATGATTTGTGCTGCGACTGCTACATCATCCAGAATGAAACAGAATCTTACACAGAAATGATCAGACAGTTTCTCTTCATCATCGTTTTTTTCTTTTTTCTCAGCATCCATATCATCTTTTTTTTCTTTCATCATGGCAGTTTATTATATATTTTATTTGGAAATGTTAAAATTATGTTTATTAGGGGAAGAAAAGCCAGACAGTAAAACTTAACAGCACTGCTGTCAATCGATGAAAAACATCAAATTAATTACACTTTAGGATTAATCACAATGTATTACAAGGTACATTTTATTTCACAATATGCAGGTTTTGAACAAAAACAGACCAGAGAGAAACTGTTTCCCACATTTTATTTTTAGATTCATAAAGTGTTAATTCAGATTTATCAAAAGTGTAACTTGTGAGCACAAATCATATCAACAGTAAGATTAGCAGAACTCTAAAGAATTTTAAGGACTTTTTGCTGCTGGGAGTGGATGTAAACCTAAAATAAGAACTTCCAGCCATATTGCCCAAATGTTCTCAAACTTCTGCTTCATCATCTGGATAAGAACAAGCAGTAGGAGATGAACTTTCTCCTGAACAGATCAGTTATCTGCTATAAGAGGCACAAATCCCGACAAAATGTGAATTGTCAGTAAGAAATGAACGCTGGCCGCAGAAGCCTGAACTGTCTGATATGAAATGGAAGATGGTTGCTTCACAAAGTGTAATAATGTGAGTTAAAAAACAAACGTGTGCATTTTTAAAAATAAATTGCATGCGTCAATGTGTTAAAGTTGACAGCCCTTCAAAAAAGACAGAATTGTTTCTTAAAAAGACACCATTGTTGAGCATTGATGATTCACTTCTGCTTCATGAATAATAGTGACGTTTATACAGAAGTAAAGTTTACATTCTGAATCTGTTCAGTAACGTTTCTGTTTCAATCTGTTAGTTTTTCGATGTGACTCTAACATTTGAATGATATTACTTTTAGATTTTTAGTAACTAAGTAAAGTTTAAATGCACTATTATCAAAGTAAAAATGAAAATTACATTTCAGTGTGTGAATGATAAAGACAAAAACCGACTTTTTGACCTAAAAAAAAAAAGAAAATCTGTAGCAACAAGTGACAATCATAAACAATTTTCTTGAGTGTTAGAAAACTGTCTCCAAGTAAATAATGGAAGTGTTTTTGTAAAAAAGAAAAAAAAAAGAGTCCTCTTTCATGTCAAATAAACCATGTTTGTTCAACATTAACAGGCAGACTTGAACATGTTTGAACTGTTGACAACACTTTATAACAATATTTTCTGTGTTTACAACAGTTACTTTTTCTTTTTTATTATCTTTCCCTTAAGGATCTATAATGTTTTAGTGTCATCTTGATGTTAAAGAAAAAAAAATCACAACTGAAGAAAATTTGTAAACAAATTAAAAATTATTGGTGGCCTTTTTATCAAAATCATGGTTTTGATCCGATGATGGATAAAAAGAAGAGCATGAACATTAATTGTTTTTTTAAATGAGCACTGAGTTGAAAAGAAAAACATATTATTTCTGCAAACCTTGCTAATTAATGCCATCCTTTCCTCACAATAATAAATTAGTGGATAATATTTTAAATTCAGTGTTTTTTCATATTTTTATGAAGGTAATTTGATAATAAACTAGATTTTTAATGGAAAGAATTGCATTTCCATTGTAAACATTCATTTAGAGTAGTGTCAGCTTTTTCTACATCAATAATGAAATTTTGGTTGAACTTTTCTCAAAATTGGGAAATGTTGGACCTCCCTGCCCTGTTTTTACCAGAAAAACATACATTTATACAATCAGTGAATCTCTTTCACAGATTTATACATGAGTTGAAAACGGGAAAAATGTCAGAAATTCAACGTCATTTTTATGAAATAGATAAAGTAGCAAAACCTTTTGAATAATTCTCACATTTGCAGCTTTCTCTGCATGAAAGTAAATCAGAAGTTCCAGTTTTGTCCAGAGTTGGGAAATGCTGGACTTTCATTCCCAGCATCACCTGGTCAGTTGTTCCAAGTGGATTCAGCAGCAGCTGCTACTGATGAGGAAACAGCTTCTAGAAGGAGTATAAATATCTGCAGAGTCGGCATGTTCCAGCATCTGACAGAAGAACTGAGACAAGAGTCATCAAGTTCAAGACTGATCTGACTGAGAATCTTCTCCAACATCCAAAGATGAAGAGCTTCATTGCTGCAGTTTCTCTGGCTGTTCTTCTGACATTTGTCTGCTTTCAGGAGAGCTCTGCTGTTCCAGTCACTGAGGTAAGAAGTTCATTGAAAGGATTCTGTCCTTCATTCATGATTCTGTCCACCTGTTACTGAACGGATGAAATCCTCTGAAAGGTCCATGAGCTGGAGGGAACACTGACTGATGACAGTCCACTTCCTGCTGAGCTCAAGATGCCAGTGACCTCATGGAAGGTGAGTTCACCTCAACAAGTCAATGTAAGAGAGTTATATTGTCTCTATTTATGATAGTGTAAGAGTGTTAGGTTTATAACTCATCAAGTTTCAGATGATCAGTGTCCTCTTGTGTGCCTCAGACGCTGTATGACATCAGGAGGAAGCGTGAGGCCAGCGCTGCAGGCTGTCGTTTCTGCTGTGGCTGCTGTGGGATGAGTGGATGTGGAGTGTGCTGTCCTTTCTGAGATGTGCTGCTTCTACACTTGGATGGTCCACCAAATCAACCTTTGTCAAGCAAATGTGCAACAAATGAATACATGTACAATAAAGTTCAGTTTCTCACGAATGAATTTGGATTTTCATTTTCCCATCATCCATTAATGTGCTTAATTTAAACCATTCTTTCTGTTTCATATTGACTCTAAAAGATCCACACAATTTACAAAATTCTACTTGAAAGAGCAAATCAGTGCCACACATTTGCACAACATTACACACAATATCTACTTCACTATTTTTACAAAACATTGCACACAATGATTTGTTAAACTGCACACATTTGGACACATTAGACACACATCAGGATTATGAGGTTTTTCTTGAATTGAAATAAATACTTGAAATATTCAGTCTGCAGCATCAGTGTTGTCCTGTGCTATGTAGGTTTATTCCAGGTCTATTTGTGTAAGGTTCTTTATATCTCAAACAAATCATGAAGAATGTTTTGAGTTTGTCACTATTCTGTTTTGCCATCAAAATGATCCCGTATGTAAAAATATCTGGCCAAAAATCTAACACATGCTACTTCCTAAAATTGTGAAACTTCCTGCAATAGTGTCTGATCATTGATTAAATGAAAACTAACGACCTTTTTACAAATGTGTTTATGTGTTTTGACTGAAATGTTTCATTTTGCAAACAATCTAGGAATTCTGCAAATTGTGAGTGTTGTTTGGATAATTGTGGTCATATTTTCAGACATGGAAGCCGGTTCTCAAAATTGTGCGTGAACAGTTGAAAAAAACTGTAAAGTTGGGATTCATCTGTGAAACATAGTAGCCCTAGCCATCGCTACACTGGTTCACAATGCAAACACACTGGATGTCTGCACGACCGTGCCCAACAGGTGGGGGTCTTAAAAGAGCCCTGCTCCTAAAGTAACAAACACCTGTTTGAGCTGGAAATGTATTGAAGACAGGACACAACTGGAAGATATACAGTACAGTATTCTGCCTCTGAAATTAAAGTTTTTTGCTGACCACCACTTTCAGTTGAGTGGATTGAGCGTTGTCTGTTAGACTGGGGCGGTGCTCGGCAGAGCAGACTCTTCCTGAAGGGGGCGGTTCACATCACGCTGATGTCAGCACATACGACCCGCTTGTTTCGTGGGAATGGAAGGGGCCGTCTGCAGAGAGTGCGCGTTTTTAGAGGATTACTCTTAAAAGCAGTGAATGGATCAAAATTCCACTTTGGAGTTCCTTTATATGAGGAATGAACAGTATAATGCATGTAAACTCTAAAAAGTAGAACTTAAAAGACGGTATGGCCCACTTTAACACTTTAGTCAAAACGTTTTGGAAATTTCACAGAATAAAAGCCTAAATTATTAATCTGTTTCAAGAAGAAAAATCACTTTAACTAGTTCTTGATTGAGGCTGGAATTGAATCTTCTGTTCTTTCAATGTGAATTACATAAACATAAATAACTTCAAGATTTTCATGTATGTGCTGCTGATTCCACATCTCTAGTGACCAGAAAGTAATAAATAATTCAGAGCTTCCATTCCTTACTTTGTATTACTTGTATCACATATTTTTCTGTTACTGATATGTCATTTTATTTTTTAAAATTGCTAAACCAAGTCTATTAAAGAAAAGCTAGCTAGTGAAACTTAGTGTTTCAGAAAAAGGTAAAATTCTGGAACATCGATCAAAAATTTACTTTTGGACCTGAAGGTAGAAAAAAAACAATCTTTAGTGATAAGTGGTAACAAAAACTTGTTGAGTGTAACTAAAACTGTCTACATGTAAATAATAGAAGTTTTTTTTGTATACAAAAAAAAAATGTTTTCCTTCATTCCAAATAAACCATGTTTGTTTAACATGAACAGGAAGACTTGAACATGTTTAAACTGTTGATAAATGAAAACACTTTATGTCACTTATGTGTATTTTGAATTACTTCTCCTTTGTTATCGTTCCTTTGAGGGTCTATAATGTGTGTCATCTTGATGTAAAAGAAAAGGAGAAAAAAAATCAGGACAGAAGAACATTTTAATGTAAACAAAAAATTATTGTTTGCATTTTTGTAAAAAAAATCATGGTTTTGATCCTCTGATGGATAAAAAGTAATAGCTTATAAAGAAATATGTGGGATGAAAATTGAGTTTACTGGGAAAATATATGCAAATATTGTTGAACTAATGATCAAGCAGATTCACTTTAATTCAAGTGTTTTCACCTCCAGATTTCAGCAGTTTTCCTATATTTAGATGAAATTAAATTAAAAAAGATTTGGACTTTTATTGGAAAACTTGCAATTTCATTTAAAACATTTATTTACAGTAGTTGCATCATTTTCTACATGAAGATACGAACTTGGTGTCACTTTTGTCCAGAGTTGGGAAATGTTGGAAGTTGCTTCCCTGTGGTTACACAAAACACACAAACATCTAAATGATTTTGATTTTTTTTCATACTGAAAAAAACAACTGCAGTTTCTTCTAGTAAGGTTTATTATTACTTAAAACAGTGAAGAAAACTGTCATTACTTTGAAGTTGCTTTAATGAAATATTTAGATCAAAATTGAAAATCATTTTAAATAATTCTCACATTTGCAGCTTTCTCTGCATGAAAGTGAATCAGAAGTTTGTTCCAGTTTTGTCCAGTTGGGAAATGCTGGACTTTCATTCCCAGCATCACCTGGTCAGTTGTTCCAGGTGGATTCAGCAGCTGCTGCTACTGATGAGGAAACAGCTTCTGGAAGGAGTATAAATATCTGCAGAGTCGGCATGTTCCAGCATCTGACAGAAGAACTGAGACAAGAGTCATCAAGTTCAAGACTGATCTGACTGAGAATCTTCTCCAACATCCAAAGATGAAGAGCTTCATTGCTGCAGTTTCTCTGACTGTTCTTCTGACATTTGTCTGCTTTCAGGAGAGCTCTGCTGTTCCAGTCACTGAGGTAAGAAGTTCATTGAAAGGATTCTGTCCTTCATTCATGATTCTGTCCACCTGTTACTGAACGGATGAAATCTCTGAAAGGTCATGAGCTGGAGGGAACACTGACTGATGACAGTCCACTTCCTGCTGAGCTCAAGATGCCAGTGACCTCATGGAAGGTGAGTTCACCTCAACAAGTCAATGAAAGAGAGTTATATTGTCTCTATTTGTGATAGTGTAAGAGTGTTAGGTTTATAACTCATCAAGTTCCAGATGATCAGTGTCCTCTTGTGTGCCTCAGACGCTGTATGACATCAGGAGGAAGCGTGAGGCCAGCGCTGCAGGCTGTCGTTTCTGCTGTGGCTGCTGTGGGATGAGTGGATGTGGAGTGTGCTGTCCTTTCTGAGATGTGCTGCTTCTACACTTGGATGGTCCACCAAATCAACCTTTGTCAAGCAAATGTGCTATAAATGAATACATAATCAATAAAATTCAGTTTCTCACGAATGAATTTGGATTTTTTTTTTCCCATCATCCATTAATGTGCTTAATTTAAACCATTCTTTCTGTTTCATATTGACTCTAAAAGATCCACACAATTTAAAAAATTCTACTCAAAAGAGCAAATCAGTGCCAACATTTGCACACATTACACACAATATCTACTTCACTATTTTTACAAAACATTGCACAAATGATTTGTTAAACTGCACACATTTGGACACATTAGACACACATCAGGATTATGAGGTTTTTCTTGAATTGAAATAAATACTTGAAATATTCAGTCTGCAGCATCAGTGTTGTCCTGTGCTATGTAGGTTTATTCCAGGTCTATTTGTGTAGGTTCTTTATATCTCAAACAAATCATGAAGAATGTTTTGAGTTTGTCACTATTTTGTTTTGCCATCAAAATGATCCCGTATGTAAAAATATCTGTCCAAAAATCTAACACATGCTACTTCCTAAAATTGTGAAACTGCCTGCAATAGTGTCTGATCATTTATTAAATGAAAACTAACGACCTTTTTACAAATGTGTTTATGTGTTTTGACTGAAGTGTTTCATTTTGCAAACAATCTAGGAATTCTGCAAATTGTGAGTGGTGTTTGGATCATTGTGGTCATATTTTCAGACATGGAAGCCGGCTCTCAAAATTGTGCGTGAACAGTTGAAAAAAACTGTAAAGTTGGGATTCATCTGTGAAACATAGTAGCCCTAGCCATCGCTACACTGGTTCACAATGCAAACACACTGGATGTCTGCACGACCGTGCCCAACAGGTGGGGGTCTTAAAAGAGCCCTGCTCCTAAAGTAACAAACACCTGTTTGAGCTGGAAATGTATTGAAGACAGGACACAACTGGAAGATATACAGTACAGTATTCTGCCTCTGAAATTAAAGTTATTTGCTGACCACCACTAGCTCAGTGCAGAAATTGAGTGTTGCTGTTAGACTGGGGACGGTGCTGGCAGAGCAGACTCTTGCTGAAGGGGGCGGTTCACATCTTGCTGATGTCAGCACAATACGACCCGCTTGTTTTAATGGGAATGGGAGGGGCCGTTGCTGAGTGCAGGTTTTTAGAGAATTCCTCTTAAAAGCATGAATGGATCAAAATACCACTTTGGAGTTCTTTATAGTGAGGAATGAACAGTATAATGCATGTAAAACCTTAAAAATTTACTTTTGGACCTGAAGGTAGAAAAAAAACAATCTTTAGTGATAAGTGGTAACAATAAACACTTGTTGAGTGTAACAAAACTGTCTGCATGTAAATAATAGAAGTTTTTTTTGTATAAAAAAATGTTTTCCTTCATTCCAAATAAACCATGTTTGTTTAACATGAACAGGAAGACTTGAACATGTTTGAACTGTTGATAAATGAAAACACTTTATGTCACTTATGTGTATTTTAAATTACTTCTTCTTTGTTATCATTACTTTGAGGGTCTATAATTTGTGTCATCTTGATGTAAAAGAAAAGGAGAAAAAAAATCAGGACAGAAGAACATTTTAAAATAAACAAAAAATTATTGTTTGCATTTTTGTAAAAAAAATCATGGTTTTGATCCTCTGATGGATAAAAAAGTAATAGCTTATAAAGAAATATGTGGGATGAAAATTGAGTTTACTGGGAAAAAATATGCAAATATTGTTGAACTAATGATCAAGCAGATTCACTTTAATTCAAATGTTTTCACCTTCAGATTTCTACAGTTTTCCTATATTTAGATGAAAGTAAATTAAAAACAATTTAGACTTTTATTGGAAAGACTTGCAATTTCATTTAAAACATTTATTTACAGTAGTTGCATCATTTTCTACATGAAGAATACGAACTTGGTGTCACTTTTGTCCAGAGTTGGGAAATGTTGGAAGTTGCTTCCCTGTGGTTACCAGAAAACACAAACATCTAAATGATTATTGATTTTTTTTCATACTGAAAAAAACAACTACAGTTTCTTCTATTAAGGTTTATTATTACTTAGAACAGTGATGAAAACTGTCAGAACTTTGAAGTTGTTTTAATGAAATACTTTGATCAAAACTTGAAAACCATTTTAAATAATTCTCACATTTGCATCTTTCTCTGCATGAAAGTAAATCAGAAGTTGGTTCCAGTTTTGTCCAGAGTTGGGAAATGCTGGACTTTCATTCCCAGCATCACCTGGTCAGTTGTTCCAAGTGGATTCAGCAGCTGCTGCTACTGATGAGGAAACAGCTTCTGGAAGGAGTATAAATATCTGCAGAGTCGGCATGTTCCAGCATCTGACAGAAGAACTGAGACAAGAGTCATCAAGTTCAAGACTGATCTGACTGAGAATCTTCTCCAACATCCAAAGATGAAGAGCTTCATTGCTGCAGTTTCTCTGGCTGTTCTTCTGACATTTGTCTGCTTTCAGGAGAGCTCTGCTGTTCCAGTCACTGAGGTAAGAAGTTCATTGAAAGGATTCTGTCCTTCATTCATGATTCTGTCCACCTGTTACTGAACGGATGAAATCCTCTGAAAGGTCCATGAGCTGGAGGGAACACTGACTGATGACAGTCCACTTCCTGCTGAGCTCAAGATGCCAGTGACCTCATGGAAGGTGAGTTCACCTCAACAAGTCAATGAAAGAGAATTATATTGTCTCTATTTATGATAGTGTAAGAGTGTTAGGTTTATAACTCATCAAGTTTCAGATGATCAGTGTCCTCTTGTGTGTCCCAGACGCTGTATGACATCAGGAGGAAGCGTGAGGCCAGCGCTGCAGGCTGTCGTTTCTGCTGTGGCTGCTGTGGGATGAGTGGATGTGGAGTGTGCTGTCCTTTCTGAGATGTGCTGCTTCTGTACTTGGATGGTCCACCAAATCAACCTTTGTCAAGCAAATGTGCTATAAATGAATACATGTACAATAAAGTTCAGTTTCTCACGAATGAATTTGGATTTTTTTCCCATCATCCGTTAATGTGCTTAATTTAAACCATTCTTTCTGTTTCATATTGACTCTAAAAGATCCACACAATTTACAAAATTCTACTCAAAAGAGCAAATCAGTGCCACACATTTGCACAACATTACACACAATATCTACTTCACTATTTTTACAAAACTTTGCACACAATGATTTGTTAAACTGCACACATTTGGACACATTAGACACACATCAGGATTATGAGTTTTTTTCTTGAATTGAAATAAATACTTGAAATATTCAGTCTGCAGCATCAGTGTTGTCCTGTGCTATGTAGGTTTATTCCAGGTCTATTTGTGTAAGGTTCTTTATATCTCAAACAAATCATGAAGAATGTTTTGAGTTTGTCACTATTTTGTTTTGCCATCAAAATGATCCCGTATGTAAAAATATCTGGCCAAAAATCTAACACATGCTACTTCCTAAAATTGTGAAACTTCCTGCAATAGTGTCTGATCGTTGATTAAATGAAAACTAACGACCTTTTTACAAATGTGTTTATGTGTTTTGACTGAAATGTTTCATTTTGAAAAAAATCTAGGAATTCTGCAAATTGTGTGTGTTGTTTGGATCATTGTGGTCATATTTTCAGACATGGAAGCCGGTTCTCAAAATTGTGCGTGAACAGTTGAAAAAAACTGTAAAGTTGGGATTCATCTGTGAAACATAGTAGCCCTAGCCATCGCTACACTGGTTCACAATGCAAACACACTGGATGTCTGCACGACCGTGCCCAACAGGTGGGGGTCTTAAAAGAGCCCTGCTCCTGAAGTAACAAACACCTGTTTGAGCTGGAAATGTATTGAAGACAGGACACAACTGGAAGATATACAGTACAGTATTCTGCCACTGAAATTAAAGTTATTTGCTGACCACCACTAGCTCAGTGCAGAAATTGAGTGTTGCTGTTAGACTGGGGACGGTGCTGGCAGAGCAGACTCTTCCTGTAGGGGGCGGTTCACATCATGCTGATGTCAGCACAATAGGACCCGCTTGTTTTCGTGGGAATGGGAGGGGCCGTTGCTGAGTGCAGGTTTTTAGAGGATTACTCTTAAAAGCATGAGTTGATCAAAATACCACTTTGGAGTTCTTTATAGTGAGGAATGAACAGTATAATGCATGTAAAACCTTAAAAAGTAAAACTTAACGGTATGGCCCACTTTAACACTTCAGTCAAAACGTTTTGGAATTCTTTCAGAATAAAAGCCCTAAATTACTTAATCTGTTTAAAATAAAAAGATCCCTTTAACTAGTTCTTTAGATTGAGGCTGGAATCCTGTATCTTCTGTTCTTCAATGTGAATTACGTGAACATAAATAACTTCAAGATTTTCAGTATGTGCTTTTGATTCCACATCTCTAGTAACCAGAAAGTACATAAATAATTCAGAGCTTCCATTCCTTACTTTGTATTACTTGTATCACATATTTTTCTGTTACTGACATGTCATTTTATTTTTAAAATCGCTAAACCAAGTCTATTAAAGAAAAGCTAGCTAGTGAAACTTAGTGTTTCAGAAAAAGGTAAAATTCTGGAACATCGATCAAAAATTTACTTTTGGACCTGAAGGTAGAAAAAAAACAATCTTTAGTAATAAGTGGTAACAATAAACACTTGTTGAGTGTAACAAAACTGTCTACATGTAAATAATAGAAGTGTTTTTTTGTACAAAAAAATGTTTTCCTTCATTCCAAATAAACCATGTTTGTTTAACATGAACAGGAAGACTTGAACATGTTTGAACTGTTGATAAATGAAAACACTTTATTTCACTTATGTGTATTTTGAATTACTTCTTCTTTGTTATCGTTCCTTTGAGGGTCTATAATGTGTGTCATCTTGATGTAAAAGAAAAGGAGAAAAAAAATCAGGACAGAAGAACATTTTAAAATAAACAAAAAATTATTGTTTGCATTTTTGTAAAAAAAAATTATGGTTTTGATCCTCTGATGGATAAAAAAGTAATAGCTTATAAACAAATATGTGGGATGAAAATTGAGTTTACTGGGAAAAGATATGCAAATATTGTTGAACTAATGATCAAGCAGATTAACTTTAATTCAAGTGTTTTCACCTTCAGATTTCTACAGTTTTCCTTTATTTAGATGAAAGTAAAAAAAAAATAATTTGGACTTTTATTGGAAAGACTTGCAATTTCATTTAAAACATTTATTTACAGTAGTTGCATCATTTTCTACATGAAGAATACAAACTTGGTGTCACTTTTGTCCAGAGTTGGGAAATGTTGGAAGTTGCTTCCCTGTGGTTACCAGAAAACACAAACATCTAAATGATTATTGATTTTTTTTCATACTGAAAAAAACAACTACAGTTTCTTCTACAAAGGTTTATTAATACTTAGAACGGTGATGAAAACTGTCAGAACTTTGAAGTTGCTTTAATGAAATAATTAGATCAAAACTGAAAACCTTTTTAAATAATTCTCACATTTGCAGCTTTCTCTGCATGAAAGTAAATCAGAAGTTGGTTCCAGTTTTGTCCAGAGTTGGGAAATGCTGGACTTTCATTCCCAGCATCACCTGGTCAGTTGTTCCAAGTGGATTCAGCAGCTGCTGCTACTGATGAGGAAACAGCTTCTGGAAGGAGTATAAATATCTGCAGAGTCGGCATGTTCCAGCATCTGACAGAAGAACTGAGACAAGAGTCATCAAGTTCAAGACTGATCTGACTGAGAATCTTCTCCAACATCCAAAGATGAAGAGCTTCATTGCTGCAGTTTCTCTGGCTGTTCTTCTGACATTTGTCTGCTTTCAGGAGAGCTCTGCTGTTCCAGTCACTGAGGTAAGAAGTTCATTGAAAGGATTCTGTCCTTCATTCATGATTCTGTCCACCTGTTACTGAACGGATGAAATCCTCTGAAAGGTCCATGAGCTGGAGGGAACACTGACTGATGACAGTCCACTTCCTGCTGAGCTCAAGATGCCAGTGACCTCATGGAAGGTGAGTTCACCTCAACAAGTCAATGAAAGAGTTATATTGTCTCGATTTGTGATAGTGTAAGAGTGTTAGGTTTATAACTCATCAAGTTTCAGATGATCAGTGTCCTCTTGTGTGTCCCAGACGCTGTATGACATCAGGAGGAAGCGTGAGGCCAGCGCTGCAGGCTGTCGTTTCTGCTGTGGCTGCTGTGGGATGAGTGGATGTGGAGTGTGCTGTCCTTTCTGAGATGTGCTGCTTCTACACTTGGATGGTCCACCAAATCAACCTTTGTCAAGCAAATGTGCAACAAATGAATACATGTACAATAAAGTTCAGTTTCTCACGAATGAATTTGGATTTTCATTTTCCCATCATCCATTAATGTGCTTAATTTGAACCATTCTTTCTGTTTCATATTGACTCTAAAAGATCCACACAATTTAAAAAATTCTACTTGAAAGAGCAAATCAGTGCCACACATTTGCACAACATTACACACAATATCTACTTCACTATTTTTACAAAACATTGCACACAATGATTTGTTAAACTGCACACATTTGGACACATTAGACACACATCAGGATTATGAGGTTTTTTCTTGAATTAAAATAAATACTTGAAATATTCAGTCTGCAGCATCAGTGTTGTCCTGTGCTATGTAGGTTTATTCCAGGTCTATTTGTGTAGGTTCTTTATATCTCAAACAAATCATGAAGAATGTTTTGAGTTTGTCACTATTCTGTTTTGCCATCAAAATGATCCCGTATGTAACAATATCTGACCAAAAATCTAATACATGCTACTTCCTAAAATTGTGAAACTGCCTGCAATAGTGTCTGATCATTGAGGACTGCGTTGATTAAATGAAAACTAACAGGATTTTTACAAATGTGTTTATGTGTTTTGACTGAAATGTTTCATTTTGCAAACAATCTAGGAATTCTGTAAATTGTGAGTGTTGTTTGGATCATTGTGGTTATATTTTCAGACATGGAAGACGGTTCTCAAAATTGTGTGTGAACAGTTGAAAAAAACTGTAAAGTTGGGATTCATCTGTGAAACATTGAAAGTATTTCTGTATTAATAATGTGAGTCCACAGTCAAAATGATTTGCCTTGTACAGAAAAACACTTTTAAGGGGGCATACCAAGATTTTATTAAGCCTTTCAAAGTGAACTATATCCGTATATGTGACTACATATTACCTATGGAACACTAAAAACTAATTAATTATGAAATATTAGTTATTTTTGTGAGTCTTATCATATTTGGAAGTAAAACGACTCGATTCCACCTGTGTGCTGCGCGTGCCAGCTGCCATTGTCAACTCATCCTAAAGAGGTTCTTTCTTGGTTTCTCTCACGAAAATACACAGTATCCAAATTTCTTCAAAGATGGATGTACATACATCTGCCTTTAGTAGCTCTGGCCTTCGCTACACTGGTTCACAACGCAAACACACTGGATGTCTGCACGACCGTGCCCAACAGGTGGGGGTCTTAAAAGAGCCCTGCTCCTAAAGTAACAAACACCTGTTTGAGCTGGAAATGTATTGAAGACAGGACACAACTGAAGATATAAAACAGTATTCTGCCCTGAAATTAAAGTTTTTTGCTGACCACCACTAGCTCAGTGCAGAAATTGAGCGTTGCTGTTAGACTGGGGACGGTGCTGGCAGAGCAGACTCTTCCTGAAGGGGGCGGTTCACATCATGCTGATGTCAGCACAATACGACCCGCTTGTTTTAATGGGAATGGGAGGGGCCACTGCAGAGAGTGCAGGTTTTTAGAGGATTACTCTTAAAAGCATGAATGGATCAAAATCCCACTTTGGAGTTCTTTATAGTGAGGAATGAACAATATAATGAATGTAAAACCTTAAAAAGTAGAACTTAACGGTATGGCCCCCTTTAACACTTTAGTCAAAACGTTTTGGAATTCCTACAGAATAAAAGCCCTAAATTACTTAATCTGTTTAAAAAAGAAAATCACTTTAACTAGTTCTTTAGATTGAGGCTGGAATCCTGAATCTTCTGTTCTTCAATGTGAATTACGTGAACATAAATAACTTCAAGATTTTCAGTATGTGCTGCTGATTCCACATCTATCGCCAGAAGTACATAAATAATTCAGCTTCCATTCCTTACTTTCTTTACTTTACACATATTTTTCTGTTACTGATATGTCATTTTATTTTTAAAATTGTTAAACCAAGTCTATTAAAGTAAAGCTAGCTAGTGAAACTTAGTGTTTCAGGAAAAGGTAAAATTCTGGAACATCGATCAAAAATTTACTTTTGGACCTGAAGGTAGAAAAAAAACAATCTTTAGTAATAAGTGGTAACAATAAACACTTGTTGAGTGTAACAAAACTGTCTGCATGTAAATAATAGAAGTGTTTTTTGCACAAAAAAAAACGTTTTCCCTCATTCCAAATAAACCATGTTTGTTTAACATGAACAGGAAGACTTGAACATGTTTGAACTGTTGATAAATGAAAACACTTTATGTCACTTATGTGTATTTTGAATTACTTCTTCTTTGTTATCGTTACTTTGAGGGTCTATAATGTGTGTCATCTTGTATGTAAAAGAAAGAGAAAAAAAATCAGGACAGAAGAACATTTTAAAATAAACAAAAAATTGTTTGCATTTTTGTAAAAAAAAATCATGGTTTTGATCCTCTGATGGATAAAAAAGTAATAGCTTATAAACAAATATGTGGGATGAAAATTAAGTTTACTGGGAAAAGATATGCAAATATTGTTGAACTAATGATCAAGCAGATTAACTTTAATTCAAGTGTTTTCACCTCCAGATTTCTACAGTTTTCCAATATTTAGATGAAAGTAAATTGAAAACAATTTAGACTTTTATTGGAAAGACTTGCAATTTCATTTAAAACATTTATTTACAGTAGTTGCATCATTTTCTACATGAAGAATACAAACTTGGTGTCACTTTTGTCCAGAGTTGGGAAATGTTGGAAGTTGCTTCCCTGTGGTTACCAGAAAACACAAACATCTAAATGATTATTGATTTTTTTTCATACTGAAAAAAACAACTACAGTTTCTTCTACAAAGGTTTATTATTACTTAGAAAAGTGATGAAAACTGTCAGAACTTTGAAGTTGTTTTAATGAAATAATTAGATCAAAACTGAAAACCTTTTGAATAATTCTCACATTTGCAGCTTTCTCTGCATGAAAGTAAATCAGAAGTTGGTTCCAGTTTTGTCCAGAGTTGGGAAATGCTGGACTTTCATTCCCAGCATCACCTGGTCAGTTGTTCCAAGTGGATTCAGCAGCTGCTGCTACTGATGAGGAAACAGCTTCTAAAGAGTATAAATATCTGCAGAGTCGGCATGTTCCAGCATCTGACAGAAGAACTGAGACAAGAGTCATCAAGTTCAAGACTGATCTGACTGAGAATCTTCTCCAACATCCAAAGATGAAGAGCTTCATTGCTGCAGTTTCTCTGGCTGTTCTTCTGACATTTGTCTGCTTTCAGGAGAGCTCTGCTGTTCCAGTCACTGAGGTAAGAAGTTCATTGAAAGGATTCTGTCCTTCATTCATGATTCTGTCCACCTGTTACTGAACGGATGAAATCCTCTGAAAGGTCCATGAGCTGGAGGGAACACTGACTGATGACAGTCCACTTCCTGCTGAGCTCAAGATGCCAGTGACCTCATGGAAGGTGAGTTCACCTCAACAAGTCAATGAAAGAGAATTATATTGTCTCTATTTATGATAGTGTAAGAGTGTTAGGTTTATAACTCATCAAGTTTCAGATGATCAGTGTCCTCTTGTGTGTCCCAGACGCTGTATGACATCAGGAGGAAGCGTGAGGCCAGCGCTGCAGGCTGTCGTTTCTGCTGTGGCTGCTGTGGGATGAGTGGATGTGGAGTGTGCTGTCCTTTCTGAGATGTGCTGCTTCTACACTTGGATGGTCCACCAAATCAACTTTTGTCAAGCAAATGTGCTATAAATGAATACATGTACAATAAAGTTCAGTTTCTCACAAATGAATTTGGATTTTCATTTTCCCATCATCCATTAATGTGCTTAATTTAAACCATTCTTTCTGTTTCATATTGACTCTAAAAGATCCACACAATTTACAAAATTCTACTTGAAAGAGCAAATCAGTGCCACACATTTGCACAACATTACACACAATATCTACTTCACTATTTTTACAAAACATTGCACACAATGATTTGTTAAACTGCACACATTTGGACACATTAGACACACATCAGGATTATGAGGTTTTTCTTGAATTGAAATAAATACTTGAAATATTCAGTCTGCAGCATCAGTGTTGTCCTGTGCTATGTAGGTTTATTCCAGGTCTATTTGTGTAGGTTCTTTATATCTCAAACAAATCATGAAGAATGTTTTGAGTTTGTCACTATTTTGTTTTGCCACCAAAATGATCCCATATGTAAAAATATCTGTCCAAAAATCTAACACATGCTACTTCCTAAAATTGTGAAACTGCCTGCAATAGTGTCTGACCATTTAGGACGGCGTTGATTAAATGAAAACTAACGACCTTTTTACAAATGTGTTTATGTGTTTTGACTGAAATGTTTCATTTTGCAAACAATCAAGGAATTCTGCAAATTGTGTGTGTTGTTTGGATCATTGTGGTCATATTTTCAGAGACATGAAGCCGGTTCTCAAATTGTGCGCGTGCAGTTGAAAAAAACTGTAAAGTTGGGATTCATCTGTGAAACATAGTAGCCCTGGCCATCACTACACTGGTTCACAACGCAAACACACTGGATGTCTGCACGACCGTGCCCAACAGGTGGGGGTCTTAAAAGAGCCCTGCTCCTAAAGTAACAAACACCTGTTTGAGCTGGAAATGTATTGAAGACAGGACACAACTGGAAGATATACAGTACAGTATTCTGCCTCTGAAATTAAAGTTATTTGCTGACCACCACTAGCTCAGTGCAGAAATTGAGCATTGCTGTTAGACTGGGGACGGTGCTGGCAGAGCAGACTCTTCCTGAAGGGGGCGGTTCACATCACGCTGATGTCAGCACAATACGACCCGCTTGTTTTCGTGGGAATGGGAGGGGCCGCTGCAGAGAGTGCAGGTTTTTAGAGGATTACTCTTAAAAGCATGAATGGATCAAAATTCCACTTTGGAGTTCTTTATAGTGAGGAATGAACAGTATAATGCATGTAAAACCTTAAAAAGTAGAACTTAAACGGTATGGCCCCTTTAACACTTTAGTCAAAACGTTTTGGAATTCCTACAGAATAAAATCCCTAAATTACTTAATCTGTTTAAAATAAAAAAATCACTTTAACTAGTTCTTTAGATTGAGGCTGGAATCCTGAATCTTCTGTTCTTCAATGTGAATTACGTGAACATAAATAACTTCAAGATTTTCAGTATGTGCTGCTGATTCCACATCTTTAGTGACCAGAAAGTACATAAATAATTCAGAGCTTCCATTCCTTACTTTGCTTTACTTGTATCACATATTTTTCTGTTACTCACATGTCATTTTATTTTTAAAATCGCTAAACCAAGTCTATTAAAGTAAAGCTAGCTAGTGAAACTTAGTGTTTCAGAAAAAGGTAAAATTCTGGAACATCGATCAAAAATTTACTTTTGGACCTGAAGGTAGAAAAAAACAATCTTTAGTGATAAGTGGTAACAATAAACACTTGTTGAGTGTAACAAAACTGTCTACATGTAAATAATAGAAGTGTTTTTTGTATAAAAAAAATGTTTTCCTTCATTCCAAATAAACCATGTTTGTTTAACATGAACATGAAGACTTGAACATGTTTGAACTGTTGATAAATGAAAAACACTATGTCACTTATATTAATTACTTCTTCTTTATCGTTACTTAGGTCTATAATGTGTGTCATCTTATGTAAAGAAAAGGAGAAAAAAAATCAGGACAGAAGAACATTTTAAAATAAACAAAAAATTGTTGTTTGCATTTTTGTAAAAAAAAATCATGGTTTTGATCCTCCAATGGATAAAAAAGTAATAGCTTATAAACAAATATGTGGGATGAAAATTAAGTTTACTGGGAAAAGATATGCAAATATTGTTGAACTAATGATCAAGCAGATTAACTTTAATTCAAGTGTTTTCACCTTCAGATTTCTACAGTTTTCCTATATTTAGATGAAAGTAAAAAAAAAACAATTTGGACTTTTATTGGAAAGACTTCCAATTTCATTTAAAACATTTATTTACAGTTGTTGCATCATTTTCTACATGAAGAATACAAACTTGGTGTCACTTTTGTCCAGAGTTGGGAAATGTTGGAAGTTGCTTCCCTGTGGTTACCAGAAAACACAAACATCTAAATGATTATTGATTTTTTTTCATACTGAAAAAAACAACTACAGTTTCTTCTACAAATTATTTATTACTTACTTAGAAAAGTGATGAAAACTGTCAGAACTTTGAAGTTGTTTTTAATGAAATAATTAGATCAAAATGAAAATCATTTTAAATAATTCACATTTGCAGCTTTCTCTGCATGAAAGTGAATCAGAAGTTGGTTCAGTTTTGTCCAGAAAATGCTGGACTTTCATTCCCAGCATCACCTGGTCAGTTGTTCCAAGTGGATTCAGCAGCTGCTGCTACTGATGAGGAAACAGCTTCTGGAAGGAGTATAAATATCTGCAGAGTCGGCATGTTCCAGCATCTGACAGAAGAACTGAGACAAGAGTCATCAAGTTCAAGACTGATCTGACTGAGAATCTTCTCCAACATCCAAAGATGAAGAGCTTCATTGCTGCAGTTTCTCTGGCTGTTCTTCTGACATTTGTCTGCTTTCAGGAGAGCTCTGCTGTTCCAGTCACTGAGGTAAGAAGTTCATTGAAAGGATTCTGTCCTTCATTCATGATTCTGTCCACCTGTTACTGAACGGATGAAATCCTCTGAAAGGTCCATGAGCTGGAGGGAACACTGACTGATGACAGTCCACTTCCTGCTGAGCTCAAGATGCCAGTGACCTCATGGAAGGTGAGTTCACCTCAACAAGTCAATGAAAGAGAATTATATTGTCTCTATTTGTGATAGTGTAAGAGTGTTAGGTTTATAACTCATCAAGTTGCAGATGATCAGTGTCCTCTTGTGTGTCCCAGACGCTGTATGACATCAGGAGGAAGCGTGAGGCCAGCGCTGCAGGCTGTCGTTTCTGCTGTGGCTGCTGTGGGATGAGTGGATGTGGAGTGTGCTGTCCTTTCTGAGATGTGCTGCTTCTACACTTGGATGGTCCACCAAATCAACTTTTGTCAAGCAAATGTGCTATAAATGAATACATGTACAATAAAGTTCAGTTTCTCACAAATTAATTTGGATTTTTTTCCCATCATCCGTTAATGTGCTTAATTTGAACCATTCTTTCTGTTTCATATTGACTCTAAAAGATACACACAATTTACAAAATTCTACTTGAAAGAGCAAATCAGTACCACACATTTGCACAACATTACACACAATATCTACTTCACTATTTTTACAAAACTTTGCACACAATGATTTGTTAAACTGCACACATTTGGACACATTAGACACACATCAGGATTATGAGGTTTTTCTTGAATTGAAATAAATACTTGAAATATTCAGTCTGCAGCATCAGTGTTGTCCTGTGCTATGTAGGTTTATTCCAGGTCTATTTGTGTAGGTTCTTTATATCTCAAACAAATCATGAAGAATGTTCTGAGTTTGTCACTATTTTGTTTTGCCATCAAAATGATCCCGTATGTAACAAAATCTAACACATGCTACTTCCTAAAATTGTGAAACTGCCTGCAATAGTGTCTGATCATTGATTAAATGAAAACTAACAGGATTTTTACAAATGTGTTTATGTGTTTTGACTGAAATGTTTCATTTTGAAAAAAATCTAGGAATTCTGCAAATTGTGAGTGTTGTTTGGATCATTGTAGTTATATTTTCAGACATGGAAGCCGGTTTTCAAAATTGTGCGTGTACAGTTGAAAAAAACTGTAAAGTTGGGATTCATCTGTGAAACATTGAAAGTATTTCTGTATTAATAATGTGAGTCCACAGTCAAAATGATTTGCTTTGTACAGAAAAACACTTTTAAGGGGGCATACCAAGATTTTATGAAGCCTTTCAAAGTGAACTATATCCGTATATGTGATCATATATTACCTATGGAACACTAAAAACAAATTGTTTATGAAATATGAGTTATTTTTGTGAGTCTTATCATATTTGGAAGTAAAACGACTCGATTCCACCTGCTGCTGCGCATGCCTGCTGCCCATTTCATGACGTCATCCTAAAGAGGTTCTTTCTTGGTTTCTCCCATGAAAATACACAGTATCCAAATGTCTTCAAAGATGGATGCACATACCATATATCTGCCTTTAGTAGCCCTGACCATTGCTACACTGGTTCACAACGCAAACACACTGGATGTCTGCACGACCGTGCCCAACAGGTGGGGGTCTTAAAAGAGCCCTGCTCCTAAAGTAACAAACACCTGTTTGAGCTGGAAATGTATTGAAGACAGACACAACTGGAAGATATACAGTACAGTATTCTGCTCTGAAATTAAAGTTATTTGCTGACCACCACATAGCTCAGTGCAGAAATTGATGTTGCTTGTTAGACTGGTGGGACGGTGCTGAGCAGAGGACTCTTCCTGTAGGGGGCGGTTCACATCATGCTGATGTCAGCACAATAGGACCCGCTTGTTTTAATGGGAATGGGAGGGGCTGCTGCAGAGAGTGCAGGTTTTTAGAGGATTACTCTTAAAAGCATAAATGGATCAAAATACCACTTTGGAGTTCTTATAGTGAGGAATGAAACAGTATAATGCACGTAAAACTTAAAAATTTACTTTTGGACCTGGTAGAGCAAAAAAACAATCTTTAGTGATAAGTGGTAACAATAAACACTGTTGTGTGTGTTAACAAAACTGTCTGCTGTAAATAACAGAAGTGTGTTTTTTGCTACAAAAAAATGTTTTCTTCATTCCAAATAAACCATGTTTGTTTAACATGAACAGGAAGACTTTGAACATTGTTGAACTGTTGATAAATGAAAACACTTTATGTCAATTATGTATTTTATAATTACTTCTTCTTTGTTATCGTTACTTTGAGGGTCTATAATGTTGTGCATCTTGATGTAAAGAAAAGGAGAAAAATAAAATCAGGACAGGAAGAACATTTTAAAATAAACAAAAAATTATTGTCGTTGCATTTTTGTAAAAAAAATCATGGTTTTATCCTCTGATGGATAAAAAAGTAATAGCTTATAAACAAATATGTGGGATGAAAATTAAGTTTACTGGGAAAAGATATGCAAATATTGTTGAACTAATGATCAAGCAGATTAACTTTAATTCAAGTGTTTTCACCTTCAGATTTTACAGTTTTCCAATATTTAGATGAGAGTAAAAAAAAAACAATTTGGACTTTTATTGGAAAGACTTCCAATTTCATTTAAAACATTTATTTACAGTAGTTGCATCATTTTCTACATGAAGAATACAAACTTGGTGTCACTTTTGTCCAGAGTTGGGAAATGTTGGAAGTTGCTTCCCTGTGGTTACCAGAAAACACAAACATCTAAATGATTATTGATTTTTTTTCATACTGAAAAAAACAACTACAGTTTCTTCTACTAAGGTTTATTATTACTTAGAACAGTGATGAAAACTGTCAGAACTTTGAAGTTGCTTTAATGAAATAATTAGATCAAAATTGAAAATCATTTTAAATAATTCTCACATTTGCAGCTTTCTCTGCATGAAAGTAAATCAGAAGTTGGTTCCAGTTTTGTCCAGAGTTGGGAAATGCTGGACTTTCATTCCCAGCATCACCTGGTCAGTTGTTCCAAGTGGATTCAGCAGCTGCTGCTACTGATGAGGAAACAGCTTCTAGAAGGAGTATAAATATCTGCAGAGTCGGCATGTTCCAGCATCTGACAGAAGAACTGAGACAAGAGTCATCAAGTTCAAGACTGATCTGACTGAGAATCTTCTCCAACATCCAAAGATGAAGAGCTTCATTGCTGCAGTTTCTCTGGCTGTTCTTCTGACATTTGTCTGCTTTCAGGAGAGCTCTGCTGTTCCAGTCACTGAGGTAAGAAGTTCATTGAAAGGATTCTGTCCTTCATTCATGATTCTGTCCACCTGTTACTGAACGGATGAAATCCTCTGAAAGGTCCATGAGCTGGAGGGAACACTGACTGATGACAGTCCACTTCCTGCTGAGCTCAAGATGCCAGTGACCTCATGGAAGGTGAGTTCACCTCAACAAGTCAATGAAAGAGAATTATATTGTCTCTATTTATGATAGTGTAAGAGTGTTAGGTTTATAACTCATCAAGTTTCAGATGATCAGTGTCCTCTTGTGTGTCCAGACGCTGTATGACATCAGGAGGAAGCGTGAGGCCAGCGCTGCAGGCTGTCGTTTCTGCTGTGGCTGCTGTGGGATGAGTGGATGTGGAGTGTGCTGTCCTTTCTGAGATGTGCTGCTTCTACACTTGGATGGTCCACCAAATCAACCTTTGTCAAGCAAATGTGCTATAAATGAATACATAATCAATAAAATTCAGTTTCTCACAAATGTATTTTGATTTTTTTTTTTTTTTTTCAGCATCCGTTAATGTGCTTTAGTTACTGATTCTTCTTGTATCTCCTTGAATTTAAAGTTGGGATTCACCTGTGAAATATTTACAGTATTTATAGTCTTTATTCAGTGATTATTTCAAGTAAAATACATGTAGGTCAATAGAAAAATTACATAAAATTCTATAAGGAGGCAGTGTGCTGCAGATGAGGTGAGATGTATTACTGTAATGATTGAGGTTTGTTTTTTTTTGTTCATGACTGTTTCCTCTCAGATCTCCCCAGCTTTACTTTTAGATTTCTGTTCACAGTTTTGATGCTCGTTTCCGTCACAGAGCCTGGAAACACTAATTACTCCCGTATTGCCATTGAAACAAGGGAACTGTTAAACCCCCATGCATGTTTCATCAAGTCCTAATTCACGGTTTGCCTCCATTGTTTTCTTTTCTAAATTGCCTGGCAGTTGCCGCCTTGATCATGAGCAGCGACATGTTCTGACACAGAACTAAGCCAGAACATGTGCAGCACAGGAAGAAAATCCAACGTGAGAGCAATGTAATTAGTCCAATAAATGTTTTCAGTCAGGTATATTAGAAACAAAGCGGCGCTTATTACAACAAGCGTTGGCTTTATTGTGGAAGCTTGTAAGCGGATCATGTTTGGTGCGTGGAGTCAAAGGGTACGTCTTTCTGTGCCAATTAAATGATTTAACAGGAGCTTTTCATGTTCATTGCTTTACACTAACCTCTATAAAACACATACATATCACATGCTGCTACACTGGCACGTTTATTTCAATATCTGCCAAAATATATGAATTCTGATAAAATCATACACCTGTGGTCAAGAAGTAATAGTCAGTGGTTGTGCAACTTTTAAGAGTTATTTTTTTCTAAATTTATTCATTTGGGGCACCAAACTCATGACTTCAAACGTGCTTGAAATCTACAATATTTCTTGCGTATTTACAAAGCTTTGTGTGCTTTTATTGGGCTGAGATTCTCAGTTGGGGCCCCAAAAAATTCTGAGACACATGTGTTTTTCTAGAGAGCTCTGGAAAACGCTGGAAAGAACAGATTCAGGAGTGGGCACGTTTGCAACTGGTTGTTGACCGATTCAAATACTTGAGCATAATTGTGATTTAAGTCCCACTCCAATCATATTTTGATCAATTGTCTCGGAATTCTCATTGTTCTTTTGATTATTCCAGCCAAAAAAACTGTCGTTTTCTAGAACATAGTTTCTACAAAGCAGCAGGAGTTCAATAGAAATTCACCTCTGAACTGTAGGTGGAACTGTGGTCACAAAGCAAGCCCACCCCCCTTCCCGTCACTCATCTGTTCATACACTCTCGCTCACATATCCTCAAACCCAAATCAACAACAACAAAAGCAAACATTATTAGAGTTAGACGCCAGATTCATACCAGACAAGGAAAACAAAGACGTTCATGATCTATTTCTCTTCAAGTGCATGTATCAGAATGGAGCGGAGCAGGGAGCTTCTGGCCTGCCCAATGGTAAAATACAACATTTTTCAAAAAGGATTTTTTTCGTTTGCCCCAGATTCACAACGATTTGAACAAACATCAGAAATACAATTATAATCCTAAATTTCCTCATATAAGTCCTGCATAATCTTCACTTTTTTCCTCCTAACTTGTCGCGGATGTGTGGTTCGGGGCCCTTCTGCTTCACTATTTGTTTGGTTGTCGGATGCGGACCGATATCCTACACACGTTTTAAAATCAAGGCCGGGGGCGGGATCACTGTACATTATTGTTATTAATGGCGGATGTTATCTTGCGCTTATTTTTAACTTGTATAGTTTTGTAAAATATTTAAGTTATTTAAAGTTTATGTTGATTCATTTTGGAATAACATTATTGCCTTTTTATTATTCATACTTATCGTTACAATTTTAAAGTTTTTCATTTTAGTATATTCAATAAATGTTTATCTTGTTCGGCTCGCAATCTAAGGTGTTTTTGTATATTAATATGATATATTTAAGTTATGATAATAAAAACAAGCAGTGTACTAATTTAACCCATTAAGAGCGTCGGCCCACTCCTCTAATTGTGTGAATATATCAAGAAGTATGTTAGGGACAGACGAGGACAATTAAACACCAGCGCTTTCAGGGCCACAAACGCAGCATTCTGTGTAAACAAAAAACCCACCAGACTCTGGTTCCAGCCACTCAGTTCGTGCCCCATCCGCTCTGGAGCTCGAATCGGTCGGGCCTCTGTGTTGGAATCCAATCCACACTGGAGCCGGGCCCGGAGGAGGGGGGCCGAGATGGCCGGATGACCAAGCTGGATGCACTCTCCCCACAGGGCCTCAATGATCGCCTGCCCATTGCTCCCTGGATTAGAATCCCTCCCACAGTAGGTTCTTCTAATCCCATCCCAGTCCGGAACCCCTAAACTTAACCCTGGGGGGGTGGACCCTAAACCTAACCAACTCCCCTCCGGGGGACAGCAAACAGGAATCCAAATTGGACTGCCCTCCTTCTAAGTTGAACTTTATTTGATTTAATTTGTTCTTTTCATTTCATGTACCTTCCTGGGACGGGGCGGTCCTGGGGCCCTGCCCCTGGTGAGGCTGTGTGGAGTGTGCATTACCCCGCCTTCTGATGGAGGGTGGGGTCCGAACGATTGTCCTCCTAACCCTAATCCCCGCTACCGATGCCTGAAAGGTTAGCCCCTGCTAGTCTCTGCGTGTCCATTGATGAGGAAGAAAGTGATCAAAAGACTCCATTATGATTTAGTCAGATAAAACTTGTACAGAGATCTCCAGGTCGGGGAATGCAAAGACAAAGTTATAAAATAAGGTTCACTTATATATTATGATGGTTTATTTGCTTCAGGCCAATGTTTTCCAGGAAGAGGGACGCCCCAAAGACCTTAACCTCTTGGATGGTCATCTTCACCAAATCTAAAGCTTGACTGGTTAGTGTCCACGGTCCTGCTCCTGCCAGCAAGGTCATTTATGGCTCTGTTTGTCAGCAGAAAAGTACTGATTAGATCCCTTGAAGTTACCCACGTAACTGGTTTTAACTGGTCTTCAGCTCCATGTGCACTGACACAACAATGCCTTCATCGCTGTGTTAATAACAAAATATAAAGGTGAAGCATAGCATAAAAGTATCAAAAGCCTTAATTGTGTAGAAAAACTCATCAAACCCTACTGGGTTACCCACTCCAGTACCGGTACCCTAACCCAGTTCGTATGAATTTTTGCCCTTCCTGTGGCCTGGTTTTAAGCACCCCTCGGACTGGTATCGGTACCAGTACCAGTCTACACCCCGAGAGTTGGGGACCCTTGATCAACAAAGGAATTTTTTTCCCCGTCTGTGGCCCGATACCAAGCAGCCCTCAGACCGGTACCGGTTCGTGGCTCAGAAGTTGGGGATCCCTGATTTAATGAGAACAGCAAGCCCATCAAAAAAAGATGAGATGAGGGCAACCAAAACGTCAAAGAGGGCCGTGGAGGGAGCCTTAACCATACATCAGCTGTACATGAATGACGAGTTGGGAGTGAGGATGCATTAGCAACACCAAAAATGCCATTTTCATTTCAGTGGGTCTTTAAGACGTATAAATGGATTTTGGCAAAGTCGATCTTTTTTGGTCTACTAGAATGGTAGATTCATAGAGGAAAAAAGAGACGTGAACACGGGAGCACCAAAGCAAGGTAGCTGTGCACTCATGGTGACACTGATGACATCACTCAGACTGCAGATCTTACTGCAGTCTGCCATTGCCTACAAAACATCCACTCAAGGAGCCTGTAATCTGCTTCAGCTGCGTCCTGCGCTTGTTAATTAAGCCACAGTGCAGCCGGACAGACTCAACAGTTGCTTTGCATCCTGGGAGGCGATGCTCAGAATCCAGGCTGTCTCCCACAAGCCTTCAGGGCGGTTGTTTTGAGGTGACAGAGCTGTCTGTTGCGGGCTACTCGCCCGCAGCCTGTTACGCCAGTAAAAATGTTTGTGAAGTGAAAAAAACCCAGAAAAACTGTGGTCTTGTGCTAAAAACTGGGTTTTTTCTTTATTCCGTCTTGGTGTTTAATGACAGAACAATGCAGGTGGCGCTTGAAGACGCTAAATGAACTACATCTTTGCTTCTTTTACTCGTCTTGAGGAGGAGGAGCATGACTGAGGCTGTGAACTTATTGGTAAATTAACCATCTTCTGTGCAGATCTCAATAAATTTACAGACTCCAGTTCCCTTGGAATCTTAATTTGCCTGGAAAGTTAATTCATCTATATAACTTTTAAGGAAGGCTTGTAAAGACCTACACTCACATGGTTGTAATATGTTATTGCAATGGAAATGCTTAGTCTTCCTGCCACCCAGGAGTATTTAGTAAGCAAAATGGCCCTCACAGCACCACATCGTATCGCTTTTGTTCAAATCTTAACTGTGATTCCAAACAGGCGCTCACAATGAGGCACCCTGGAAATTGTTCCTGTTTTCTCCATGTCGTTTTACGCCCCGCTTTTATAACGTAACATGGCAAGCATTACACGATGAGGGACTAATGATATATTTTCTCAGCTGGAACGTGGGAAATGCACCGCGGACCCGAAACAATGTTGAGTCTCAGTAAATTAGTATGTGTTGTTAAGCAAAATGTTAACAGCATGCCAGAGCGGCGGCAGCTCGGGTCCCAAAGTGATCTGCCTATACCATACAGCGTCAGGGAAAGATCGTGAAAGCGTGGAGAAAGTAGGTCCAGCGAACTCTACAAACCCGGATCTCACCAGCTGACAGCTCGGAAATATGAATTTTAATAAGAGGGAAAAGTGGATTTGGCCAGACATCTTTCTTCCCATGGAAACTCATCTGACCTGTGCCTAGCAAACGGACTGTTTACTTGTCCAAGCCTTTCTGCAACTTTTTCCACCACTTTATGAAATTGTCAAGAATATCTTATTTTCTATTTTTATACTTCTATTCATTTTTTTTTCCACTAAGCAAAACTTTAGGCGATTTGAACCTTTCATATTTAATTTAAACATTTACCTATAAGAAAAAAGATGATTGATCTATTGAGCAATCTTTTCAGTAACTTTGAGTTCTTTGGCAATTTAGCAATTATTTTGTGCAATGAAAACGAATAAAGTAAAAATGTAAGCAACAGCTCCCTCACACCTGATGTCACAGTGTCTGCATTTATGCCTCTTTCGCCATTTTTGGAGTCAAACTGTGGGAGTCTAAAAGAAAGGGTCACTGCAACAGATCTTTGTCCTGTCAAGTCAACTATCTACTGTGATCAGTTCCCCTCGTGTTGTCAGTAAAGGACTGCTAGATCTGCCACAGATCAGAACCGACGTCCTACGGAGCCCTGTCCCCACAATTCACCAACAACCCAGAGTAGAGGGGCTGTGAGGAACAGGGCGCAGTGTATGTGTCGAAAGAGTGGGCTGTATATTATTGAGATGTTGTTTTATAGATTCACTAGACCAGAGGTGTCAAACATACGGCCCGCGTTATTTATAGATGATTTAATCCGGCCCAATTATGAAGAAAAAAATATATAAGAATTTTCAAAAAAGAAAACAAGTTTCTAGCCCATTCCTGTGGCGAGTTATGGTTCTTTAAAGAAATGGATGCAATGCGCAATTTAACCACTAGGGGGAGCAAATGAAACTCAAAAGATCAAGAAATTAACATCGGATTTATTTTGCTGTGGAAACCCCCAAAATATTTAACAAACTGTTTTTACAACATAAAATGACAGTTTTGGGTGTAATTTTATAAAAATCACTAAACTAAATTTAGTCAACAAACTAATCAACATATTTTTGACTGAAAATGCAAAAGAAAATTTCAGGTGAAATTCCCTGATTCCTCATTTGGGCCACAAATATAAAGAGTTTGTGTTGGTAGAGGAACATGACAGACCTCACAGCTCCATGATGTTTTTGTCCAAAAACTAAAAAATAAAGGCCATATTTTGCTTTTAATTCAATAAAATATCAGTTCCCGAACATAAACTTTTATTTTATCACGTTGATCTCACAGCTGCACAGCAGGATGTCTGAGGGTGTCCGTCGGTTCCAGAGGGTTCATTTGGTTTGATTTTCATTGATTAAAACATTATATTTTTTCCGTAGCCCTTTTAGTTACTATTGGGATTGCTTTAATGTCAGATGTAACATTCAGTCTGTATAATATTAATAAACCTTTTTTTTTTTTTTTTTTTAGTGCAATCCATATTTGAAATGCTTTGGACTCAGTAAATAAAAATGTAATAATAAGTGATTAGACTACTAGGTTGTTTGAAACAGTTTTTGCAACTAAGAAATAAAACAAAACAAAAAATAAAGAGCTAAAAATACACCGTTAAACAAAAGTATGCTGATTATTCTGGCCCGGCCCATTTGAGATCAGACGGGTTGAATGCGGCCCCCAAACCAAAATGAGTTTGACATCCCTGCACTAGACATATTGCAATAATGACATAAGCATCTATTGTATCGATATTGCAATAATAATAATTGATCATCGACACGGTTTTATGGACTGACTAAGAAAAGCAAACAGCTCGGGCAAACTGTTGCTGCTTTCTCACATTTGCATGTTTCAGGGAAAAGTTTAAATGTTTTTTCGGTTACGTGATCACCATTAAAAAAGAAGAAGAAGAAAAAAAAAAAAGGGACCAAACTGGATAAACCCAAACGGTACTAATCCCTGTGTATCACTTTTAAGACAAAAACTCAACCTGACACACTAAATGTTCACTGCAGAGTCTGCTAGAATCTGTAGGCCCCCACCAATTTCCATTCAAGTATCACAATACATCATCTTTTTCTTTCTCCATCCCACAAAATTCTGTAAAATGAGACTCTTTAATTTGGAGTTTTTCCGTTCTAACAACCGACAGCAACACCTGTGTACCTTGGTGAGATTTGATGACTATTATAGCCGTTTGTTGTATCAAAACAATGGCTGTGTCTGAATTTCTTTCTGCTCACTACATAATGCACTATTGTGCATTTACCCTTTTCTAATGCTGTCCATATCAACAATTTCAAAATGGAGCGCACCAGAAATGTTTGCAAAAAACTAGCGTGCATCGATGCTCACTACGTTAGCAAATATAGACCACATTGCATTGCGGTTGAGCAATTTTTGCAAAAAAAAATATGTTTAACTGTAAATTTTTAATAAACCGTCCATGTTTTTATCATCAGAACACAGGGAGTAACGAAGAAATGTTGTGAAATGTTCCTTTTGATTTGATTTTCACTTTGTGAAATCGGTGACATCATATCCAGCATTTAGAAAAACCAAAGTCAGGTAGTGAGCTTGAGGTCCGAATTGCTTTTAAAATCCAAAGCGTTTGATAGTCCTCCACTATATAATTTTTAAGTAGTTGGGAATTAAGGTGGGAATTTGATTACACCTATAATGTGAGCTTGACGGCGAACAGCAACACACATGGAGAAGGTTCAGAAGGTTAATGGTTTTAAGAGAGAAAAGTGAGGATTATTTAAATCATAGCCCTTGTATTTGTTTTTAATTTTTAAATTTTCCAACTGGACATGCTTCACTGTTAATAAAGATGGACTGATTTAAGGTAAAATACAAAAAAAAAAAAAGAGAGACAAATGCAGTTTGAATCATTTGGGGATTTTTCAAATGTCGTTTCTGAATGATGGCATCAATGATGCATCGGTGGCCAAGATGGACAAATTAAAGGGCCTCTGAAGATAGTTTAATTGAATTTTAAACTGCTTAAAGGCTCATCTATTAAAGTGATGTAAAAAAAAAAAAAAAACACTCCATTAAATCCCACTGCACTGAGATGAGTAAAAAGGTTTTCTACAAGCAATTTATAAAACATGTAAACACTTTTGTCAAGATTCCTGAGTTCCAAACAATGTCAAACGACTCTCAGAGCATCTTCCTGGAATTGCAAATATGTGAATTTATCTGTTAGTTGTATTTTTATGATGTGTCTTGCATCTTAACTTTGTGAACAAGTTGTTTTAATGAGAAGCTTCTGAATTATGGAAATCTATAAACATAGACATATTTTATAGATATGTATTGCAATAGTGTAATATTTATTTATTTATTTATTTATGTTATCTTACTATGATGCAGTGAAGGGCTTTTTAACATGAATTTGAAAAATATTAAACCACGTTTTGTGACAAGACTCAATTTTTTTTTTTCATCAATTCTGGAAACATTTTGTATCCTCCTAACTTTTAAGGAAAAACATTTTTTTTTTTTTTTTTACATAAAAGTTGTTTGTATTTAGAAAACATTATGACCTAAATACATTACCACCACTAAATATGTATAAAAGCAGTCATGAAGTGTTTAATAGATGGAGAAAAAGTTGACTGCATAATTTCTGAGATAATTCTCTTTATTATTACAATAGAACAGCTATTGTGTTCTCTGCTTTCATAACTTTAGTCAAATGGACAATGCTTGGAGCTGCTGCACTTTTCCAACATGTCCTAATATGTACTCCAGGAACACTGATGATCCAGAATCAACTCCTGATCAGGGGAATTACTTGATATTCATCAGCTTAAAATCATAATTTTGTCACTCACATTAGCTATTTTTCAGCCTCGTGGAACTTTTAGTGGTGCTACACTTGTGAACTTTCCAGATTTGGTCAGGTTGCACCAGGTAGCAAAAAGTTTCACCGTGATATAACGTTCCCCACACTTGTTTTTAACTCACTGGTGTTATCTGTCAGTGCCAGTCTCAATATTTGTTCTTCTAAAACAGGTCAATCAGGTTGAATTCTCACTGATTAAAACCTGGTAGGATCCACAAAGTCTTAGAAAATTAGAGATAGGTTTGTATTTATGCTAGTGTTACTGTTATGATAGAAAATAGTTTTTTTTTTTTTGGCACAAATAGTGATTTAGAATAAAAAGACAGCCTGTAATCATTTGTCTGGCATCTTAGACAAAAAAATTATAATCTAACTAACCAAAATGAACTCAAAAGCTAATTATGTGACTCTTGCTGTATTAACGATAATATACAGTCAAATTACTATGAAAATAAAAAATCTGCCTGATAACCTTAATTCTGGTTGTTTGTGCGTTCTGACCTCAAATTGATTTTCTGTGGCGCACACAAGTCAGTCAAAATGTTTTAGGGAATGAGTTTAACAAATCTTAAGTTATTTTACAATTTTTTACTTTACTTCTTTATTTTTACTTTGCAGTTCTTTAACTAAAGAGCCTCATGAGGCTCTGGAGCTGCAGAACCCGTCGACTAAAAAGCAGTATTTGCATCTCGGTTTTGAGATTCAAAAAGGAACAGCGTATTTCCTCTTAAAAGCTTCAAGTCTGCATGTCCTAAGTTAGACTCGAGCATTTAAGAGTCACATTAGTTTTTTTTTATGATTTTGATTATAATGGGGTCTTATTCAAAACACATGGACGTGGTAACATGCAGCAGCTGTGCAGCTCTGCCTCAGGGGCATCCTTTGTTCGAGCGAGGAGGAAAGGGGAAAAAAAGAGGGGAAAGAAAACTTCCACATGCTAACATTTACACAGTGATTTCTTTTAATTGCACATCATTTTTTAATTTGCTTTGGACTAATGCTTTTAAAAAGTAAGGACTGGAGCCATTTTATTAAAGTCATGCCTTATGCTGGACCCAGTTTTCCCTGATTGCTAGAGTCTTGGAGCCTGCCTCTCCCCTACCTGACAACCTGCGTTACTACTTTTACTCTCAGTTTCAAACATGCCACACAGCATTTGGACTGGGAAAGGTGACGGGACGCACCAACTGGGTCGGCTTTCTCTGTGTCCGATCTTCAAAGGTGGAGGATCAATTACAAACGTTGACTGTGTGAGGGAAAGATAAAAGTGGAGCTGGAAATGTGGACGGCCTCATGGATACGTGCTGCTTCTGAAGGATGGATGAGGGAAGACTGTAAAGCTGATCATAATCAGAGCAGCCAGAAGGCCTAACGTTTAGTTCAACACTTTTAGACACCATTAAACGTCTGTCAAACCAGTGAGAAGGCTAAAGAAAACCAGTAGTGGAAGGAAGGGGAAACACCTGTGAGGACTGGATTTTCACATTGTCTGTGTGACCTTCAATTTTATATTTGACAAATATTTAAAGAAAAAAGAGTAGCAAGTAGTTTTGGTGTTTTCAAGTCTTGTGCAATATCAGAATTGAAGAGCTTTTTTTTTTTTTTTTTTTTTAAAATCAACTTTATAGCCTGTTTCCACCCTCCTTTTGAGTTTGTCACTTTGATGTTAATTTATAAATGTGATATTACAATCTACCAATAAATATGCCATTAGTGTTTCTGGAGATATATTTTTAGACGTTTTCATTTTATTGGAAAAAAAATGATATTTTTTTCCATCCCAGATGAATGTCAAGAGTTAACTACCTAAAAAAAAAAAATTACAAAAACGTGTTGTAGTCAAGCAAAAAATTATGTAATAATATTAAAGAAATGAATTTGGATATGAAGAAAAATAGTTTGAATTTTTTTTTTCTTTGCTGCATCACCTTCCTGTGTGGTGGTCTAGGCGTTGGCACAAAAATAAATAAATAAACAATAATTTTTGATAGTGATATCACAACTTTTTTAACCAAAAAAACTAAAACAGTTGCAGGATGGTGGAGCCCCTACAGAGAAAAAAATTGCTTTTTTTTTTTTTTTTTTTTTTTTTTTTTTTTAGAAAAAATGTTCTAAAATATTAAAAAAAAAAAAAAAAACGTTTGTTTTTTATTTATTTTTTTTAATCAATTTTCTTTCTAAAAAATTAACAGATTTTTTTCTGGTTACTATCTGGTGCACATCAGATACTATTGAATACTGTCTGGTGTGCACCAGATAATAGCTGGATTTGTTTTGTTTACTTTTTTGGTTTTATTTTACTTTAATGTCCCTTGACAATGCAGGGGTGTCAAACTCAATCACAAAGGGGGCCCAAATCCAAACCACACTTCAGGTTGCAGGCCGAACAAGACAAACATTTGTTTAACACACTAAAACCAACTTTTTAAAACTTTAAAAGTGTAACTTTTTAACATAACTATAAATAAAACAGGAATATTATTCCAGAAAAAAATCCACTAAAACCTTAAATAATTTTCAATATTTTACTTTCTGTAAGAATATACTTTTTATTTATACAAGTTATAAAAAACATTGGGCCATTAATAATGAATAAAATGATCATGAGGGCCAGATTTAATTACCTGGCAGGCCGGATCTGGCCCCCCAGCCTTGACTTTGACACACGTGCTTTTTTATTTTATTTAGATCAAAACAGTTTGGAACTTAAGTTAATAAACTTTATTTTTAATTTTTTAACAACTTTTACTTTAATTGGAATTATAAGGCTGGAATGTGCTGAAATTGTTATACAGACTTCATTCTTTCTAAAATCCAACAAAATGTCCTCACAGTCTCTTGTTTTCATTGTTAGTTTGTTTTATTTTATACATAGAGTGAACAAAAAGTATTTCCCAGTCACGCATTTTGCCAGGACAACTAACACCCTTAACCCGTGTGTTGTGTTTGGGCCAAAATTGACCCTTTTTATTTTGCTGTGAAAATGGTCCAATTTTGACCCGAATGCAATTTAAGGGTTGAGAAGTCCAGGTTGGTCCAGAGTATCAAAATCAGGGGTGAGCAATCTACAACCCGGGGGCCATAAGTGGCCCATCAAACTTTTATTCTGGCCCGCCAAACGGGAATAAACTGTATTGATAATCCCAGTGAATTTTGATTTTCCCTGGAATTCTGGAGTCTCCCTGTAAACAATGTACTACAAATACATGGACATTTGTTTAGGTGCAGAAAGTTTCTCTGCATTCATTGGGTCATGGAAGACTTCTTGTTTTTTGGATGTTCATGTGTGTTTTTTGTGTTGGAAAGTCATTTTTCTGATCACTTAAGCATCACATGATCTCAGCATTTCTCTAAGTTTACAATTTTCCTTGACGGACATCAACCCATTGGTGCAATTGACACTCTAATAAGAACAAAACCCACCGTGAATCTTAATAATCTTCTATGTTATAACTATCAATCAAAATTAAAACATGTTTTCATTCAGATTTTGTGTTATTTCTTTCTCTAATCAGGTAAATTACAAAAACACATCAGCTCCGGATCCCGCCTTTCTATCATATTTTAGAACTCTCTGTGGCCCACAAGTCAAAAAGTTTCCCCACCACTGATTTAGATGATCAAGAGGAGGATTGGGAGAAGATCGTGTGGCCGGATGAGACCAAGATGAAACTTTTTGGTGTAATCACCACTTGCCGTGTTCTTTTTTTTTATGAATTAAAAAGAAAATGATGGTCTCATATTTCCTATTATCCAGAAAAGTGCAAGAACTCAATGAAGTCTTCTAACTCTTTGACTTGAAGAGCTACCTCCACATTTATGGGCATATGTTTGAATAAAGTCAGAAGAGTAGTCTTTTTTTACTCCTGAATTAGAAAAATGATGGTTTAAATTTGAACAGAAAAAAAACATGAAAAACAGATGTTTGAATAAATAAAGCTTAGTAATATTCAGTGGACATAGTTGTAAATAAGCTTAGTAATATTCAGGGACAGGATTACTGTTAAACACCTTTTAACACATTTATTCTACAGGCTTCATATTGTTTTCTAACTGATGGAAAGGGACATTAAAGGTGTTGAAGGCTTGTTCTGTGTGATGCTGTGTGATGGATGGCTTTTTCTGAGCAAACGTGAACGCTTCATTAGAGGGGAAAATAGAAAAGTGAGTGTTTATGATCACAATTACCACCTTTGCTTTAGAGCCCGCTTTAATCAAAGCCATATCCTTTCTCCCTTCCCAACACTACAAAGCCTGCAGCACCGCACGCACAAACACTTTTTAACAGACAAATAAAACAGATAAGTAAAATCAACAGCTTTGCAACTCTTTTACAGATATTGCTCGGATCTCGTATTTGAATTTGGTCCACTTTGATTAAAATGACTCCCTTTCTTTCGATGATTGTAATCTCAATCCTTCCCTAATTTGATGCCGCTCTCTGTTGCTCTATATAGAGCGCTCGCATAGTCATATAACCTGTGGCAAAAAACCTTTTACCATGATGATTATCATTATAGTTAATCACCATTCATTTGCAGTTTCACAAGAGCTTTCAAGATCAAACAGAGTATTCTGAGAATGTCTCTGTGGCATGCTCTACAACAACAGTTTGCTGTAATTGAAACAATATGCAGCACATCAACACTGAACCCGGTTACTGAACCGTCCTGGCAGTCAGCAGTCATCCTGAAAAATGATGTGAGCTTGTTTTTACTGTTACCTGCAGATGCAGCACCTTTCACTTCTCTGGTGAACCAGCAACACCATCTGGTGGACATGGCAGGTAAACCTGTTGAACAGCAGCTGGCCTCACGGTGATTCCATTCAGGGAGGGGGAAGATCATTCCATGTCTAACCTACACTAACAGCAGCAGTGTAAACACTACTACTTCTCAAGAATACAGAATTCCATTAAAATGTGATCAAAGCGCACCACAACACATCTTGGCCACACTTTTGTTCAGATCTTAATCTAAAACCTTAAAACCTTACTTTTATCTTTGAGCTGCTCCTCGAGCTCACCCGACACCCTATAGTTCCATATCGCTGATGCAACCCTGAGAACAGAGAAGAAAAAAAACAAAACATTCAAAATCTTGAAAAATTCTCATAAAACACAAAAAAACATCAATTCTTGCACACACCAACACGGATCTCTTTAACCATCTATTCTCTGAACCTGCTGGGTTTTGTTATTTTAGTTTGGGGTTGGACCTTGGTAGTCTTAGTTTGCGGGCTTTGTTTATTTGTTTTAGTTAGTCAGCTGTTAGCAGGGAGCTGCTGACTCCGTCTGGATCAGCAGTCTCCCTGACTTGTGTTATGTTTGGTCAAAGAGCCACAATGTTGAGATAAAAGAGACACACGTGGATCTGAAGCTGCAGGTTGCAGACCTCTGGGTTTTACCATGTTAGCACCACAGTCGGAAATCAGAAAACCTTTACTTTTATTGTGACTTCAAACGTTTCCTGTTGAAAAATACTTTAGAAAAAAGGGTCATTCCTGCTGAGACATTCAGATGTATCATATTTTGTAATGTCTGTGCTCAATTCAATATTCTGACACTTAAAAATGGGGAAATGAGTTCTTTGTGATTTTTGAGAAATGTTAATTTGTAAATTATTAGCTGTTTTTTACAAATAAAAAAAAACAAACAAGCTCAAATATCTTAAACCTTTTTGCAATGCACCATGACATCACCTCAATGATGTTTGCTGATAGTGCGACTGGGATTCAGACTGTTAGCTTAGCAAACTGTTTTTTGGGGTTTTTTTTTTGTATTTCAGCTGTTTTCTCCCCTCCCTCATGTCCTCCTCTACATCCATGAACCTCCTCTTTGCTCTTCCTCTCATCCATCATTCTACCATCATAATCATCGTCCCCTCGTCCTTATTATCTACAGAGATACCTGTCTAACCTCATCTGTCAGTCTGTCCATCACCACAGCGATCAAAATCAAATCAACTACAAAGCGCTGTACATTAAAACAACAAGAACACAAATAGATCAAATATAAGCATAAAACAACTAAAAACCAAGACGGTCAAAACAGAGTTAAAACAGAATAAAAACAGAGTAAACAAAGCAGAGTCTCATGGAACGTTCAAAGTCAAGCTGTAAAAATGGGTTTTAAGCTTAGTTTTAAAAATGGACAGAGACGACGCATCACGAGTGTTAAGAGACGGAGCGTTCCAGAACTTTGGGGCACAAAAGGAAAAGGCTAGATCCCCTCTATACTTCTTCTTAGACCGCGGTACCTCCAGGAGAAGCTGATCGGCAGACCTGAGGCACCAGGGAGGAGTGTCAGGAGAGAGATGCTCTGAGGGGTGAGGCAGGGCGAGATCATTCAAAGATTTAAAAAAAAATAAAAGGACCAATCAAGAAGGAGCTCAAAGTTGATCCTTGTTGCAGTCACATATACGACCTTCAACTCCTGTCTTCCAGTTCTCATACATGTCCTGAAGAACTCCAAAGTTCTTCTCTTTTGCTCCAGACGTCTTTATATGAACCTCAACTCCTCTCTCTGGTTACTGTCAGACTTTCTTTTTCAAAAACATCCTCAAAGCAAGTATTGAATCTTTGGTTCTCATCCTCTGCATCAAACTATTCTGTTGCTCTCCAATGTTCACTTCTGACCTCAGTCTAGCTTCCACTACTCTTTCCTATAACTGCGTTGTGTGACTCATCAGCTCTAGTTTCCACAAATCTGCATATCTTCGAACTTCTTAAAAATGGGCACCTCCTCAGTCTTCCTCTCCAAAATCCAGCTAAACAGTCCAGCCAAAAACTCGACTGGAACCTCTCCTAACCTCCTCCTCATTCATCCTGACTGATCTTTGCTCCTTCCTGATCTACAACATCTACCCCTGCTTCTCTGTGTGCTCGAACGTTTTCATTGGTCATCAGATTTTCAAACTTCTCCTCCTCTCCATCACTCTTTTTAAACCTGTCGACACCTGTCCATCTCTGTCCACGTTCCCCCTTACCATATGCACATCCTGTCATTTCTCTGACAGACACAGAACATTTTCTTTGAGTCTCTGTTCATCCACAACTAACAAAGGTTTCTAATGTAACATCAGTGATGAGCCTCTGCCAGCATGTATGGCTTCCTCTTATCTCCATCTTCTTTTCCATATTAACGTTAGAGCCTTCTCAGTTCTCACATTCAGCTTCCAGAACCTCCAAAGAGGGTTTTTTATCTGTAATTTTCATCTTCTCTTAAAGATGGAAACATTTACCAGGCACTCAGCAGCGAACTTTCTCTTTTTAACTGAAATGATGTTTTGTCAGTTAGAGAAATGCTTATTTATTTGTCGTGTTGGCAATCTCTTCTTGCCTGAATTTATTGCCTTAACTTGGTAGACACTTCTTTGGGTCGCTACCCGCTGGGTTCTGCTGTCATTCTCTGGAAAACATACCCCAAAAAATATTTTTCTAGTAATTGTCAAGGAGTCCAGGAGTCTTGAACCAATCAAAGGCTAAATCCAGAAGTGTATTTCAATCTTATTGTCAAAAAAACATTTATACAAGCTGACAAACAAGGCAGTAAACATGGAAGGAGAAAGGAAACAAAGCTGCTGTTTAATGAAGTTCTTGTTTTCCCTGATTTCAAAAAACTGGAAAATATTTGTCAGTTGTGATTTATTTCGAATTGTTGCTGTTTAATCTATAGATTCAGAAGTACATTTTTCCCTTCAGATTTCTGAGAGTTGGTCCTCACCATCTTCAGTATTTCCACCTATGATTGATTTTTTCTAAAAGGTACTCAACTTTCATATTTTTGTCTTGATCTAGTCTTGTGAAAAAGTTAGAACACATAATGTTCCCATATCAGTATCAATTAACTGAGCGATCCGAGTGATATAACTTGACATTAAAAATGTTTTCAGCCCATTTAAAACTTTCTATGACATGTAATTTCAAAAGAAAGCAATTTCTGTTTATGTTTAAGTTTTGACACTGAAATAACCAATAGGAGGCAGGGGGTCCAATTTTGACCTCCATTAAAATATGAATTTTAAATTCGCAGTTCTGGGATTTTTTTTAATATATAATTTATTACAGTTATAAAATGCTCAGCCTTCCTGCACCTACTAGACCGGGTCAACAAGTGAGGAGGGATACATGAAACGACTTAAGTCAAGCAAGGCAACACAGGCAAAGCAGCAAGGGCTCATGGTCCTGATAAATCACATGCTCAGGTGCAGTGGACGGGGAATCCTGGTGCTTCAGGTGCCCACTGGCTGGGCCTGGAGCCTGTCACACAGAATGGCATCCCCTCTTTAGAGTGCAGTGTGTGTCAGGCACAAGCAACTCTGGCTTTAAAGGGTCACCACATCCTTAGAGCAAGCAGGAGGATTCCAAACACCTGTGTAGCAGGTGCACCATCTCATCCTGCTACATAAGCAAGTTTCTAGCCCATTCTTGTGACAAATCCTGGTTCTATAAAGACATAAGTGCAATGTGAAATTCCGCCACTAGGGGAAACAAAGAAAAACCAGCCAACGCAGGAAATATTTTTTGGACATTTCATTGTATATTGGACACTTGAATGATATTGTGAAATGTGTTGCTACACAGGATTTGAATCCTGATATTGACGCCCTGTTGATGATCAAACCATGCCGTGTTTCAGGAGAAAAAGGAGAGAAAGGAAGGTTCACTCCAAATTCTTAAGTTCACAAATGTTAAATCTTAATTTAGTTTGTTTTTTTTTACTGATTTGCTCATTAATATTTTAGGCACAGTGTTTCTTTTTCCTATAGCCCCCTCTTGACTTTACTATCAGGGTTGCCTCAATGTCAGATGTAAAATATTCTATCAGTGTAATGTTGAATAAACTTTTTTCTTTTTAATAAAATACATTGTTTTATTTAAAATCCTTTGGCCTCTAAAATGAATTTGTAATTCTAAGTAATTAGGCTACTAGGTTGTTTGAGGCCTTTTTTTTCCAGCTGAGAAAAAAACAAAACAAAAGCAAAGTTACAGATAACAAGTTGACCATAGTTTATTTTGCTATTATGTTACTGGTCTGGCTCACTTGGGATCAGATGGGTTGAATACGGCCCCTGAACCAAATGAGTTTGGCATCCCTGCTCTAGACTAGCGCTAGCCCTTTCTGGATCCATCCAGGTATCAGTTTTCCAAAACCTGCTCAATCCTTAAGGGGTCATGGGGTTGCTGGAGCCTATTCCAACAGCGGTTGGATGAAGGTGGAGTACACTCTGCTTTGTTTATCGATCAATAGCAGAGCCATACACTCAAATTCACACCCAGACACAATTCAGAGACACTAATTGACCAGTGATGCATGTCTTTGGACTGTGAGAGGAAAACCTGAGTGTTTGAAGAAAGCCCACACAGCCAGAACATGCCAACTCCACACAGAAAGAACCCAGTTGGGATTTTACCCAGGGCCTTCTCCTTTTGAGAAGAATCTAATTTTTTAGTTTTTTTTAATTATTATTATTATTATTTTGATAAATACCATGATGTTTGCACCAGGTTGTCTCGTTAGTCCCTTCACTTCTGACTGGCATAAATGAGCATGAATATAATATACTTTGGTTAAATCCAAATTTTAAAAAAGATGGAAAATGTTTAATCCCTTTTTTGTAATGCCAATTTCTAGCAAATGAGGACTTCTTGGTCATCTTTGACATGCTTTATGTGCTTCATGGTCCATGAAATTATTTCTGTATGGTTGAAAAACTAATTAAAAGTAAATGTTTTGTGCGGTTAATCTTAAATAACCACACAAATTTTCACTAGAAAAAATGCCTTACCTGCGATAATGCCAGTGGGAATGCTTTTGGCTGAAAGTCGCTGAAGATGCTGAAGCTTTTTGCTGAAAATGTTGACGTAATTTACTTCAGTTGCTGAAGGCATTGCTGAAAATTTAAAAGCTATTTGCAAAATGCAAAAAATTTGCTAAAAGACTGGAAATTTTTGTTAATGAAAGAGTGCTGAAGTTGACTTAATTTTCTGAAAAATTTTAGTAAAATTGCTTAAATAATTAGGGCCACGGAGAAAAAAAAGGCCATGGAAAATTCTGACTTTAATTTCAGAATGAATGAATGAAAGAAATGGTTTATTTCAAGCAATCAGGTAAGAACACATAAAGTAACATCACATAATATAGCATTACAGAAATGCTAGCATTGTCCTAAGAGCTTTTGTTTATAAATTCCAATGAAACAATTCAATTCAAAGCTTAAGCACAGACAAAGAAACTAAAAGCGGACATTTTCGTTTTCAACCGACTGCTAAAGCTAACTGAAGAATGTGTCTCTCGGGCCACTGTAGTGTATAATTCTGAGATTAAAAATCAGAATTCTGAGATTAAAGTCAAAATTTTCAATGGCCTTTATTACTCCTTTTTTTCTTCTTTTTTTTTCCTCTTCCGTAAAAATCCTTGATACATGCCAATTTGTCTAAAATATTTAGTGTGTTCCTTAAGTATGAGATAAACTACAAATTAACTTAGTAGATGCCAAATTAGCCAAAATAAAAGCTAGCTCATTGCTTAAATACTAGCTAAACTGCAAAATTCCCCAGTAAAGTAGTCCAAAGTGTTAGCCTGTTGCTAAAACGGAAGCTAAACTCTATATTAGACTATGAAGACCTCAGTAGATAACAAATTGGCCAAAACGTTAACATGTTGCTAAAATATTAGCTAAGATCCAAATTAGCATAAAATCCCCAATAGAGGCCAAATTAGCGAAAAAAAAAGCTAGAATATGGCTTAAATACTAGCTAAACTCCAAATTACCCTAAAACTCCTCAGTAAACTAAATTAGTCCAAAATGTCAAAATGTTAGCATGTTGCTAAAACGGAAGCTAAACTCTATATTAGACTATAAAGACCTCAGTAGATAACAAATTGGCCAAAACGTTCACATGTTGCTAAAATATTAGCTAAGATCCAAATTAGCATAAAATCCCCAATAGAGGCCAAATTAGCGGGAAAAAAAAGCTAGAATATGGCTTAAATACTAGCTAAACTCCAAATTACCCTAAAACTCCTCAGTAAACTAAATTAGTCCAAAATGTCAAAATGTTAGCATGTTGCTAAAATAAAGGCTAAATTGTAAATTAACCTATGAAACAAGACAACAAATTAGCCAACAACATTGGCATGTTGCTAAAATATTAGCTAAGCTCCAATTTTTTAAATTACTATAAAAGATGAAAACATAGACCATGAATATATTTAAAGGCTTGCTGCTAATTTACTTACAATTTTGAAATTTGAAGAATTTCTTATTTATTTCCTATGGGGCATATTTTCCTCAATAATTCAAAAGCTATAAAGTTTATGAATACCAGAAATACAAGCACTAATGTCCTTAACAAGCTGAATTACACGATGACACGAGCAGCGTAATTCCAATAGATTTTGAAGGATAAAATCTACTAGAATTTTCTTGGTTGAAAAGTTACAATATGTTAAAGATTTTATGTTTAAGCTTCATCGACAAACAAAAATAAAGTCTTACCATTTTGGAATACCTGTAAATAAATACACTTCAGTTCCATTGAAGGCAGCACTGGAGGCCTAATTTTCCAGAGCAAATGAAACCTTTTGAACTGTTTAACAGCACAAACACCACATAACTCAGAAAATGCTGTGTGAGTAAATACTCCAGACTATAAGCAGAGCTGCAGTTAAACAGCTTCAATGAGTTCAGCTCTTCATGCATGTGTGTGTCTGTTTGTGTGGTGCAATACAGTAGCTGTGTGCTCAGGGCTCCCATCCAACCAGCTGGTACCCATCTGTTTCTTCTTCAAATGCTGCGGCCTGTGGCTCCGAGAGCGAGGTGCACTGGCATGCGGCGTCTGGGCCCCAACCAGCAGTGGGGAAGTGTGCTCTGCAGGAGTGTGCACGTGTGTATGAATGCGGTTTGTGCTGGGCAATTGCTTGTGTGTGCATATGCGGTTTTTGCACTAAACTCGTGCTTGAACTTGTGAATGGCCATGTGTTCTGCATGCACACTGCGTGCCCTTGTGGTGTGACTTTAGGTGTGCAAGTACGGCTGGTGGTTTGTTATAATTACAATATATCCACTGTAATATTGTTGATATACAGTCATATCTTCCAGACATCATATCTGAGAGCTGCACTCTTATTGCTTAGAAAAACGATTTCTGTGATTCATTTTGCTCCAAAAGTGACTCATCTTGGGGAAATCATACCATCTTTCCATCTGTTATTTGTGTAAATCATATAGACTTAACCTAATGTTTGCCATAGTCGTCCAAATTTCCACCCTTACTTAATGGCTTTTATTGGTTTGATTGCTGGCTGAAATAATCTACTTTCCATCATGCAAACACATAAAAAAATAAGAAAATCGTGATGCCTTAAACAGAAAGAGCCTCGCCGTGGTTAAGGTTATTTCTCTTGGCCGAGTGGAGGTCTGGAGATCGTTCAGCACTTGAGGAACAAGATGATCTTCACTGATGTGGCAAACGCTATGTCTGAGGCTTCATCGATAAAACAAATTTTCATCAATTTGTTTTATTAAGAATGTTCTCAGGAGGCACTGGTCAAATAATCCATGGCTTTGAATGAACTCAGCAGGCCTCTTAGTGGAATTCAGAGATTTTTTTTCCTTATGATACCACTAGAGGGCAGTGATCAGCTGAAATGTCAGCACATTTCTTTTAAAAGGAGACGCCAACCAGTCCCTAAACTACAGATAAAGACAAGATTGGTGCAATCCACTGTTCCATTTATTCTGTTTTAATTTAGGTTTACTTTTTCATGCTTCATTTACATCCTTAAAAACTGAAAAATGCTGTGATGTTATTTTAACTACAAACATTATAAAGACAGTGACTCATGATGCACCTCCTGACAGAAAAGAACATCCGTGCATCAGAACTTTGACAAAAACCAAGCTAAAAGAAACATTCGACCTGTCCTAATCAGTGAAAATCTGTTTTTTGTCTTTTCTTTCTCTTCCCTTTCTACGAAACCTTCATCTATTTTAAAGCTGTCAAATTATACAAAAAGCGACTCCTTTTTGAGATGAATTTATATCTTTATTTATTTGTTGAATTTATGTGTATGGAATACTGCAGCCTAATGATCCCAGTTTATGCAGAACTGAAGTCCATCCATCCATCCATCCATCCATCCATCCATCCATCCATCCATCCATCCATCCATCCATCCATCCATCCATCCATCCATCCATCCATCCATCCATCCATTTTCAGAACCCTCTCAATCCCTTCCAGGGTCACTTGGTTGCTGGAGCCTATCCCAGCTGCCATCAGGTGAAGGTGGGGTACACCCTGGACAGGTCACCAGTCTGTTGCAGGGACACTCACATGCACACCTAGGCAGAATTTAGTCTCAAATTAACCAACAAAGCATGTGTTTGGACTTTAAGTGGAGACTGGAGTGCCAGGAGAAAACTCAAGTTTGCACGGTTTGAACATCCAAACTCCACACAGAGAGGACCAGGTCAAACTCAAACCTTCGAGCTGTGTGGCAAGAGTGCTACCCACCATGCAGTTTTTCTTTTTTCTGTATTTTGTACCAAAAACGAATTGAAAAACATGTTTTCTATTTTTTTTCCTGTGATAGACTTTATATTAAAACTATTAATAAAGAAGAGCCAAAAGAAATTAATTTTTAGGTCTCACCATAGAATTTAGCACGTATGATTTTCAATTTGTCATTCAGCACAGAATGTTGGCTAACAACAATAGACATTTTTATTTTGTCCTTTAGGACTGATACAGCTTTAAAATGAAGTAGATGTCGCCATCTGGTGGACATTATAGAGAACTACAAGTTGCAGCAGAACTAAAATTAAATCCCAACATTAATTTAAAGGCATGTAGTTGACTGGTCTGTGAACTGTAGGCGGATCTCTGCATCAAGAATTCTCCCACACTTGCTGCATCTGTCTTTCATTCTTTTTTAAAGCTTTCTGAGGCTCTGTTTAAATGTCTTGTCTTTTGTCTGTAAATTTTGTCTCATGAAAAAAACGAGAAAAAAAAAAACACCTGTCAGTGTTTAAAATCCAAACTTTCAGCTTTGCAAAATAAAAGTTTAGTTAGACTCTTATCCATCAGGAACAATATTATTTTTTAGGATTTATGAAGTATTAAATGTTGAATATTAATTTGATGAGAATAGATTGAATACAATAAAAAAGAATCCTGAAATGCTGGTGTGTGAGATTCCTTTGTAATCGTTTCTATTTGGAGGGCTGGTTAAAATCTTTAATGCAGCTTCAAGAAAGAGAGAAATCAGAATTTATTCATATTTTGTCAAGAGACTGCAGGACGACACAAGAACATAAAACCAGAAACATGCTGCCAAGTGAAAATTCCAAATATTTTACTGAGTTAAACCTAAGAAAATTATAATTCTGAAAAAAATATACATTTTAAACTAAAAGGTAAAAAATAAAACCAAAAAATATGTCAAGAATAAAGGTGTGAACACTTATCTAACATTGAGATAAACAAAGTGAAGCAAGAACTAAAGCAAAAAATAAATTGACCAACATTAAAAGGCAATAAAATCAGACTTCAATCTTATCAGAATTCAGCCGTGAGTTCAATGACAAACAGCTTCTCCTCGTCCTAAAACAAGGAGATCAGAGTTTTGATGGACACAGTCATAGTTTTGCTTATTTTAAGGTCAGTTTACTCTTCAACGTCCCATTCCAATCATATTTTGATCTATTTAAGAAAGCGTTCGTAATTGTTTTATAATTTTGAACATTTTGTCCTTTAAGTCCTTTTTCAGAAATTAAAGAACTTGTTTGAGCTGAGTAACCAGGATTTTCATAGATATCTACACTTGTGACACTAGGACAAGAAATAGAGGAATGGATTTAGACACATCCCAGCCAGGATTAATTAAAACAATGATAAAAGGATACCTTAAAAAATCCCCAAAAGTAATTTCAAAAATATATAAAGTTCTAGAAAATATGAAAGATGATCCCACAGAGTATATAACAAAGAAATGGGAAAAGGAATCCAATATTGAGATCTCAACCAAAGGAATGGGAGGAAATAAAAACATCTATGGAAAACCACGAAGTCAATGTTTTGGAGGGAATATGAGTGGAAGTATATTAGAAGATATTTTGCAACCTCTGCACAAAGAAGACATGGAGATAAAAGCTGTTGGTTGAAGACTTTGTGGGGAAGTTAAAGCAGATCACTTCCACATATTATGGGGATATAAATCAATATTGTACTGAAATCAAAAGAGGCATGGAAGAAAACAAAGCTTCCATTTACTTTTGAAGTCATGTACCTGGGAAAGATTGAAATGGAAAATTTAAAAAGAGGTGATGACTATCAAATCTTGAACATCCTGATGTTGGCCAGTAGAAAACAATTACCAGAAGATGGCGAAGTGGGTTAGTGCCTAAAATAGAAGAATGGGTTGAGGTGATGTTCACCATCTATAAAATGGAGAAACTGACACTTTTACTTCAGTTGGAAGTTGATAAATTTAACTCAGTTTGGAAGGTATAGCTACATTACATTAGACAATTGAGATCTGACTTTGTATAGGAGTGATGTAAAACGGAATGTATGTACTGTCTAAATACAAAAAGATCTCTGAATAGAGATTGATAACAAAGACTCACACCCTGGTTCTAAGCTACAGTGTTCGTGCATATTTTACTTTTATGTTTTTGTTTAATTTAATTTTACCTTGGTTTTCTCTGAGTTACCTATGTTAACATGTACATGTACAAAATATACTGCTCACAAAAATTAAAGGAACACTTTTTTTATTGGTCCTGGCATGAACTGAATTAAACCTGTCTGATAATTTTCTTGTTGGTTCAGCAGCTGAGGGTCTCGTTCATCAATTTCAGCTGTATTGGTGTTGATGGAATTAACAACAGGTGCACTTCAGTGGCAACAATTAGAAAACCCTCCAAACAGGTCTGGTGTTACATGTGGAGGTCATTTCAAGTTTCTCCCTCTTGATCTTTATTGGCTGGTTTTCCACTCCTGCTGATTTTGTCTTGTGTAATTCTCTCTACTGGCAGTATGAAGAGATTCCTTAACCCTACAGAAGTTGCACAGGTTGTCCAACTTCTCCAGGATGGCACATCCACACGTGATGCAGCAAGAAGGTTTCATGTGTCTCCCAGCACAATCTCCAGAACATGGAGGAGATTTCAGGAGACTGCTGGTTATTCTGGGAGAGCTGGACAGGGCCGTAGAAGGTCCTCAACCCCTCAGCAGGACCCATACCTGCTCCTTTGTGCAAGGAGGAACAGGCTGAGCACTGCTCGTGCCCTACAGAATGACCTCCAGAGGGCCACTGGTGTGAATGTCTCTACCCAAACAATCAGGAACAGACTTCATGAAGGTGGTCTGAGGGCCCCACGTCCTGTAGTGGGCCCTGTGCTCACTGCCCAGCACTGTGGAGCTCCACTGGCATTTGATCAAGAACACCAGAATTGGCAAGTCCGCCACTGGCGCCCTGTACTTTTCACAGACGAGATCAGGTTCACCCTGATCACCTGTGATAGACGTGAAAGAGTCTGGAGAAGACCAGGAGAACGTTCTGCTGCCTGCAACGTGGTTCAACATGACAGGTTTGGTGGTGGGTCACTGATGGTCTGGGGAGGCATATCCATGGAGGGACGCACAGACCTCTACTGCCTAGGAAATGGTGCTCTGACTGCCATAAGGTATCCAGATGAAATCCTTCAACCCATTGTCAGACCCTACGCTGGTGCAGTAGGTCCTGGTTTCCTCCTAATGCACCACAATGCCCGGCCTCACGTGGCAAGAGTCTGCAGGCAGTACCTGGAGGATGAAGGAATTGAAACAATTGAATGGCCTTCACCATCCCCTGACTTAAACCCAATAGAACATCCCTGGGACATTATGTTTGGGTCCATTAGGCGCCGCCAGGTTGCTCCTCAGACTGTACAACAGCTCAGGGATGCCCTCACACAGATCTGAGAGGAAATGCCACAAGACACCATTCGTCGTCTCATTATGAGCATGCCGCGACGTTGTCAAGCATGCATACAAGCTCGTGGGGGGCACACAAGATACTGAAAAGCATTTTGAGCTGCAGAAATGAAGTTTAGGAGAAAATGGATATTAAGATCTGATGTATCTAATGTGTTTCTTTAAAGTGCTAATTTAATTTTTGTGAGCAGTGTATTTTATTAAAAATGTTGATTGTAATCTCTAAACATGTGTTTTCATTTTAGTTGAGATGGGAAAAGATGCTTAGTTAAGGTTGTTCTTAAAAATGTATTGTTGCATGACTTATCCTTAAACGACAACCATCTATGAATAAGGATGATTCCCTAATAATGAAAGACGAATTTGCTAAACTAGCTTTGGACAATTGAATCATTGCTATTGGAATGACTTTTATAATTTTAATGAGTTTAATTTTAGTACATGAAATAGCAAATCTGTCTGTGAATTCAGTGTATGATGAAAAATTTCCATTGTTGTCTAAAAGATGTAGAATTGTCCATGTTCCTTGTTCCATCCAAGTCTTATGAAAAACAGATTTTCCATTTATTAATATACACCTATTGTTCTATATTGAGTTTGTATGAGGGCAAAAGTTGTGTTTATAAATCATTTTCCAGTACTGAAGAATCTATTTATGAAAATTAGATGAACTAATTGGTAATTTAGATCATTCAAAGTCACATTTAAGAAAAAATTCAATGCCGCCAAACTTGTCGAAAATTATTTTAGGGAAATAAAACCAAATACTGTTTGATTTTTTTTTAGAAAAGATTGCAACCATTTCAGCTTGATAGAACCATTCACATTCAAACCTCATTCTTTTAATGGCTTCACTGTTTCATTTTTCCTATTATAATGGAGTTCGTTCCTCCAGATATAATTGAAATTAATTTGATGTATTTGTTTGATGAATCTATTGGATATAAACAAAAATTGTGAGGGATAGATCAATTGAGAGATACTTTCTGTTTTAGTAAGCGGTATACATCCAAAAATGGAAAGCTCTCTTTGGAGCCAACTGATTAAAGTTCTTTTCGATTTTTGGATTATATGATCAAAGTTTTGAGTTTCTCCTTTGAGATTGTAATGACTAAGTGCTTCATTTCAGATCTAATAAGTATATTAAAGAAGATACCAGTTGAACGATCATGAATTGTTAATAACCTGCATTTACTTATATTCAAATATAAACCGCAGGGTTTTGAAAATAGTGAGATTTCCTTCAGTCCAAAGGGAACCTGTGAAATATCTTTTCAAAATAATGTAGTGTCATCTAATAATTAGCGGAGTACTTATCAAGTTTAGTGGTTTAATATTTGTGTTAGTTTTCATAAAAATAGTAAAATTCAGTTACACTAATGAAAAGAAACGGGGATACCGGGCATCCCTGACGAATTCCTCTGCTTATATTAAAACGCTTAGTTGTTCCAAGTGGTGGAGAAATAGATCTATTAATGTCAGGGTAGAGTAAAAAATCAAATGTATGAACTTTTCATCAAATCCAAAATAATTTATGGCTTTCAAAATAAAGGCATGTTCAACCGTATTGAATACCTTATAAAAGTCTGGCAGCATCATCCTCGATTAAATGATTATAATCCAGTAAATCTAAGGCCGGTGTAATGTTGTGAATAGAGCGATTTTTGAGGAATCCAGATTATTTCACTAAAAATTTGTTCTAAATGCTCCTTTAATCTGTTTGCAGTCACATGAGTTAGGATTTTATAATATGTTTTCAATACCGTAATGGGTCGAAGATTACTAATGAGTTGTTTGTCTTTACCAGGTTTAGGAATGAGGGAAACAAGGCCCTGTGTCATTGATGGTGTTAAGGTTTTATTTAGAATAATTTCTTCAATGGTTTTGAAAAGGAAAAGTTTAATTTCTTTCCAGGAAAATGTATGAAAGATGTCTGTGAAGCCACCCTGACCAGGAGTTTTGTTTGTTTTTAATTTGATTAGGGCTCGATCTAAGCCTTCCAATGATATGTCAGAATCTTTGAACAATAAGTCCGTTTTTGGGATATATGTTTTAATCCGATCAAGAAGTTGTATTGAATCAATTGATACATAATTTAAGGAATATAGCTTTGAGTAAAAATTATATGATTCTTCTGATATAGTCCTATAATTACTGATTTCTTCTCCATTTACAAGTAATGCATTAATTGATTTTTTTTGGTCTTCTTTTCTCTAAATTGAAGAAATTTGAGGTACTTTTCTCACCCTCTTCAATCCATTTTGCTCGTGCTCTTATATAAGCTCCATGAGCTTTTTCCTTGTATAAATTGTCTAATTGAATTTGTGAGGACAAAAGGGATTCTTTTATCAGCATAAGACGTGGGATATTTATTATAACAATTATTGAAGTTATGAAGTAAATAACTATCAAAATCCTTCAGTTTTCTACCTATGGCTTTACTAAATGTAACTCATTAGCAGATAGCATTCTCTTCTGTAACCTCAGACACCAAACAGCTCAATTGTTTAGTTGAGTCTTTAATATTTTTAATTGGTTAAAAGGAAGTGGAGGCGGGATTTAGCAAATGTAAGGAGGTGGAAGGCCCCGCCCTGACGAGCGTGTGACAGAGTGCAAAGCAATTTGAATTTTGACGCCCCTGGATAAAAATGAGAATGCATTACCTCAAGGGGGGGGCAGTTTTGCAAGTTGAGTTGAGTTTTGATACAAACAGAGCAAAAACTGACGACAATTTACAATGCAATTGATTTTATTTTTATTTATTTCATTTTTTAAAATTGTGATATTGAATTGTAATTTTTCCTATTCAGTTTGAATAAAAAAAAGAATGATCATTTTGCAAGCCTGAATTGAATATTGAATTGTAAATTGAAAAATTCATTTTCAAACTGCATTATGAATTTACAAATTGAATTGTCAATTGAATAAAGCATACTATTTGAATTATGGCTTTAAAAACCTTCCATAGAAACCTGCAGACACAACAGCTCTCTGCCCGGCCGGGACAGACAGGCAAACTAATCGAACAGTGAGTCATTCCGCTCTGCGCCGCAGCAGCAGAGCCTGCCGCCGCTCCTGCTGCTCTCTCACAGAGCGCAGATCCTCCTCCGCTGCTCTGCGGAAGGGATCCATGCCGCAGCAGAGGACTACTTTATCTGTTATCCTTTATTTTTGGTTTAGTGTCGCCACAAATTCATCAATGAAAAGCGACCCTTGATGAATCCACGAGTCCCGGCGGGGACGCTGAAGGTCACAGATGACTGCGGCTCCTGCGCGCTGCCTCATCCTCATCCTCATCCTCATCCTCCTGCTCCTGCAGCGGCGCTGCGTTCCGTAAAAGGAGCGGCCGCTGCACCTGCGGACACGTGCCGCGCGCCGTCCGTCCCACGCGCGGGCCTTCTGCCTCCTCTCATTTGCTTGGGTTGGAGATAGCGCGCAGGACGCAGAGAGGCGCGCCGGCGCTCACGGATGCCAGACGAGCTTTTACGCACTGATCCAGCTTCAGAGGAAGGTAAGAGGAAGTCTGTCTCTGCTCACGCTGCCGGGTACCAACTTTTCCCAGTGAACTGGAATATCTTGGTGTAAACATGTCGGTGGCGCATTTGGATCAGCCCAACATGGATTGATGCTCCTGAAACAGGACAGTAGGGATTCTTTTTATTTGTCCTCATGTGAGGAGACAGTTGTGCTCGTACGTTTGCCCTGGAAGAAATGAGGATTTCCTGGTGATTTTTCAGAGAATATAAATTATAACACAAAAACATGTTTTGGTTGGGTGAAGCCAATTACTGTTGACATTTATTTTTACTCTTTTTAAGTATTAACGACAACAGAAACTTCCTAAATTACACAAATCAAAAGTTTACACATGTTCTTAATTTTATTAAATTTCTTTAAAGTTCTTAATATCATGTATTGCCTTATTTTACATCAATAATAGCTTGAAATCTCTTTGGTAGTTTGTGGAAGAGGTTCTTTATTTTAGAGTAAAGCCGCTCTTGTTAAAAATGTTCAAGTTTCTTTAAACTTCTGGGCTGTCTGACTTGAACCCTGAAATCTACGAAGAGTGGCTCAATGTCAGGAAACTGAGATGGCCAGAACTTATTCTGTTGGAACCAAAGATAGGTGGACATGACCTCACATTTTGGATTGTTGTCACGTTGAGTGCAAGTTTTCTTCCACTATCTTCTGATAATGTGCTGTATTCATCTTGCCATCAATTTTGACCACATTTCCAGTGTCGTTGTAGCTCCCACATCCCCAAACCATCAGCAATCCGCCTCTGTGTTTCACAGTAGTGCTATTTTCATCTTTCACTATGTTCTTCTCCAAATGCACCATTGTGGGCCAAAAGTTCAATCTTGGTCTCATAACTACAAATTACATTGGTCCAGAAGTTTGGAGGCTGTCTATGTGAGCTCCTTGGTGTGTTGTGAGTTATTTTGTGGCTTTTGCACAAAAAAAAAAAGCTTTCTTCTGGCGACTTGACCACAAAGCCCACTTTCCTTAAGGTGCCTCTTTATTGCACATCTTGAAACATCCACACCACAATTTTTCAGTGAGTCTTTTATCACATCTAAAGTTATTTGTGTTTGTTTTTTTTTGTCTCCCTAATGATTTTTCTGGCAGTTGTGTTGGGAAAGTGGCTGACTCATTGGCTATCTTTTAATATCGTTTTCCTGTTTTGTACAGTTCAGTTACCTTTTCCCGTAGATCTTTTGACAGCTCTTTAGCTTTCCCCATGTCTCAGGATCCAGAATTGTCTGTGCAGCACTGAAAGAAGCGTGTAAGGGTGTGTTGGGAGCCCTGAAACTCCAAGGTAAACTGAATTTATTGACAATAAATGGCTTCATCCAACTATTACAAGTGAAAAAAATGTTTGTCATGATTAATATTCTATGAAAAATGAATCGTAATTTCTTCAAGAGTGTGTAAACTTATGACTATAACTGTAAACTCACATGGTTTCCTCTCATGAATCCAGAGGTAAATATGATCCAGTATGCCTCACAGATGGATGTAAGTACATCTGGGAGGCATAAATGCTGACCTTTGCTTAGAGTAATCTTTACTCCAAAAAAAAAAAAGCTTGACCAACTGAATGTTTTGTTTAGTCAACCATTCCCCCAGAGCTCAACTGAAATATTAAACCTTTTTATGACGCTTTAACACTTTGTTTGCATCATATCTTAAATAAACTGAAAATGTACTCAGCTGTGTCAATTTTTAACCGATGTTGATCCTTAATGGAGCATATTTTACCTAAATGCAAATATCTGACCGTCTTTGTGAATTTCAACAATCATTTCTTGTGGAGTTATACTTTTCTAAGCAATTTAAAAAGTTGTTGCTGTATTGACTCAATAATTGCACTTGCCTTATCACTGAAAAACATCCTAACTGGCACATATCTGATAATATCCTCAATGTAAAGTTTTTGTGTGATTGCTGAGTTTTGCATTTTATAAGAACTCTGACATGAGCTGTTTTGGTTTTAACTTGTGATAACGTTCCACTAAAGTACAGGAAGTGAGGCTAAGTGCACTGCAGAAAGTTTGATCCTAAACCAATCAAAATGGGGGTCAATTTTTTTTTTTTTTTAATTTCTTCCTCCATCAGATGAAACAGAAAAGAAAGAGATGAGTGTGGGCTCAATGATTACATATAAACGTAACTGCAAAGTTTTCATGTGTTCAAGCTGATGAAGGGACTTATGCTCACTTAAATGTTTTCTTATTAGGGATTTTTTAAATAAATTTGAATGCGCAAACAGCAAACTAAGATAAAAAAATAACCTGTTATTGAACAAATCAACATTTAACATTATTAATACAAAAAAATCCCAGGAGATCATCCTCTGATCTCTTTTTCTAGGACATAGTTTCTGCAGAGCGGCATTGGTTCATTAGAAATTCACCTCAGAGTTGGCTTTGATGTGTCCTAATATCCCATCATCCCTTTGTTTACACGCTCCCCTGCTAGCTTACAGCCTCTCACAACCCTGACCTAACATTTCTACTGGAGCTATCCAGCCGTGCAGTTTTCAGCCAGATACCAACTCAGACAAAGAAAATAAAGACGTACATGGATTTATTTGTCTGCAGGTGGATGTATCAGAATGGAGTGGAGCAGGGAACTTGAGGCCCACTTACTGTAATGTCAACGTCACAGCTACAGGCTTTTTCAAACTGCATTTTTTTTTCCCCTGCTCCTAATTCACAAACATTTGAATGAAGAAATGGGATTTTAAGATAAATCTTTTGACATATACGTCCTCTATCTTGAGCAGCAATGCTGAAAAACAACAAAAATAGAATTTTAATTGGAGGTGCTCTTAAAAAAAAGAAGAATCTTCTGCAATAAAATGCAAAGTTGTCATTTATTTAATCAAAAACTTAGTTAGGCTAGTTAAAATAGGAATTTATTAAATGTTAGTCAATTCTTAGTCATGTGCATGTACAAGAATAAGTTATATGATCAGTAAAACTGCTAATATTCAATGTCAAGAACTTTGTTCACAGTTTTCTCCTAAATATCCAAAACATAAATTAAAGATCAAGACATGGTCATGGAATTCTTGCACCTTTAATTGATGAAAAATGCTTCAGTAAAATATTACAGTTTTTTAATTTTCATTTTTTTAAAAGTATGCATTTTTGGCACATATATGGCATATTTGGGTATCTAAAAGTTAATTAATTAACATCTGCAATTAAACAGTAACTCAACTCACCACTTTTTGAAGATTTAAAGGCTGTATTAAAAAGGTACTGTATTAGAAGCTAGACATGTTAATAAGTGCACCAATAATCAATAAACCGTTAAACTTGTCTTCACTTGCACTGGGATTATATTCCAATTGTTAAATAATAAATGATAATGAAATATTTCTTTCCTTTTCATTTGATGTCTCAGTTCAACAGGTTTTCCCTGAGGGTCAGTGGTAGCTGTGTGTATTTTTTTAAACAGAGGTATTCCTAGATTGATTAAAAAATAATGAACGTGAATTGTGTTTTAGAACAGAAACTGTTTTATTGTTCCCCAAAAGGGCTGAGCATGTACGATAAGCCAGTGAAGCTGTGCAAATATAGATATATAAATGTAAAACAAATAAATAGATCTGTCCATCCAAGCGGCCACTTTGAAACTTTGACTCTTAACGTCTCCGTATCACAGGTAATGGCGACCAAAAAAGACAGACGCAAGGAGCGAGCTCCGCGAGAGGAGAGCGTTGAGGAGAAGCTCAGCGCCCCCTGTCCCGGAGACACTCTGCCCTGGAATCTGTCCAAATACCAGAGGGTTAAACGCTCCAAATCAGCCTCGGGGGAGGTCCTGGATCCAGCTGAGAGGGCAGTCATTCGTATTGCTGGTGAGTGGAACCAAAAGATGTGTCATAGGTTGAGAGGTGACTCTAAATTGCCCCTTTAAAGACAGTTTATACTTCAATCAGTCATTGCATCAATTGGAGCCAGAATTGCACGGTTTAGTTCTTGCTAATGTTGGCTAGTTTTGTTAGCGACTGTCTGTGACGACCGCGATACACTTCTGAGTGGCTTTTATACTTTTCATGTGACGCCATTGACTGCGCAGGTCCATGAAAGGCAGAGGAGGAAGTGGTGTGTTGTTCACTAAGCAGAAGCCAGGAATGCAAAGACTGAAAGCAAAAATACATAAATAAAAAAGGAGGAAAACTGCATCCTCTAGTGCCATTTTTCTAGTGACTTGTTCCATTTTCGATCAATTGTCCACTCTCTCTGCCTCTCTGTGTCTGAAATCGGTATTTCTTAAGTTAAATTTTCATCATCTGCAGTGTTAAAAAGATATTTTTCTGGACAGATTTTGCTCTGCCATCATGTACTCTAATCTCACTGGTTAAATTCAAGGGAAATGACGTGAATTGCACCCGCTTATTCCACGGGCGTAAAATTTCAGTCGCAGATGATGTCATCAGTAGGTGTCACTCTAGCAATCAGGGCGATTCTGCTCCAACCACTGTGACGGGAGCGATCACAAATCGCTTTGAAGTATAAATGAACCCCTGGGTGTGTAGTTCTGCGATGGCTTACTGTCCAGGGTGTACTCCACTTTTGCCGTAAAGATGTTGTCAGAGGCTCCCTTTGACCCTGCACAGAACTAATTTTGGATTTGAAGATGGATGGATGTGTTCGGTTTGCTTTCACTGTTATGGTCAGCAGTGTTTGCCCCTCCTCCTTTGCTCTCATCTGGTTGCCACAGCTGCATTACGTTTGTCATTAGTATTTCTGGTATTTAAGTTATGGTCTTTTGGTTTTTCAGTGTTGCAGAGTCTTGTTTTGTCACGTATGTTTTACAAGTGCTCTGGAGTTATTTTGGTTATTAAATCACATTCTGCTTCTACCTTCTGGGTTTGAGTTCCTCCTGCTCCTGGGTTCCATTTTTGCCTGACACCGTAACATTCACACTTATACACCAGAACCAAACTGCCTGGAAAAGTGTCATGTCCACTGATTGGTCTGGTCTGGTTCGGTCCGATATTTTGAGCGTTTCCATTGTAAATGGATCCATTAAACAGTACCGAACTGTACTTCTCCATCGGTTGTAGGACCAATGAAAAATGAAACGGGATAGTTTGGGTTGAATCGCTGCTGCCACCTGTTGATTGGCAGAAAGTGATGATGACATTAGAAAGTGCCAATATCACGCTCGTTTAAGCTAACAATTTCCAAAGGCGGTAGTCATCTTTGCCGCCTGCGATCTTCTTTCAAACAACAATAAATTCCTTTTATACACAATGTACAAACAGTAAAGCAAGAGAGAGACGAGCTGCTGGATGACCTCCATTGTTGTTGTGTTTCTAGTCGTTGCACTTCAATGACGCTAGCAATAACACGCTAGCGGTCTGCACCACGCATGCACCGTAAAAACAAACCGCTCAGTGGAAGTGAGGCTTAACCGAGTCGATACACTAGCCAGATACTGTACCGCTCCTTACTGGACTGTACCAGACAGCTCAGTGGAAATTAGGCAACAAGGGATCATTTAGGGATGAGATTGCAAAAAAAAAAAAATAAATAAAAAAAGACAGGATTCAGATAGGTTTAAGAAAGAAATAAAGCATGAAGAAAAAAAATGGCTGAAATTTTCATCCTTCAGATTCTCACTGCGAATTATTTTCTCCTACTCAAAATGCACGTCATTTCAATCACTATCTTAAATTCCCTTTTGCTCTTTAGTCAGTAACATTTCAGTTCTCTGTGTGACTTTTAAGGCATATATACATCAATGGAGTCCATTTTATTGTCTTTCCTTTTTATTTTCCAGGGCTTTTTGAGAGTTGCCTTGAAAATAATTAATTTAATGTCTTGTTGTGCAAAAAGTTTAAGTGTGGAAATGTGTTAATATGCAACAACAGCAACAAAAATTGAATACATTTAAAGATGTTTGCATCAAAATTTATAAATGTAGTCATACTGATACCGTAAGAAATGAAAGTTAGCACTCTTTATAACTGTGAATTTGAATGCCATTGTTTTAGAGGATGTGATTCTGCTTTCGCTGCAGCCTGTGTTTCCACGCTGCACTTCTTTAAATGTCAGTCCTCAGAGGAACAATTAACTTGGACAAGGATACAGTGACTTAAAAGGAAACTAAGCTGCACTGTTACGCACAAACTGTGCAGTAAACTGAAAGCTTTTCCTCTGCAGATAGAAAATATTGCCGTCTTAGCTCAGCAGGACATCCCCGTTTTTCATTAAAGGAAGGGAAACTGCTTGAGACAATTGTTTTACTAGCGCTGGGTGTGGTTCTCTGCTCTAACACAAGGCTGGGATCAGGCTCAGATCATCCGGAGGTGGAATCAACTCATTTATCTAAAATATGGGGTGCAGTGCCTAAGCTGGGATAAGTGTTTTTTTACTGCAGCAAGTTTATTTTATCAGAATTAACAATGTACTGTAAAGATTTTACATTAAGATGCAGTATAGTGTGAGATTCTTTTTTACAGGCCTAAATGGAGTGAATTCTTAAGAAGTTGAATCAATCATTTAAACCTGTAAAGCCTGCTACATAAAATAATTCACAGAAAATTCTTTTTTTTTTCTTTTTTTTAGAAAAGACATTTTTTAAACTGCTTGATGAAATCCACAAAAACATTTTTGCAATGTCACTTTTTTAATGAAATATAAATGCATCAATTATTATACGTTGGATAATTTTACAAGTTTTTGTTCACAACAGTGTTCATTTTTTAATGAAAAAAATAACCTTATTTATCCACTATCACAAATTTAATCCACACATTTTAAACATGGTGTAACTGTATTAAAAATAATTAGTTATCAACAAATTTAGCATCTTTCATTAAAGAAAGAAATCATAAAAAAGACCAGAAAGTTTTGAAAATCAGCTTATCTTTTCCTGCCAAGTATTTTTGAGATTTCATGGAAGCAGCCATTTTAAAATAAGCAGGAAAATGCCCCTCTACTGCCCCTAGTGGAATGACGAAGAACTACAGTGCACAAAACATCAACCAAGTGTCGTACAATGTTTTATTTTTTAGAAAAGTTTGGATCATAATGAAATAAGGGTCTCTGAAATGTGTTTATAGAATAAAATGTTGTTAAATAAGGTTAATAATAATGGGATTAGATCATACCTTATTTATTTATTTTTTTACCTTTGATGTATGAGAGTGTCTTCTTTAACAGAAACATTTTTATGATGTTTGTGTTGGACTGCTCAGAAGACCAGTCTCAGAGGAAATTTTGATCATTTTAGCACCTACACTAGATCTGTGCATCCTGTTCTCCTCCTCCTCCTCATCTGTCTATGTGAAGGCTGGGTCAGGCTGTGTCAGCACCCGTGGGTCAGGTGGAGCTTTTGCTGTTGTGTCTGCTGACTGACTATCTTGCTGTTGCAGAAATCCTGGCTGTAAGGGTTTGCTTGAGCTCCACGGGTATCAGAAGTGAACTGTGCACTTTCTTATAACCTCTGTGTGACTGAAGAAACTCTGTCTTCTGCTAAACCAGCAGAAATGCTACAAATGCATTAGAAATTGACACATTTACACAGAACATTCAAGCTCCTCTGAATGTGCATTCTTGAGCATGCGTTTAGTCCATAGTTTTCACGTTGGACAAGCAGGGAGGGGCTTCTTTTTCTTCTATTTACTAGCACATGTCCGCCACCTGCAGTTGTAGAAGGCTTGATACAAAATGTCCAAAATCTCACAAATCTTACTCAAGACCTTTTTACGATATATGATAAATTTTGTGTCATATAATTCCAGCGGAGCACAAACTGATAATTTCTCCTTTATAGTCAATTTTTAAATGGTTGGCACCATGAATTAAATGGGACACCATCCATTTGTCACTACTAAATGCTAGTCCCAAATGGGTCAAAGTTCATTCATTGGCTTTGCATTTTGTGCATAAATCTCCGAAAACCATCATAGAAAAGGTGAGTTTTGAATACAGGAGCCCAAAACACACATTTATTTTATATAGACATTTCATTGAAAGAGGATGGGGTGAGGATAGCTTCATAATTACAATTTCATTTTGACAGTTAACTTTAGGAATTACCATAAGTTTCTCAATTTTGTTTTGTTTTTGCAGCCCAATGCCATAGAAATATTAATAAACTTAACCAAAATGAAAAATATTTCATTTTTAATGTATTATTTTACTTTGGAAATGGTTTTTTTTCAGGTAAAAAAAATCCACTTTTCTCTTACCACCATCTAAAGTTAAAAGTATTGCGATCTTAAAATGACCATTTCACTTCACAGTTTAAGAAAAGGATCCAACAGTGGATAGAAGTGAACATTTTATTAGAGTAAAATGCAAGTTTTACTTAGATTTTACTTAAAGTATTAAATCTATGGGTTGGTGAGTTTGGCATGCAGGTACACTTTGCTAACAACTCACTAGAGTGTGGCATTAGGGCACCTCATGCTAGCATCACCCATATGTCATAAATGTATGTAACTTACATTATTCTTACAAATACTTTACAATGTATTTACCACACGCATGACAATGGCATGTTGCATTTTTATGACGTCCCTTAGGGTGGCTACACAGGCCACCAGGAAACTCAAAGACACACCTGGATGCAGGCGCTCCTCTCTACAACCCTTCACGGGCCTGGACAACCCAGAAACCTGCAGCATCTGTTCTGGTCAACCCCTGTAAAAGTGCATGAGACTAAGACGACACTGACAGCAAACAGAAAGAATCAAATTCATCTCGGGACTGTGTAAAGAAATTCTAACCAAAACAAGACGCAGAACTTTCAAATCTCTTGTTAAATGAAAAGGTTGTTTTTCCTGTTGATTCTTGAATGACATGAGTCGAAATCAAGGGTCAGCAACCTTTAACAGTCAAAGAGCCACTTGGGCTCATGTATCAAAACCTAGAAGCACAGTCTTACTTTAGCCTGTAAGAAATTTGGATTTGCATTCATGACCTTTTTTTCCAATAATAAATAAAAATATTGTCTATTTTTTGGCACGAACAAAAACAAAAATAAGAAAAGAACCTAGCATCTCTCAAAATGTGATTTCTTTCTTTTTTGTGTGTGTGAAAAAAGCTCAAATAACTTTTTTTTTGTCCTCAGCAATCTTACACTGCTGTTATTTTAGCTTGGGATTAAACCTTGGTAGTCTTAGTTTACAGGCTTTGTTTATTTGTTTTCTTTATGCTTGTGTTTTGCTTTGGCAGTCCTTAGTAGGGATCTGCTGACTCATGGCATGGGTTTGGCCCAGGAGCCACCATGGAGAGACAAAAGAGCCACATGTGTTTTCGGAGCTGCAGGTTGCAGACCCCTGCTCTAAATAAATGTATTTAATGTTGGAATCAATTTAATATGTCGGTCCGAACTCATCTGGGAAGGTCCTCTTGAACAGAGGAATGCAGAGTGGCCCAACCCAGATCAAAATAAAGAGCAGAACTTGTCCTGAGTTTACATATACATCCAGGTGTGCAGTAATTCTGGCTTTTTCCTGACGGATATACTGTCTAAACCAGGGGTCACCAACCTTTTTGAACCTGAGGGCTACTTCCTGGGTACAGAGTCATACGAAGGCTACCATTTGAAATAGCAAATTTTGCTTATTTAGTAAGCTTTACATGATCAATTATGAATAATGATACTCCTCTATGTAAAGACAGATTTCTCATAATAATTATCAACAATTGACAATAATCTAGGAAACAGATATCAATGTTGAGCATTTTATTAATCTCATAATGTTAAATTTTCAATGATCACTGCATTTCATGAAAAACATCCATTTTCACTATGTTTATGAGTAATTTAATGTTAAAAAAAATCAACTTACACAGTTTTAAACAATACATTTTGAACTAAGGTCGGAATTTAAACAAATTGAATGATCTTTGAACAAGAGTAGGTCAGAGGTCACCTAAACTTATCTAAAGTTCATGTATCATGAACATATTTTTAAGACTTTTAAACTTTCAAATCTATGTAAATGTGAGTGTAATTTTAAAAAAAAGCAACAGAAGAAAATGTAATTTTAGATGCAGCTCACAAGAGAGTTGTTTATTTTTGAAGAGATCTGAGGGCCCCTTGTGGTCCTTGAGGTGCTACCTGGTGCCCGCGGGCACCACGTTGGTGACCCCTGGTCTAAACAATCATAGAAATTCTGTTTAGTGTAAACATTCTGTCTGCTTACAAAAAGCACAAAAATATAATTATTAGCAATAAGTAAACAGATTCAAAATGATAACTAGCGTATTGTTTATCACCAAAGTAAACAAAATAGTAATAACATTAATGAATGTAAAATAAAAGTATTTTTCAGGAATGCAGCCTTTTTGCAGTGACATGGTTCAAAAAGAGGACTTGCTTTTGAGTTTGGATTTGGGGTCAGCAGCACAGTCAGGAAGGCAGTCAGAGGTCAGGAGGTCGTTTTTGATACCAGGCTGAAAAAAATGTCCCAAATCCTTAAGAAAAGTCACTCAAGGTCATATTTGTCTCAACTAATTTTGAGGCAACAAACAACAACAAAAAATCAAACGAACTGTCTGTTTGATGTCATTATCTCGCTCTTGCCAGTGAGAGCAGAAGTATTCAGGCTCCAACAGACAGCAGTAACACATTTGGCCAGCAGGTGGCACTTTCTGTTGTGTTTGCGGGATGCCTGAAAGTGTTCTTCCTGGGGAGTCATCGCTGCTTGTGGAAAAAGTGTCTCATTTCCCTCCGCCGTCTCAAATGGCACAGACTCCATTGTGTTCCTGGTGATACTGAGCTCTGCTCATGCTGCAGATAAAACATTTTCTGATCATGTGAAACATGTTCAATCCAAAAAGAGTTTCTTTTCTTAATTTAAGAACTGTTCTTCATCGTCTCCTTCATTATGGAGAGTGCTCAAAACGGTAATAGCAGAGGCTGATCATTACTACACTTCCTGTTTGCTTCCACTGTGGACATCCAGTAGAGGGAGCCAGACATATCTCCATAAATGTCACTATTCTTACTAACATTGCAGCTTGTGTGATACTAAAACACAAATCAAACTTTTTGTGGTAACTGTCTTCTGATACACAGACAAACACCTGGTTAGTTAGAACAGAGTCAGTGACTGTCCATAGCAAACAGATTCTTCCTTTTTGGTCCCTTTAGTTTCTTTTGGTTGTTGTTGACTCAGATGCACAAGGAACGCTTTTTCTTTTGTAAAAGAAGATGTAATCAAAACAAGTTGTGGACTCCTAAGTTCTTAAAATTTAAATTATTATTAAAAAAAAGTTGGAAATTTTAAGCTTTGTCCATATTTCTTTATGATTTTATTTTAAATTTAGAGTCAAGTTGAGTCAATACTTTTAGTCCATGAGTTCTTTGTGCCTTTTTTTTTTTTTTTTTTTTTTACCAAACCACGGGATTCAGGAAAATTATATGTTTAAACACTTGACTTCAGGAAAATAATAATATAAAAGCACTCACCCAAAGACAATCAAGAAAACGGCATTTAAAGAGTTTAGTTGAAGATTCACTGTGTTGCTTTCTAGGACATATTTCCTGCAGTGCGGCAGAAGAAAATTTACAGACCCTCACATCCCCAACCTAATATAACCGGTGCAACAAAATGGTATTGGAGCTATCCAGCCGTATAGTTTTGAGTCAGCTCCAGCTCAGATGAAAAAAATGAAGACATTCATGGATCGTTTTTTTGTCTACAAGTGGACACATCAGTCCGTATTCACAGGAATTTTGATAAATACTCAAAAATGCTATTTTATGTTTTATTTTCTTTATTCATGTCCTCCGTCATCAGAAAAATGCCACGAGAACTTGTTAAAACCATGTCATCAGAGTTAGTTTTCAAGTATTTCTATTGTAAATGAGCTGTTACTGTCTTTATAAAACAAGCATTACACGTTTAAACAAATTTTGTAGTGTTGTAATTTAAGATTCTATTCAGGATGAAGATGTAAACTAAACAAGAGAGTGAATCATTTTCTGGATTATGAAATACTGTGTATGCTCAACCTGCATCCACTCAGGGAAATATGTCGCGAGGAATATTTAGCTGATGTGACAGACAGACACCCCAACAAATTAACACTATAATTTTAGTGGTTTCTTTTTACGAGTCAATTAAAAAAAAGTATTATTTTTGATTTGTTTATACAAAAAGACTATTCTGGGGGCCCTTACTTATGTGGGGCTCCGGTCTAATGCCCCGGTAAGCCCTTGATGAAGCCGTGGATTGCAAAAGCTTTTCACACATTGGAGCATGCACAGGCACTCTGCAGTCCTCTCATGCTGAAGAATGAGTTCAAGGGGCCCGAGCTTCTGCAAACAACTGCTCACTATTGTTGAATGAGATCTACACACACGTTGTGCAGATCCACACTATGCATTCTGTAATACATTTTAGCTTAAATAATCACCGTTACAGATGCTTGGGCGGCAACGAGAAAGACGGAAATATCCGACAAGTTGACATTGAGACGTCTGTGAACGACCTTTAAGTCTGGCCACAATGTGAAACGGGGAAATATGTCGGTGAGATCCAGCGTCAGTGACTGTTATCATCTGCCAACATGTAGAATTCCAAAGCCATGAACTAAACCCTCGCTGTGGATCATGTGGTTTGTCAACAGCTTCTGTTAAAGTCAACCACCAAACTTTGTGTCAGAAATCAGACATAACTCCAAGTCCACAAATCATTTTGTTTTGAATTATGTTAATCTGTCACTGTAAATGAATGAATACACACTGAGTGAATGAAACAGGTAACAAAAAACATGTATGCTGTATTTTTTGGCCTATAATTTGCTCTGAAATATAAGTTAAACTGGTAAAAAAAATAATACATAATAAAGAAAAATTCATATAAATCACACTTTAAGTACATTTTTATTTGACAAACTACAGAAACATAAATGGACATTTCATCTTAAAAGACAAATCCTAAAATTTGGATAGATAACTATAATAGAAGGAATGTTAGCATGTTTTACTACCGTTACTGCATTTAGCTTTATGAAACATTGGATGAATCTAGTATATTAGGGCAACGTATGAATATTTATTCTGAGAACCGTAGCATAAAGAACACGCTAACAAGAAAAAAAAATCTTTATATCACTTTAAATCACTAAATTATTGAATTCTTCATCCTCTTGGGCTGAATAGTTGACATAGTCGTGTCTAATTGACTCTTTGTGACAGCCGTACACATGAGTATAAGTTGAACTCCCTGGCCAAACTTTCCCAAAAAAATGCAACTTATACTCTGAAAAATGTAGTGCTTACATGTAGTTTTTTAGTGAATCTGCCTCATAATATTTTCTGTTTCTATGAAAATCCAGTGTTTCTTAGAAGATGACACACTTCTTTTTTCAGTTTTAATTTTCCTTCAATAATGTGAATAATGTGTGTTTCACAACAACAAAACCCACTTTTTTAAAGAAATGTTTAATACAAAACTATTTCAGTTTATAAGACCAGAACAGTCTGAGATGAATGAAAATTCATAGATAAATTATCTTACTTACATTTTTATACATTTATAGCTGTAACTTAAATCAATGGAGTTTTTAAAAATATGTGGAAACCCTTAATGAGATCTTAAATAAAACCACCGCATGAGAAACTCAGAAATGTGCCGTTGATTGGGCCAATTACTACTCCTAAACACCGAGCAGATGTTCTTACCAAACGCAGCAGTGACTGTCGAACCAAAGTAAATCATTGTTAGGGAAAGGAAAATCCGTCAGCCACAGACTTTTTCAGCAGCAGTAGTGAAAGCGAGCAGCTTGGAGTAAACTTATCATCTTTCCTAACAGGAAAGTCTCCTGACTGATGTCACTTTGGGTTTGGCCAAAGAAATGTTTGCAGAGATTTTCCATCAGATTCTTTTCCTCGTTTCACTGCGGAGGATAAACACAAACCAGCGACAACATACTACTTTGGTTTCCTTCCTCCTCCTTCTTTTCATGGAGAACCTAACGAATCACATGAGCATGCATTATCTCACACATCAAAGAAGGATCCTACAAATACAGATTTTTATTTATTAATAACATTGAAATCTGTGACTTAGTGTGGTATGTTTGTTAATGACTTTGTTTTCTTTGGGCAGTCACTGTTGCATATCTTGTATATTCAGCCGTTGCCCAAATGTTTTTATTATTTCATCCTTTTTTTGCCCTTGTTGATGGTGAGGTCACACTTGTGCTCCAATAACTCCCTTTAATGGGCCTATATCATTCAAAATCAACTTTTTAGCAGATGTTTTATAATTATCATTCCTCATGGAAAACACCCTCAAAGCGGTGTTTTGATCCTTTCATGCATTTCTGAGTATTCCTCTTAAACCCTATTCTCTGAGCACCAGCCCCTTCCAATCCATGAAAATGAATGGATCTTCACTTTGTGACATTACAAAGTGGGAAACAGCCCCCTCCAGGAAGAGTCTGCGCTGCCAGCACCGCCCCAGGCTAAAACAAACAAACACAGAGACTTTCTCTGCGGAGCTAATGATGACTTTTATTTTATATGCACAATATGTACATCCATCTTTCCAAAAATCGAGTTGTCTTACTTCCGGGTTGGAAAAAAGCAGCAAAAATAATTTGTGTTTCATAAAAAAATTTTTTCTTTGATGTGTCAAAGGTAAAGCTTTTCAATGAAGCAACCAACTCTTTCTTTTGTAAGGCCAAAAATATTGTGATGCTATATATATATATATATATATATATATATATATATATATATATATATATATACACAAAATGCATTGTATGTCCTTCTTCAGATTAATATGGTTAATATCTAGGTCCATGGTCCCACCCACATCTCAGAGCCTTATTTTCAATGAAGTTCGTACGTCCTGCAGAAACCATGTCCTAGAAAACCACACAGGTTTTGCAATTTTGGCTAAAAATGACATAATCATAATTAAGAGATCACTGGGAACGCTTTGAAAATAGATCACAAGATGATTGGACTATAAAGCCTAAGCAGGCTGTTTATAAATGTAACAAAACTAACAGCATACCTAAATCCACACATAAACAGTCACCATATTAGCAGCAGAAAAACGGGTTCTTTTAAAAATTAAAAAAAACCACATGGAACTTAGAAACATTGTTAGAATGAAAAAATCTTCTTGAAAGGTTATCAAAAACATTAATTGGTGCCGTGTTGTACCGTAAAAGTTGGCTATAAAATCAGATTTGAACATGCCTGAAATAGTTAAAAAACAACAAAGAAATATCTTAGTTGATTTTATTTTTAAGTCCAAAATGTTTGGCTTATGTTAGATTCTACTTGCATGAAAATAGTAGACTTATTTATATTTCAAAATGTTTTATTATTTTTTCTTTTATCTGTTTATTCATCCTTGAAGAGGCAGTGATGTACGGTAATCTATAGCACCTCCTTTTGGCAAACTAGAAGGTTCTGTCTGTTTCATACAATCACTTTGTGCATATTTGCAGTCAATTGATCGCTTGCTTGTTTATTGTAATTCTTTAAGCAGGAAAATGCTTGTTTGACCCTCTATGTTAGATCTCCAACTTGCAGCACATCACAGCTTTCCCCTGATGACAGCAGAGAAGACTCGAGTAGATTTTTAACTTTGTATTTTGTGACTTTTTGCTCAATATGCACTTAAGTCATAAATGACACGAGGGAAGTCCGTACAGAGTAACTTCTTTCCAAGGACGTCCAGTTTCACACTCACAGTTTCACATTAACACCTGTGGTGAGGTTCAGAACCACCTTTTAAAGTTACAAGCTCTAAAAAACAATGTTTCTGAAAAGCATCCAGGATGAGATTAAACCATCACAGAGCTGTAAAGGTCTGGAACCGGATACACTAAAACCAGCTCTTTGTTTCTGGGATTTTGGGTTTGTTTTCTGCTTTCTCTGTGTTATTATCACAGCAGGTTTAAGTTTACAAAGAGTTTCAGTTTTGCTTATTGATTTTTGTTTCCTGTGTATTTGCCAAGTTAGTCACAACTTCTCACTTTCCATCCTTTTCCGAAAATTTCAGGTTTCAGGTTTCTTTTGTTTCCTTTGTCAGATTGTGTCTTTCTTTCTTCCTTTTTTTTTTTATTTTTAAGGCCATGTTCAACACATTTTGATACATTTATAAAGTACTCGTGAACTTTTTTGTTCTCCTCTTTGGCAATTTTGTAAATGAAGACTTCTGATTTTTACATTTAAGGCGTTGTATCCCTGGGCTCACACTGCATCCGGTCTGGCTCCGGTGCGGACCCCGGGGTCTTAACATAACTTGAAAAGTGCAAGAGGCATTCACACTGCATCCAATGTGGATGCACTGTATATCTGTTTTGTTGACTTCAAAGTTTTGCTGGACGCCTGAGCCGAGCTGGAGCACATTTTTGGGAAGTTGGGGCCGTTAATGACCAAAACTGGAAATCCTGTGAGCGAGTGTAAAGCGCATATGATACATTTTTCAAAATAAAACCTGTTTCCTGCTGTACTCGTTTGTTTCACCGTGTTGTAAGAATAACATTATTGTGGGAACCAACCCCGGTCTCCTCTAACAGTTACACAATCCATGCAATTTAGTCAAATATGTATTAAAGCCCATATAAGATAAAAGTATTAATAGAAGTTCTGTGCTTCCCATTGTGTGAAGACGATTCACGCAGAAAAAGAAGTGTGAATATAATTAAAAATCACGTTGGAATGAGGGTTTGTTTTCTATCACTTCCAATATAAATGGCAGGTTATCGCTTAAACATTTGCGAGTTCTCACTTTTTCTCAAGGGTGTGTCTGCATGACAGCCGCTTCCACTGTGTTTCTGTGTCTCTGTGACTGAGTTTGAAGACTGTCCCGCATTAACCAGAGAGGAGGGAAGAATTAAGGGATCTTTTTTATTATTGTCTCGACGAAAATAAGAAAGACATCGCAGTTCAGGAGACCTGAGCAGGTTGTGTGTCTGTGGGTGTGTTAAGAGCGAGCTCGCAGGAAGTCCGGAGGCTGGTTGCGGCCAGAGAGCAGAACCGCCACGCTGCGACAGGACAAAGACGCTCGTATTAGTTTAGTATTTTACCCTCTGATCGCGTAACTGAAAACATCACGCTCTCAAAGCTGAGTTCCTGATTGAGTTCTCGTGCTGTCATGCTCACCCCGTCAGCGGTTTTATATGAGCCCGCCACTATAACAGGAAAGGTAGAGGGGTTGGCTTGAACTTCAAAATACTGACCAACTAAGCACCGAAATGTGGCGCCATTTGCAGCAGCTCTTTCAGTTTTCATAGAACCACATAAATCATAACAGTTCCTACTTAAACCGAATTTCACCGCCCAACCCTTTAGAGCCACATTTGGTTCTTTTGCCTCCCAATTGTAGCTTTGAATAAAAAACATTTTTTTGGTTAGTTTTTATTTATTAGGTTTTGATATTTATGTTTAAATATTTAACATGCCAGATCACAGAACAAAACAATGGTGTTTATTAAAATACTTAAAAAAAATGTTTTTTATTGTTCTTGGTTTCAAACACAAACACAAAATGAAAATAAAATAAGAATTTGAAAAATACAAATATAGAATTTAAAAGTACAAAAGTACAAAATAAGCATAAGAATCTAAAAATACAAATATAAGAATTGAAAAAATACAAATATACAAGTAAAACAAACAATGTTTTGTGGTCCCACCCCTTTCTACAACATTTAAAGCATACATTTCTTCACAACAGTGTTAGTTACTGTTACAAGGCTAAGTTCTCAAGGAATTTAGTAGCAATTGTATGTATTCATTTTTGGCATGTTTGACTTTTTTTTTATACAAGTAAATATGCTGTAATAGGAGGATCTTGTTTGACACGGGATGTATTTTACTTTTAAAGGATCTTGTACCCGCTGTTGTCAACAGTAAATTAAGCCAAAAGTTGTTGTACAAGTATTCCGCTGTTATAATTCAACAATTATAAATATTTGAAGCTACATTTATAAATAATAGGTTTAATGGTCGCAAAAACATAATTAAAGTGTATTTTTCTTGTGGCTCTCACTGGGTTTAGGTCTGTAAGGAACTGGACCAAATGGCTCTTTTAGCCTTAAAGCGTGCAGACCCCTGATTTAGCCTGATTCAGACCGTGACACATTCTGTTTGAGTGTAGCTCAGCTGAAGCTGCAGCAGACCTGCCTCTAGCTGCTGCTCTTCCTGCTCGGCCAGCAGCTCACGGCGGGCTCGCTCTCCGCTTCATTATCTGTACCTTTAAGAGGAGGGGCCTCACACATATTAGTATTTCTCAGCTTGGCTTTGGGAGGGTACTAAAGAGAGGAGTTGGGGGGGCGTGCTATGGAACAAAGTTGGAAGCTTTGGAGGGTTCACACACAGCTGAGAGAGCAGACTGAGGACAGCAGAGGCTGTCTGACACTATCCTGACAAGAGGAGAGAGAGCACAGAGCTGGCCCTGAAGAAGACAGAGGCAGCATGGCCATGTACGAGCCCACCTTCCTGCCCCCCAACGCAGAGGAGCAGGACTTCATTCAAGCTTATGAAAATGTCAGGGAGAAGTACAAAGGTGAGAACGTCAGCAGCTGAAGCCTGCCTCTGGTTGATGATGGGGAAACTTTGTGTGTTTTAGAAGGAGGGTCTGCTCCAGTTCTCTATTTTTAGTGTCTGCACAGGTGCAAGCCTGTGATGGTTTACAGAGCACCTTGCTGGGCTTTTGGCTGCTGTGACTGAGAGTGTTTGTGTGTCACGCATGCCGCAGCTCTTGGCCTCTGAGTGTTTTATTGATTGGTGCACATGTTTGCTGTCACTCTTCCAAGCAGCCTGAGAATGCATATTGCCAGAGTCGAGTGGATTAACATAAGTGCTTCGCTTTGATGTGCGACCTTACAACGGCTGGCTGGCTGTGCTGACCTCTGACCTCACCCAGAGGGTGGTTTAGTCTGATCCCGGGCCTGACTGTCAGCCTCTCTCTAGCCACGACACAAGTCTCTAACAGGTGCTGTCGAGCAACAGCCACATTTTTGACATTTAAAGTGCCTTAAATGATAATATGACTTTGTTTGTCAAAGTTAAGATAAAAAAGTCTGATTAGTCCTGACAGATGGTTAGAAAATATAGATAAATGAAGCATCTTGACCCATTTCTACTTTGTTCTTGTCAAGAGACATTAGCATCAAGCTTATTTTTTGTCCACTTTTCCTTTTTAATCCTTTTCCGACTTTGTTTTTTTTCTCCACAAAAACTTTTTTTCTTTGTTTTGTTTCAATCTATGTCTATGTTACTGCCAGACTGTTGCTGAATCATCCTTTCTCACATTTAGTGACTCAGCACTTTGCAGGTTTGTTTCAGTCTGTGTTTGTGTGCTCACCTCTCACTTGTGTGGCTATCTACAAACATTCTCAAGTTGTTTTTGAGACTCCAAAAGTTTTTCCAGATACTGTTTCTGTGGCGCAAACATTCTCAGTGGCCTTGACTTGATACAGAAGGTATTGTAAAGTAGATCTTTGCGTAAAGGAGGGAGGAGTTGCTACATCGTAACACATGCGAGCGGAGTGAACGGTGCTGTTTGTGTGAAATCAGTGTTATTTATGTGCATTAAAAGGTAATGGGAAGCAGGAGCTGGCTCAGTGGCAGGTGTTTATCCTCCATGTTCGTCTGCTTTCCCTCCTCGGCAGCATTTGTGCATCACCGAGGTCCTGCTCTCCTTATTAAGGCACACGCAGGCAGAGACAGGCATTTTCCTCTCATTATTCCAAACAGGTTTGCAGTCTGGATGCGTGCAAAGCTTTTGGGGGGATTGTTCTATTTAGGAATCAAAATGTTCATGCAGTTTCCTAAATAGTTAAAGTTTGTGCATTGTGTTAATCTCAGTGCATCCAGCTGTGTTATTGATTCTCTAATCTGGATGTATGTAGTATAAATAAACTCTTCTTGTCTGTTTAATCTACATATTGACCTGATTTCATTTTGGAACTCAGGTAGAAGCTGGTCTCTCCAGCTAAACAGCTCTAAGAGATATTTAGTTCTTTTAATTGGAGTGTATAATGTATTTGTGAATAATTAATGACTGACATCCGTTAAGGAACTTTCAGTTTAGAGGAGACTGAAAACAAACCAACAGCTACCTAAAACCGGACCCACGGATAAGTAAATATTTTAGCTTTGAAAGTATATCTTGGCTAAGTCAAAATGTAGAAATACAAATTGTTTATTTTGAACAAAACTACACAGACTCTCCAGAGATTGGAATATATATTAAGAAAATATTTACATTTTTTGTAAAACGCAACTATTAAATGGGGCTAAACAGACTATTTTTTTATAAATGGGGTTAAATGGGTTTATTCCTTTTTGTTTGTTTTAAAATATTTCTTTTTTGACCGATCCCAATGTTTGAAATTTTTTGACTTTATTTTTTCTTTATTTTTTTATTAATTCTAAAAGAATATATATTTTTATATATATTAGATATTAAACTTTGGGTGTTGACCACCACAAATTTGACATTATCAGCTTCTCTGTTCTTGCCAAAACTTTGATATTGTGTGTATATTTTTCTTTGTGATAAAAAAATTGATATTTTAGAATGAAATGTTATTTTTAAAAAGCAACAAGATTGGATCCTCTGTCTTTCTGTCTTTGAGCATTTTAACATTCAGGACGCTAACCTCAAATAATTGTAAATCTTTACCCACTTCAATGAAAATTGTTATTTTAATATGCTCTTGAAGCATTTTTCTCATGATAAAAGACATAAAATGCAGCTAAAAATTGATATTGTTGTATCGTAATGTTAGATTGGAGGTGTGAGGGGCTGTAAGCTAGTGAGAGAGAGAGTAAATGAAGGGATGATGGGAAATAAGTGCAGGCCAACTCCCCACTAACAGTACTGCCCACAACTCAGCTTAATGGCATACTTTCACAGTAGATCAAATTGAAGTGGGACTTTAAAAAAGGACATTGTGGAATAAAAAAACCCCATTGTTTTGTGATCATCTTTCCAGTGTGCGTTGAAGTGAGCTAAGTCTAAAAATCAAACAGTAACTGTCGTTGCTGAATATCTGTTTGCCATAGGATAACTATATGTAAAACTTTTCCTGGACGTGGCGAGTGTTCTTGTATTATCTTCAGTGTGCTTCCATGCAAAGTGCTAATTTGCTTGTGTAACCACCAGACTCTTTAGATACCGCACACTGCTTACAGCTGTGTCTAAGTGGATGCTGCAGCACTTTCTCTCGTAGGAAAGTAACTGGTAACCTCATTGGAATAATTGGTGTTTCTAAATTCCCCTTGTAACCAGAGTTTTGACTACTTATCTTGTGTGTGAGCTTATCCGTTTTACTAAGCTAAAAGATACTATTTTTCATGTTTTCTCTTGAAATCACTAATTGAGTTTTGCTTTTTTTTTATCTGCTGTACCCATCAGACATCTTTAGCCTTTTGTCACGTTTCATCATTTCACTAAATAGCAAACAGACATTCAAAACATGTTGTGTGAATCCAGCTGTTAAGTGAACTATACTGATACATTTACGAGCTAATTACCATAGACGTTAGCTGTTTTGTTTTATCCTAAATACCTCACTGGGTTGATAAGACATGTTCAGCTTAACTCAGTTTTAGGCTACTACTAATGGATAACAGAGCAGACAAGAGTTACTTTGTACAATGAAAAAACATTTCCAATACCTTCTAAAAGAACGCCCAGCAATAAAAGCCTACAGCAACGAGGGTAGAGGCCTTGTTTCCACTGAGCGGTCCAAAATGGTCTGGTACGGTCCAGTATTTTGAATATTTCCATTGTAAAAATAACAGTAAACAGTAGCAAACAGTACTTCTTGAGGACCCCCATCCGTTGTAGGTCCATAGAAAAATGGGGCATAGGGCGGCGCTGTTGTAGCCACCCATTGATTGGCTGAATGTTATGACGACATTTGAAAGCACCAGTATAGTGCTAAGCTAGCAATTCCGTTTTCTCTTTATGGCGGTATTCTTCTCAGCCGCCTGCAATCTTCTTTAAAACATTGAATTACTGTTAGACAATATATGTACAAAACGTAAAGCAAGAAAACGATGAGCTGCTGGATGACCTCCATTGTTGGTGGTTTTCTAGTCAATGAACTACAATGACGCAACGACATGCTAGCGGTCTACGCCTCACGAAAGCGAGGCTTAACTGAATGGAAACGCCCGCCAGAATGAACTATTCCGTACTGTACTACTCCTTACTGAACCAGACCACACCGGACTGCTCAGTGGAAACGAGGTTAAAGCGTTGGAAAGTCAAGTTTGAGGTCCTAACCTTAAAGCTAGACCTGGTGTCTGCAGGTAGCTTGTTTCACCAGGAAGTAGTCTATTGCAAATCTCAGAAAAGAATTTAGATTAAACTTCAGCTGGTAAAAATGTTTTGCTTCTTTGATCTTTTTTTTTTTTTTTAAATTGTCTGATTGTTTTTTTATGTTAAGTTTACCAAAAAGATGAAAATCAGCTTAAAGTTCAAATGACATATCTGGGTTCAAATGATACCAGTTAATTTGTAATGTTCCGGTTTACCTTCCTTCTGATTAGGTCCATAGCTACGCTCACATGGAGCACGTGTGGCACGTTCAAGAATGCACTGAATGTGAGTTCTTGAATGTACTTTCAGCATGTGGTGTTAAACTTGCAAACACATGCGTGAAGGAAAGAGTTTTGAATTCAGAAGCCCAAAACATATTTGCATGTGTTCATATAGCATTTTCATTGGCGGTTGCTTGAATGCATCTTGCCGTGGCCGGAGTAAATGTATTATAAGGTTTATTAACTCTTTAACACTGGAGATGCCACTGTCAGCACCTAAATAACACTCACACACGTTAACTCTTTGTTAACTCTTTGACCTTTTCATCGTAAATCAGCTAATTCTGGTGTGGAAATAAGCTGCTTTTTATATCATCCTTGCAACAATTTGCTCATTTTAAGCTAATTTTAAGAGCAGAGTTGCTTCTCTCCATTTCAGAATCTGCTAGACTTACATTAGTTGTGTAAACTGTTGAAAGGTTACAAAATTTAAAGGAATATCAACACAGGATCTAAAATTCTGGCATTTAAGTCTCACTCCAACCATATTTTTTCTATCCTAAAACCTTTTTCCGGTGATCTTTTAATAATAATAATGCAGTTTTTAGCCACATTCAAAAAGACTGTAGTTTTTAAGACTTATCCATAGAGATAGTAGCTTGTTAGAAATACAATTCTGGGTTGTGGGCAGGACTGTTGACACAGACCGCTCTGTTTGTGCTTATAGCCTCAAGCTAACATTAGCGCCGCCAAAACAATGGTGTGTATAATTGGATCAATCCAGGTGTACATTTTTGAGCCAGAATTGCTCTTCGCTACAGCACGAGTGTTGAAATCTCATCATGTCTCGCACACCTAAGCGTGAGCGGGTCAGAGTGTGTGTAACAGGAGAAGAAACTTTAGCACGCCCATTTCAGTAGTCTGAGCATTTTCAAGCATCCGGTTTTCATCTGTTTATGTTTTGAATTAAGAAATACTCAGAAACGCAGTTTTAATTGTAATTTATTTTAAATAGGTCATTTATTATGAGAAAAATATTACCATTAAAAACTCAAAACAAATGATTTTCATTTAAATGGGTCTTAATAGAGTCAATGAATCTTCAACATTTTTATCAGTTACCATTAAGTGAAATGTTATCGAAATATTTGGACTTCTGTGCCTTCTGTCATGTTTAATAAAATAGCAACCACTTTCTTAATAGTACAAATAAATAAAAATAAAAAATTGATGGTGGAATGAGTATGCTGATATCATTTGAATGAATCAGAACCCAGTTATAGTCAGTCAGCTCTTTCTAAGGTTGCTCACTGACGTGTCATTGGCTGCTCTGAATTGCAGCCCGCTGGACAGGACAGGCTTGGCTGTCTTCCCTCTGTCCTCTATCACAGCGTGTACCAGCGTGTCTGTGTTACTGGGCCGCCTGACCCATGGGGGGTGGCCCATAAATATAGTAATGCTTAAATCCACCAATTATAAAAGTATGTTTTGTCAATTTTGATAATCTGCTGTGGATCGTTGTTTCTCAACAAAATACCTTTTTATGGAGAAGTTTCGACTGAGTCAGAGAAAACGAAAACCTCTTTCATCACAACACATTAAAGCCAGTGAAGGATTAAAGTAAATCTGCTCATGAGGTTCAGTGATTCCTCTTTCTACAATGATGTTTATGAGATGAAAAGTTGCAATTTTTCTTTAGATTGTGTGCTAATCTATATAATCAGGATAATGACTGTTATTGTGTCATCACATAAGCACACTGACTAGTGAGTCAAAACGATTTGGTGCCTGTAAAGGTTGCGCCATCTTTCTGAATGTTGATAAATGGAGTGTAAATTAAGGTATTTTTGGGTCTTTTTTCTTTTGTCATAAAGCAGGGGTGGGCAAACTACTGCCCGGGGACCGCATGAGGCCCGCTAAACTATTTGACCTGGAGTGCCAAACTGGAAAAAACTACATCAATAATCCTTATTAATGTTATCTTTTTCCTGTACTTCTGGTGTCTACCCTTAAGTGGTGCACCATAAATGCATTGACCTGTGTTTAGATGCAGAAAGTTATTCTGCAGTCATGTGATTTTGGGAGATTTTGTTGTTTTTCCTGACGTTCATGTGTGTTTTCTGAGTCGATTGTTCATTTTTCCTGATCGTTCCAACACCACCTGAACACAGCATTTCTCTAAGTTTATATTTTCCCTGAAGAACATCAACCCATTGGTGCAATTGACACTCAATTTTGAAATACAAACTCTTGAGCGTTTGGTTTAAAACTGTACATATTCATTTTCAATCCAAATTTAAGCATTTTTTTGTCTTATTTATCTCTTTTATGAGGTGAATTGCCATACGCTCCACAAATCTGCTTGTGGTTTGGCCCTTCAGCCAAATATTTGAACCTTTTTGGCCCACAAATCAAAAAGTTTGCCAACCCCTGTTCTAAAGGCCAGGAAGCATTAGGAAGATTTTGTCAATGCTGTTTTTAAGAAAATAATGCTTTCGGTAAGCTAAAACCACTATTTATTGTCTTAGTTTAAGGTCCAAATGTTAAAGTTCCACTTCAGTGCAAATTGTGTTTTTGATATTTTCGACATATTCTTGTGGCTTTTCTTTTTCTTTTGATGATGATAGAGGAGATATTTTAAGAAAATGAAGCACTAAGTTGCATTTTTGAGTACTTATTTATTCAAATCGTTGTGAATCAGGAGAACATAAAAATTACTGTTTGAAGAAGAACGTAGCTCCCAGCTCCTCTTAGTAACAGGAAAGGGAAGGGGGCGGGGTTGCTCCAGTTTTTTTTTTTTTTTGCCTAAAAACGGCACAATCGAAATTAAAAGACCACTAGTAGATACAATTTGACATTTCTAAAGATGATTAAACTAAAACAAAGTAGCATTTTTTTTGCATCCTATTTTTTTCACTTAGAATGACCATTATTATAATTTTTAAAAAGCTAATCTTTTTTTAACTTATTTTTTAACCCTTTTTCTCTCTTTTTTTGTCATGCTATGTTCTTTTTTCTCCTATAAAGCACTGAAAGCCCAAAAACATGTCGACATTTTGACCACATTTCACTTTTGTTGCTTTTTATGTCAGATGTTTGTGAAATACTATCTCTTGTTTTTTGTACCAATTCTTATGAAACACACAAAGAAGTGGTTATAAATTTGCAGTCAAGGCTAAAATCTGCATAGAAAAAGAAAAAAAATCATACTTTTTTAATATATATTCATGTTGTGAGTCTTTAAATTGATGATAGTAAGGGCACTGGTCTTCTTTCTGGCTGTTTTTTCCAACCTGAGTTTTGTGAGTGTCAGCATTCTGCTGCCTGCGATAGCTCAGCAGCGACATGCGGCTACATGGGGGCAGAGGTTGCACTGGGGAAAGCTGGATAAGCAGCACTCTGCTGGGATCCATAAAAGGCCTTTTAAGGAAGAGAGGAGCTCTGAAAGGATGATCGGCCAATCTGTTGGATTTCCTGTCAAACATTCAACGATTTTTCACAACAGAAACAGAAGCTGCTGTTCTTTTATGTCTTTAATGTCTAATGTTTTATGGTGGCTAGTGAGAGCGCATGAGGCTGTTGCAAATAGGAGAGATGCTCTAATAACTAAATGTTTGTTGTATTTGTACAAACTGTTGATTCAAGAAGGCATAAAAAAATTAAAGTTTTTGATTGACTCATAGAAGTAAATTAATTTGCAGTGTCTGTGATTAGGGAAATGTTCATTTTAGAGCTTGTTTCTGTTCTGTTTGTGGCATAATGTTTATAATACATTTTCTTTTAAGTTTCTACCCTTTTCACAGCCAATTTTTTTCATTTTGCCTAACATTTTTCTCTTTTGTTGGACCCACATTGAACTCTGTGTATGTTTATTCTCATTATTTAGGAGCTATCTGTTCATGTAAACAGGTGAATCTGAGCCTGACATCCCAGAGCAGCAGCTTTGCTGATGAAGATGTTTCTTCTCGACCGATAATCAATCGGACATCTTGTTTCCTTTAGACTGACCAGCAGCTGCAGTGGCAGGTGTCATGTGTTTATTTTACATGTTGCCACATTTGGTTTGCTGTGGGTTTGGTAAACTCTTTTCTTTTTCCTCCATGACTTTTTACAAGAGCTGAAACATATGTCTTTAAAGAGAGGAATGAAAGTGGTAAACACATTTTTTTCTGGAAAACTTCTAGCACCTGTGTTGCTTCTTCCGATACAAAGACTTCTTGTGTGTGAGATGCTTTGTATTGCAAGGCAGGGCTGCTGTGTTTTATTAGGTCTTGTAATGGTCTGGGATTTTAGCTTCTAGGCTTTACTGAGCTGTAAAAAGTAATTGTGGAAAACAAAAACACCCTATAGAGGAATGCTACAGGTTGCTACTCTTTCATGATGTGCTCCTTTGCAGCAAAGCTTCATGGGAAAGTGCAAACAGTGCTATTTTGAAGAAAGCCATATCATACTCTTTTAAAGATACAGTATCTTTTTAATACCTTCATACCAGCAATTTTTGTTTGTTTTTGTTATTTACTGCTTCTGTGTCTCCTCTGAATGACAGAAATCTCGCCCAAGCCTTGCTGACTTCATTAGATACTCAGACACTCAGAAAGGTAGAGAATTCAATTTAAAAAATGATTTATGAAAGCTTAGGAAGGACCTAAACTTAAAAAAGGGGCCATACCATGAAAAAACTACTTTTTGAACTTTTGATTGTTGATTTTCACTATAAAGAACCCTATAGTGGTATTTTAATCCGTTCACGCATTTCTGAGAAATCCTTTAAAAACCTGCGCAGCCCAGCAACAACACCTCCCATATCCACGAAAACGATCGAGTTCTCATGTGCGGATGTCACAGAGTGAGTCTGCTCTCAACGCACCAACCCCCCAGTCTAAAATCAGCACAATATTTCCCCTCAGAGCCAGCAGTGATCAGATCTTCATTTTAGATTAAGAGATATATATCTTCCGATTGTGTCCTGTCTTTAGTAAATTCCAGCTCAAACTGATGTTCGATACTTTAGACGTGGGGCTCCTTTGAGGAACCCCCCCATCTGGTACAGTCATGCTGACGCCGCATGTGTTTGTGTTGTGAACCATGTAGTGATGGCCAAGGCTACTAAAGGCATATATTTAGTTTCTGCATCCATCTTTGAAGAAGTTTGGAGTATTTTCATGGGAGAAACGAAGACACACTGCTAAAGACTCTAGGACATGAGTAACCAACCTTTTTGACATTCAGAGCTACTTCATCAAATTTTGTTTAGTTATAGTTAGTTATACATTATTAAAAATGAATAATTATACTCCTGTATGATTTCTCACCATAGTCAACAATGACAACAAGCTAGGAAACAGATATCTATATCCTTTACTTAATTAATCTCAGTAATTGTTACATTTTCAGATGATCAATTATATTTCATGTGAAAAATGTCACTTTTTCACTATGTTGTTCCATGATTATCATTTATGTAATGTTTAAGATTAATCAGTTTACACATTTTTAAACAAATCTTGTCACATTTTGAACTAATGACCCAATCTGCTGCGTTTTTAACTAAATGAATGATCTTTGAACTGTAGTCGGTCAGAGGTCACCTAAACTTGTCTAGTTCATATATCATGAACATATTTTTAAGATATTTTAATTTTTGAAACTGTGTAAATGCAAGTGTAATAACAAAAATAGCTACAGAATAAAATTACATTTTAGTGAGTCGTGTTAATTTTGGAATGGATCTGAGGGCACCTTGTGTGGTCCTTGGGGGCGACCTGGTCCCCGCTGGCACCATGTTGGTAACCCCTGCTCTAGGATGATGTCAGGAAATGGGCGGCAGCGCCTCAAGAATCAAGTCGTTTTACTTCCAGGTAGGAAAAAACTCACGAAAATAACTAATATTTCACAAGTAATTTGTTGTTAGTGTGTCTAAGGTAATATATGATCATATATAGGAATCAGTTTACTCTGAAAGGCTCAATTAATTCATGGTATGCCCTAAAAACCTAAAAATGTCTTAACTGTTTGGTTCTGACTCTAGGTTCTACCACCTCTTTGCTTCCTGATGATCTCAACTCCGTTGGGTTTGCGAACCACAATTGAATCTGACACTATTACTGGTATGTGATGCATAAAACAAAGTAAATCTAAAAATAAGTATTTATCTAACTTAAATTAACTGGTGTAAAGACTTGTGAACATCAGGGATGTGATCAGTCATCTTGATTCTGGTCAAAACTCTAGCAGCAATGAACTGGATATCAGAAAAGCCTTAGGCTTTAAGCTGGTCAGATGTGAAACTTTACGTGAAACTATTCCAGCTATGTGAACACTGCAAGCATATGCGTGCCACTGCCCTAAGATAGAGTAGCTTTATGCTGTGTTTCTGTCTCAAAGTGCAATCTTGGTAGAAAATGTGTTTTCTTACAGACTATAACAGTGGAAAACCACAGGAATGTTTATTTATTTATTTTTTATCACAGCTTCTGTTCCACATGTGATTCTATATGAAAAGTGGATTGAGTGAATGATAACCAGCTGATAACCACATCATAACCTCGTGATCACCCTGCTCGCTGCGCAGCAACATCTTACAAACCAAGATGACCAACCAACTAACCAACTACTATTTTCTTAGTAAATATTCAGGGAACTTTTTTGTTCATCGTCATCATCACAAGCTTACCATACATAGACAGGTGTTTTCTTGCCAGTTTATGGTTGAGATAAACACTGTAATAAACATCTATAAAACATCTGTTTGACAAAGTAGAATGGTTGCAAGTGTCTTGTCTGTGAAGGGGAATTCAGTGGAGCGCAGACAAGAATCTTTTGATTGGACAGAAATTTTATGCATGTTCTGAGCTGTCCAGATCTGTCTAGCAGCCAGACAAAGTGGAATATCTCAGCTTGACTGCCAGCGAAACATCCGTCTTATTACATATGAAGGGTTTTTTATTCATTATGATGTTTGCGAGTGATGATTCATGGGTTTGTCCTTGTATTACTCAGCCCGTCTTGTCATTTCCTGACACTGAAAGGCTATGAGTTTACTGCTGGTCACTGGCATTCAGAGCAACTGGAGACAGTCGGTTTGACTGTCACCACACAGGCCAGGAATGTCACAGCAGGTCACCCCCCGCAGCTGACCGGAGGAGGTATTTGCCCCACGTTTGCGTACACTGTCATGAGATGGCACGCTAAGTTTCTCTCTGCAATTTCCGCAGTGCCCTCACGGGACTACAAGTGTTCCACAAGGTGTAAGTCGTGAAAACATAGTTGGCAGAGATCCCTGTAATCTCTCCTTTTGGGCTAAGATAGAACCCATAAGGGAGTAAAGCTTATTAACAGCAGCACATGCCGTCAGTGTTGACAGAGATGCAGTTCATTAAAACTTACCATAAATGGCAGCAGAGACTTCTCTGTTTCACCAAAAAGGCCTCCACAAGCTGGACTTACATAAAAGCTCTGATCTGTTTGATAGATAAAGATGCTGCAAAAGCAAACAGGGCGTCTCATGCTTTGGTGGGACTGTTGACCGTCGCTTGGTCTCTGAAGGGTGTGCCCCCCTCCACCTCTAGGCCACAAGTCAAATGACAGCTCAGGATAAGCAAACAAAAAACCTGACCTTTTGTTTGTTTTCTTATCTCAAAGTTGAAATCAGTGGTAATTCTGGTTTTCCTGTGGTACGACAGATGAACTTTGCTGTGGTCAAGGACTGGACCAGTTAGAACGAGCCATGATTGTAATGTTTTGTTTCTGTCCTGCTAAGCTGTTACATTGATTTGTAGCCGAGCTGTCAAAGGTTATTATGTAGAGGTTTCATGACCTCCACCTTTGGCTTCAACATTCATGCCACAATTCCACTTCTAAAGGCCAGGAAAGGTGGTCACTCCGTGACTGCTCACGAACAGCAGCTGAACTTTAAAGAGAACAGAAGACTTTCTATTGCAGGTGGTGCAGCATTCTGGTAGCTTCCACTAGGAGGCAGAAGCTTGCCAGCAACAGAACTGAGACGGCCGCATCAGTTTCTGTTCTGGGAAAACTAAGAGCTTTTGAGAAGAATTGATAGAAGTCCATCAAAGGCATCCTGGGAGCACAGCTTTAGAGCCAGGAGCCAGAGTGGCGCCACGAGCAGAAAGCTACTGTCATGCAGCGCACAGACTGAAGGGTGTGGGGGCAGATGAAAAGCGGAAGCACAGACACAAGATACTTAAAAAGAAACTGAAATGGCAGTGTTACTTAAGGATATTAAAGAGCATAATATGACAGATCCGCTGGCTGCTTTATTCTGTTCTGTAGGCACCATTGATGTGGTCCATGTTTGGATTCCGTATTAGCAGCAGTTTCCTCTGAGGAGGTGTCATGTGTAAACTGAGACAGGAGCCATGATGACTCGATGGGCCTGAGGAATTCCTCCTGAGAGGTTTAATGAATGACCTCCCAAAACTGCGGCTGTTTTTAGTTCGCTGACCTCACACCAAGTCGGAACTGACATGTACCAATCAGCATTCGAAAAAATGACCATTAACCATAACCAGGTTAACAGTACACATACTAGTTTTATTTGAGGAAAGTATTTGTAATTGTATTAGGAATAAGTTTGGATTTGATCACATATGAATGCTTTATATATCTAGATCAGTGGTCTGCAACAGAATGGAAAAATCAGAGCCACAATTCCCCCCCTTAAAGTTAGAAAAGTGCACTTTATTTATGTGTTTGTGGCCATTTAGCCAGTCATTTATAACATATAGCTTTAAAATAATCTTTACTATTGAGTTTTTACTTTATTAAATTAACTTCTTTTACTTTTAAAAGCAGCCCACAAGAGTTGTTTTCAAAATTAAATACATCCTGTGTTTGATAAGATCCTCCAGCTACAGCAGACTTACTAGTATTAGAAAAGTAAAAAAAAGTTTTTTCTATCGTTGTTACTTGATGTTTGTTATGTTGATGTTCCTTCATATTTACTACTGAAACACAACTTTGATGTGGAATAAAAATATATTTTTCAAAGTAAATCCAATAAGATGATGTCATTCTTATAATAATCTGATCTGATAGCAGATTAAAACTTTTACCATCATTTTACTCAGTTTTGTTAAAAATCTATGCATAAATAACAACATTTAATTAATTGAAGTAAATGAACCAATGCTACAAAACCAAAAACATTTTTCTTAAAAGCCAAAGAGCCAATCTGGCTCCAGACCCTAATCTACACCGAAAAAAATAGTGAAATGTTGGATCAATTTAATAAAAGTTATAGAATTTTTTCTCTTTTAAAATGAATACTTTTCATCAGATTAAATTTTAATTTGATAAAAACTAATATTTTAAATTGTAATAAATTACAGGGTTTTTTTTAAAGAGTTTTGATTGACAGACAGACAAACAGACAAAGTAAAAGTAAACACTAAAAGTTTTTTTTCATTAAAAAAACAGTCCCAGTTATTGACAAAATCCAGAGATTTTTTGTTTGACTGGAAAGTAGTAATCAGTGCCACTTATATTGCTTTTTCTACCAAATACATCAGAGGCAACTACAATGTGGGTGTCTTGCCGAAGTACAAGTACACATGTGGCTACAGTAGCTTGGCATCAGCCTTTCAGCTGTTAACAGACTGCTCTATCTCAGCTACAGCCGCCCAGTACACTGTAAGCCCGGATAAGTAGAGTATACTAAAAAAATTTATAGAAAGTGGTTGCCCTAAAAAAATTAAGTAATGTCAGTTTTAACATAAATAATAGTAATTGACACTTCATTCTGCTGTTAATTTTAAGTTAAGTGCACAAACGTCCAGGTCGACTAAACTTAAAATAATTAGTTATATTAATTTCATTGACATTTCATTCCACTGTTAATTTTAAGTTAAATGTACTAGTCTTCAAGATGATTCAATGTACCATTATTAGTAAGATCAAATTCTTCATATATTATTCCACATACACTTGCTGAATACACTAACCTCCAAGTTGATTTACCTTAAAAATCCCTTTGCCCAAAACTGCTAGATTACATTAAGAGAATAACATGCTAAATCGGATGTGCGCGTTAAGTAAAGGCTGTATTGCAGGATAAACTACTGCTTAGTAATTGTTGATCTCTACATTGCAAGCGCTCGGTAGTTTATTTCGACATTGCATCGACATCACAATAAGAGGGGTGGTCATCACTCTCTCCCTCATTCTCACTCAGGGTGCAGGAAGAAGTGAAACACAACACGCTAAAATAAACAAATGGAAACAGTGTTAACGGTCACAAAAAAACACATACATGAAAACTCAAACTTAAACCCAATTCTAACCAGACAGGCAAAAGAAATGGTTACCCACAATTCCTTGCGCTGCCAGATCTGACAGCAAGCCCAACAAACTGCAACCATCACTACAATAGATTTTAGGTTTCGTTTTGACACGTGGTCAGACAACCTCTGCGCATTTAAAAATGCTGGTTAGGTTAGGATTACATTTACGGTTCTAAAAGCAAATTGTAGGTTTTTGCGGCTGTTCCTGATGCTCACGTGTCCACCAGGGGATGTGTCAAATGTGGAAAAGACATTTAAACACATTCAGGACCGTGCTACTAATGTAGAAATTACATAGTCCAGCTACAAAAGAAAGAAAGAAAAAAAGATCAAAATAAAAAGTAGTTTCAAGCTTTATTTTCTTGTCTTTTCCTGTTTTTTTCTGGTTAGTCATTACTTAACCTTAATATTTTCAATTTTTGAACCAGTTAACTGGAGATTTTAACTGTTAAAGTGGATTAGTTGTGAGCCTGTGTGCGTAAAGTTTTTTTTGTTTCATCATGTTGGGTTCTATGTTTAGGCAATAGTATATTCATAAAACTGTTGGTAGTTTTTAAGATTATTATTAACTATAAACAACTACTCCATGGTGACAAAACATAATGTAACAGTCTAAAAATGTACCAATCATAGCCACATCAGTGTAGAACCGCCCTGTGTGACGTACTGCAACGGTCCTCAGACAGGTGCTCTATGCTGCGTTCAGGTGCTACCAGGAAAATCGGTTATATTATATCAGACTGAATATAAAAGCTTAAAAAGTGTTTCTGCATAGTTGAACAACATTTAAAATGTTAGCCATGTCTTTTTTAAATGCTTTTAGTATGAAAATATAAAAAGTCATTTTTGTAGCATCCACTAAATTGAAAAATGACTTTGGAAACTAAATCTTCCAACAGTACATGAATGCAGCGGATTTTGAGACCAAAACTTAAACATTCAATCACAATTAGCTTAAAGTTACTCGTCCATGACATTACTTTCAATGTAAGTTCATTCTGCTTTGATTTTGTAGATTGTGCTCAAATTTGATAGTAATACTATGAAACTTAAATTATTTATGTACATTGGAATTGGTTGTTCGAGTTGAGATGACATCCGGGCTAACAGTGTAGCTTAGTGTGTTTCATTCACACTAGACATGGGATGCATGCTCAAGAACATTCATAATGCTGGTTTTTGAACACATATTAAGCAAATGGTATTCACACTAGGCAAGCTGGGAGGGGCTTCTTCATCTAATTTTTTTCTACTGTTTACTAGCGCATGTCTGCCATCTACAGTTGGAAGAGTATCAGTACCAAATCTGAGTCCCTGATTGGTCAAAGTTCAACCTGGTATAACTTAAAATGTTGTTAAAAGGCCATGCACTTTGCACATAAACCCAGAAAACACTAGTAGATCCTGCGTAGCGACATGTAAATATGAATATTTTGAATGAGGAAAACTGAAATGTGCATTTACACGCATTGATGCATTTAGACCTTTCATTACAAGAGGTCACTAGAATGCGTGTGTCAACATACCATAAGTCCTGTTGCAAAAGACAGGAGGATGCATGGAAAATTTACCACCACAAAATCAAATGATGCCTTCAACACTAGAAAAAAAAGGAAACTTCTAGAAAACACTGTCTTTATTCATTTCTTTTATTTTATAAACTGCACAACCAAATAAGTCTCAAAGTTTTACAGAAAATAAAAATAATATACCCGACAGAATGTTAGTAGATCATATTTTTAAGATCTATCTAATTCAGTCCATATACAAGCAAAGCCAAGTTATCTTAAATGTATACCAGAGGCCCATATAAGTTATCACCAGGTTACATTAAAATGTTTTGAGTGTAATCCCTAACAGAGCAAGTGATAGGTGACAGTGAAGAAGAAAACTCAGTCTAAATGGAAGTTTGTGGAAGAAATTTCCAGGAGAACCAGACTTATGAGGAACTAACACCTGCTATGACAAGTTGGGGTCTTGGTGGACAGAAAAGAGACAAACACAACATTTTCTGGAATGTCTTTATAAAGACAGTCAGCAATGGTGGAATAGGAAGTATATTTTACTATTTATTTCAAGCATTTCACGGATCATTAAAAAGACAATTAAGTAGATTCATTAATATATTCCATAATGTTTTTTCTGTTACTACATTTGTGAATTTCAGGCGTGTTCATAATCCTTCTTCGCATAAAATCTGATTGATCACTTCTCCTCTCGCTGTCTGACTTCATTTGGAGCCACCGGGGTAAGCACAGCCCCTAGTGGACCATCATATAAACATCTGATGAAACAGTAGCTCAAAGATGTGATGATAAAGCTTCATCTCTGTGGAAAAGTCCTTGAGCTCAGCATGGGATTCCAGGACGAGAAGTCGGGCAGAGCCTGGATAAGCCCCTTGTTTCTCAGCAGCCGATGGTCACATCTAAATAAAGCTGAGATGACAACATCTCTCCAGTGATCAGCATGTTCCACAAACCGAAGCTGAGTTATAGTCCATTCATCACAGCGTGGGTGGGGGATCTCTTGGGATAGGAGGTTTTAGCTGTGCTTCTTAGAGTTTTTCTTTGACTTGACGGGTTCTTTTGCTCCACTCTCCATTACGGCATTTTCTCTCTATTGCTACACATCTAACTCTCAGAACAGTTTCTTGCTACTGTTTATGTGTGAAAAAGTTATGTGGCCTCAATTTTAAGGTCTGGTTCTCCTGTTATCCAAAGATAACATCATCACATCAGAAAATTCCTCACCCATGTGTTTGCAGTATAACTTAGTTGACATTTTCTCTTTGTTCTCATTTCATCTCCCTTCTTTTTTCTTTGAAGCTCTTTGGTTCTCTTATGGCATTGTAAACTGCCAAATAAAGGGAATTCATTTTGTAGGACGGCCTGACTTTTACAGAAGTGTTTTCAGTACAACGATTTGAATCAACGTCTTTTTTACTTGCATAATCTTCCAAAATTCAAAGATTTCCTTTCTAATATGTCATGAAATGCCGTAAAGACAGGATGGCACATGCTAACTGTTGTCCAGTAATACCACTGGCCTCACAACGCCCGCAGTGGAACGGCCTCCCTCTGTAATGCTCAGGCTGTTGGCTCAATTGTTTTTCATAGACTAGCACACACCGCCTGTCTTAGTGGGAAGGCTGCTGTCCTGCTGACTGCTGCCCCAGCCTCTAAGCCGGTGCATTGGGCTGCAGATTTGACTGGCTGGGTGACCTCAGACAGAAGGAATGTTTGGTCGGCATGCCCACAGCGGGGCTACCGGCCTCCTTTAATCAGAGCATGGAGGCAGAACTGAGCTGAGGGACTGTAAAATGTGTAAACGGAACATTTTGGATTAAAGAAAGTCATTGTTAGTTGTTGGTAAAGAAAATAAAGTGCAGAAATTTCATTGATTTCTGGTGAAAGTCACTGACCATGATGATTTCTGTAGTGAAGAACAACAGTTGGGACACTGTGATTCAGTTTTTAACAGGGAGGAATGACTTAAGAGTGTTTCATATCCTGAAAGATCACCTCGTTTTTTCAATTAGATCTCAAGTAGTAAAATAGGTCCTGTCTTGGTCCTGTTGTGATCAAAATGTCATCGCCACCATAGCTACAGACAAACGCACAAATCTTCTGTTCTGGTAACTGATGAAGCCTTAAGCTGTTTTTGCACTGGTGCGTCTCCCACCATGCTTGACTGTGTGTCTCTAAATCAAAGAGAAAAGAGTTTAACAACATTCTTTTAAGATGAAGCTTGGAACCTAAATCATCATGCAACAATTAAAAACATGACATAAAACATGCATGAAAAAATGCAGTACAAATGGTGAAGGAGGAGGAGCTAACCTGTCAGATATGGGCGTATGGTTCGGGCCCCCTCCACGCCACTTTTTGATGTTTTGAGTGCCCCCAAATTCATCATTTTCTTAACGTGCTGGCTGTTCTCAGTAAATCAGGGCCCCCGACCTCCAGACCGTGAACCAGTACCGGTCTGAGGGCTGCTTGGTTCTGGGCCACAGGGAAAAAATGCATATGCCAATTAGGGCACCCCAACCCTCAGGGTGCGGACCAGTACTGGACCAATACCCTTACACTAACCTAGTACCCTACTTGATACTAGTTCCGGTACCACGTCCCAAAGGTTGGGGACCCACGATTTATTGGAAACAGCCAGAATGTTAAAAAAGTGATGAGTTGGGGGCACCCAAAATATCAAAAAGGGACGCAAACCATGTATGACAAGTTGGGAGCGAGAATGTGAAGACTTTTCCTAAACTTAGACAGGTTTTCACTCCATGAACAACAGTTATATCAAAATATGTTATATTTTTAGCTCAGTCTTACAGTCACTGGATATATATCTCTTAGTTCTGTAACAATCAAAGTTGAACTAGCCTGATTTCTCACATAGCAGCTTCATTTGATCTTTGTATGGCAACAATTTACTGATGCACAGTGTAGACTAGACAGTAAAAGGTTTGAGATGGCAGTTTTATGTTTTGGCTTTCTAAGGATTTCTCCATGCTTAAATGCATCAAGCTGCTCACAAGCAATTTATAGGTTAATACAGGAGGACAAATGCAACTAGATTTATGTTTGGTAATGCGTGTTAAATCACATTTAGCTCCATTCTGACCCACACAAAGTGCTACTTTTACAAATGTCCTCATTTGTTGTATGCAACCATTTGTCTCTATGGCCAGTGATTGCATGCTTAAGCCAATGTGGGACTCAGTGGGCTGTCTAAGACTGGAGGTTTATTGATATATGGGAGACTACAAACAACATGGATACTCTCTGTAAGTCTGAAAGCTTTTAACTACTTTGAAAAATAAATTTAATTGGGGTTTGGAATTGGTTTGCTGCACACGATACAATACATTTTCTTGATTCTGGTAATTCATTATGAAAAGGCAATTGTCACACTAACACAGATCTCTTCCCCTGACATAAAATAAGCATTAAAGCTATATACAGTATGTCTACACAGCAGAAGTGTAAACAATTAATTGAGGAATTCCATCTAAAGAACAAGACAATCAAGGAAAAATATGATCCTAAAGGGTTCCAAATAAACTAAATAAATTAAACTAAGCCATCAAAGCTCACCTCTCTCAGACTGGCGATAAGAACAAAATTCAAATGCAAAAACAGAATTTAAAGTAATGATTGTTGAGTAAATAAAATTATTGACTGCATGATGTTCTTATATGATGAGTATAGAGAAAAACATGCTGCTGTGTAAATCAAACACTCGTGTAGCAGTAGGATTCATTCTTTGTAATTTGATCCTGCTTGTATTATTTGGATTCTGCTTTAGGTTTTTACCAGGCTTCCTTCACAGCAGCCTCGGCAGCATCACCTCAAGCGACTATTTTCTATAATAAGTCTATGTCAAGATCCAGGCCTTAAAGGCCGCTGTTCCACATGTTTTCCAACCAACCTGCCATCGAATCTCCTTATTGGCTAAACACACCTGATCCACGTAATCAGCAGCAGATGAGACAGCAGCACTGGCATACGTATGAGTTTCAGGCTTCTGCTTTCAAAACTTGCACGTCCATACATATCTACACAAGATTATAGAAATTGAAAGAGCACACAGAACTGGAAAACTTGCAGGAGGAAGACCAAGATCCATCGTAGTGAGGTTTCTCTGATATAAAGACAATCATACTCAATCTTACTGTAATCAAAGTCCCTTAAAGGTACAAAGATTTATATAAAATTTATATAAAACTATGGAACAGTCTAAATGATGAGCAACGAATGAGCAACAGCCTAAACCACTTCAAGCAAAAACAGGGTAATAGTTCTCAGTAAATATAGTCAGGATAAAGGATGACAAATCTAATTTAGTGGTACAGGTTGTTGTATATGAAGGTAATCGTTTATATAAGTTAATGTTTTGAGTGTATTTATTATTGACGAGGTTGACAGAGTCTGGGTGTTGGGGTTCCAGGGGGAAAGATTCATGGGAAGAGAAAGCATGTGAATGGTAAAGCTGGTATATTTGTCTACATGTACATGTTTGTATAGATCTTTGTGTGTGTTTGATTATATGGACGATGTTTAAGAAAAAAAAAAAAGAAAAAAAGGGTACTTAATCTCCGTTTCTGAAATAGTTAATATTGAAGATTAAACTTAAGGTATATTGTTAAGAGGTAGGATTAAAAAAAAAAATTAACTTCTTTCTACTTCATTTCAAACTGCAAAATTGAGGTGTAATATTTTTTATTAATAATCTGTATAAAAATGTTCCATTGTTGTTCTTTTTTTTTTTTTACCATGTACTATGTATGTACTTTTAGACTGTAGGTCCAAAACGCACAGCCATTGAAGAAAGTTAAACCAGGTTGAACTTTGACCTATTAGGGACTTGGATTTGGTAGAGAGCTTTGAATGGTGTTCCCTGTTATTCACAGAAGTCTCAACTGTTTAAAATGAATCAAACAATGAAGGAGAAATGAATAATTGTGATTTGTGTCCGCTGGAATTCTCTGACTCCAAGTCTTCCATATTTCAGAGAAGAGCTGTGAAACAATAGCCCTGGAGCAAGATTCACCAGATTTGGTACCACTTCCACATTTCACACCAACCCTCTACCTACTGTAGTTGGTGGACATCTGCTGGTAAATGGTAGAAAAAAGGTGTAGTCCCTACCTCCCCGTCCTGTGTGAACACCATGGGCTAAAAGTGAATTCAAGAAATCGTGTTTTGCACGTTATTGAGCGACGTCGACTTTGAATGTGTGTCAGTGACTTTAGATATGTTTGTTGACTGCATTAAATTAGTTGGATCTGGATTGACAAGGCAAAAAAAGATGTTTTCCCATAACCAGTATCCAATTATTTAAGTCCCATTCCAGTTATTTTTTTATATTTACTTTGAAACAATTCCTTGAGGTATTTTAGTCATGCTGATGCCGTTTTTAGCCAAAATCAGTCAAATTTCAAAGGGCATTTTTTTCTTCTGCTCTTGATTTAGCACAATTTTAATAAAGAAATACTCAAAAATGCCATTTTTATTCTTTTTTTATATGTCTTCTATCATGAGTAAACCATGCCAAGAACATGTTAGAAATACCAAAAAAAAAACAATTTTGCTTTGGAATACGTCTTTAAACTTTGCTCACAACTGTAAGATTCTCCCTGCAGAAGGTATTGTTTTAACAACTTCATGTTATGCATATTTTTCCTCCTGCTGAGGCATTTTTTTTCCCACAGTCTGACTGTGTAGATGAGTAACACCCCCACCCCCTACCCCACCCCCCCGCTGCACCTCTGCAGTTTGTTAGGGAAATTGCTTCAACAGCAAAAAAACTGGTTAATGACTTTGAAAATAAACATGGTTCATGCTGCCAACTAAAAAGACATAGCTCATTTCCTAATCCAACAAGAGCCATTTGCTGACAGGATAACAGTAAAGCCACACAGAAGTTCAGCCTCACATCTCCCAAATGAGAGGATTTCATAAATGATTGAGCTGAAGATTATTCCCCAGTTAGATCTTTTGAACAAATTTGAGGAAACTGCAGTTTCTCTTACTGTGAGTTTTTAACTCATGATCATAGTTCAAGATCCTAAAAAGTGGGTATAGATGTGCAATGTTCCAAACTGTATTTCACAGTTCATCTTGTTCTAGTGACATTCATTCGGAATATTTGATAACATCCATTTATATGCATATTTTAATGTTTAAACTCTAAAACAAAGTTTGAAGTTCAAATACCTTTAAAGCCCACTCTGATCATCTTTTGATCTGTTTTAAAATCATTCAAAGATATCTTTTAATTATGATTATGGTGTTTTAAGGCTAAATCAAACAACCTATGTTGTTTTCTAGGACGTAGTTTTTGCAGAGCAGCTGGAGTATTTGAAATTTCTGTCACTCATCAGTTTACTCTCTCTCTCCTGCTAGCTTACAGCCCTTCACAACGCTAAGCTAACATTAGCAATGCAGCAAAAATGGCGAGCAATATAAGAGCTATCCAGCCGTACAGTTCGGATCCAGATTCCAGCTCAGACGAGGAAAACAAAGACGTACATGGATCTATTTGTCTGCAAGTGGATGCATCAGAATGAAGCTAGCTTCTTGCTGTAGTCTCTTCTATTTCAATCTTACAGGTTTTTGAAAACTGAATTTTTGTCTTCTCCTGATTCACAACAATTTGAAGAATAAGAGTTACCCAGATACACAATTTTTAGATTAATTTTCTATATAATCCATAATCAGAAAGATGACACAAAAGTTAAAAAGACCAAAAGCACTATTTTATTCAGTGAATCTTTAAGTACGGTGGCCGAGACGGCTCACATGATTGCAAAAGCCACAACACAACGGCAAAAGCCGAAACACGAAGACAAACGCCGAAACACGACGGCAAAAGCCGAAACACGAAGACAAACGCCGAAACACGACGGCAAAAGCCGAAGCACAACGGCGAAAGCCGAAACACGACGGCAAAAGCCGAAGCACGACGGCAAAAGCCGAAGCACGACGGCAAAAGCCGAAACACGACGGCAAAAGCCAAAACACAACGGCAAAAGCCAAAGCACTCCAGCAAAAGCCAACACAGAACGGAAACGAATCAGAACGGAAGTGAATAATGGACTTTTTTTCCCTAACCTTTCATTCAGTTTCAAGCTATTGGTGATTCTTGAGAGATACGTGATTTTGGTAAGGGATAGGTGAGGGTGGACATTCGCCGGTGTTGCCGCTTTTATTTCTTCTTTCAAAGCCTTCACGGAGAGCTTTCGGGGGAGAAAAAAATGGAGGGCGGAGGAGGGAAACGGGATCTGGTTTTTTGTCTGCCATTCTTTCTTTTTACCTATTTTTTATTACTTTAAATACCTTCCACGTTATCGTCAGTGTAAACCCTAATACTGGGGGTCTATATATTGAGTTTAAACGTTTGGATATGCAAGCTGTGTGGTGGCCTAATGGGTAGCACACTTGGTTACAGTCCCAAAGGGTTGGGGTTCGGGGCTTGCGGGTGTCATTTAGTGTTATATGTTTTTTTTTTCTGTAAAAAAAAAAAAAAAGTATCATACTGGTTCTTACGTACATTTTAAGAATCAAAATAAATAAATACTTCTTGCAACATAATTCAGGTAGTTTAGTCATTTTTGTTGCATGGGGTCCATGGCGAAAAGGGAATTTTGGCGCTGCGTGCCACAACCCCACCATCCTCAACTGAAACGACGTAACTGCCTGGAATTATGTTGCAAGAAGTATTTATTTATTTTGATTCTTAAAATGTACGTAAGAACCACGTATGATACTTTTTTTTTTTTACAGAAAAAAAATGTATACGTACTAAATGACACCCGCAAGCCTCGAACCCAACCCTTTGGGACTGTAACCAAGTGTGCTACCCATTAGGCCACCACACAGCTTGCGTATCCAAACGTTTAAACTCAATATATAGACCCCCAGTATTAGGGTTTACACTGACGATAACGTGGAAGGTATTTAAAAGTAATAAAAAATAGGTAAAAAAGAAAGAATGGCAGACAAAAAACCAGATCCCGTTTTCCCTCTCCGCTCCTTTTTTTTCTCCCCCGAAAGCTCTCCGTGAAGGCTTTGAAAGAAGAAATAAAAGCGGCAACACCGGCGAATGTCCACCCTCACCTATCCCTTACCAAAATCACGTATCTCTCAAGAATCACCAATAGCTTGAAACTGAATGAAAGGTTAAGAAAAAAAGTCCATTATTCACTTCCGTTCTGATTCGTTTCCGTTCTGTGTTGGCTTTTGCTGGAGTGCTTTGGCTTTTGCCGTTGTGTTTTGGCTTTTGCCGTCGTGTTTCGGCTTTTGCCGTCGTGTTTCGGCTTTTGCCGTCGTGCTTCGGCTTTTGCCGTCGTGTTTCGGCTTTTGCCGTCGTGCTTCGGCTTTTGCCGTCGTGCTTCGGCTTTTGCCGTCGTGCTTCGGCTTTTGCCGTCGTGTTTCGGCGTTTGTCTTCGTGTTTCGGCTTTTGCCGTCGTGTTTCGGCGTTTGTCTTCGTGTTTCGGCTTTTGCCGTTGTGTTGTGGCTTTTGCAATCATGTGAGCCGTCTCGGCCACCGTATTTAAGGGTAAAAAAGGCGTGGAAACATCAAAAGAATTGAATTTTTTTTTTTTCTTCTTTAAAGAAAAAAAAAGAATTGAATTTTTTTATTTGAAGATTGTTGTGAAAGGATATTTTACAACAATTATTTTTCATGAATATTGAACCTTTTCAGATTTCTAACTTTTGCTTTTTTACTGGAGAGGATCAGATTCATAAAAAGCTTAATTGGCCCATTCAATGCAACATCACAATATATGTCAGTAGGCCTGCACGATATGAGAAAAATCTACGATATCTGTGTTTAAAACTGCAATGATGGTGTGACTTGCAATGAATTGACAAATAAAAAAAAAAAAAACTAAAGCATTTCCACTTAACTGGAATAGTTTTATTTAAATAATTTTTCATTTCTGCATGTTTTGCATAGTATCTGTTTGGAGACTGTTGCGTGTCCTGAAAGCCAAAGTATTTCCAAATAACTGACATTAGGGGTGTAACAGATCACTAAACTCACAGTTCTGATCGTGTAAAAGTTTGAGTCACGATCATTTTTTGGATCAGTACGGAAATAAAAAGGAACACTAACTAGATTAAAACTAAAAATGTTTTTTTTTTTTCCAACATATATATATGAAGTACTTGAAACACACACATATTACATCAAAAATGTGCTCATTGAGGCTTTTCCATGACTCAAACTTTGAGTTACTTGTAGTTTTCAATTGTAGACAGTAGGGCTGCCACAAACGATTATTTTAATAGTCGACTAATCACCGATTATTTTTTCCGATTAGTCGACTAATCGGTTCTTGGCCAAAGTGGATGCAAAGATGTTGAAGTTGATAACCAGCTAAAATATTAGTTAAATGCCAAATTAGCCAAAAAATAAAAAGAGCCAAAGTTAGCCTAAATAGCTAGCATGCTGCTGAAATATTAGCTAAATTCCAAATTAGCCTTAAAAAAACGGAAAAATCCTATATTAGCCAAAACAGCTAGCATATAGCTGAAATATAAGTTAAACTCAAAAGTTGCCTAAAAAATGTAAAAAAGCTAAAGTTAGCCGAAATAGCTAGCATGCTGCTGAAATATTAGCTAAACTCCAAAATAGCCTAAAAAACCCTAATAAATGCCAAAATATTCCAAAAAGCTAGCAGAATGCTATTATAACTTTCAACTTTACTACATCTGACTTCATACGATATAAAGTAACGACTAATCGACTATTAATTTAGTCGTCGATTATTTTAATAGTCGATTAGTTGTCGATTAGTCGACTAATCGTGGCAGCCCTAGTAGACAGACAATAAAAAAATCCTTCATTTAGTCCTTCAGCTCAGAAATGTACTTTAAGAATATATCCTTTTTTTCAGAAGTGCTCAGAGACCGGATGCTTCAACCCCTTCAAACTGCTGCACACTCAGACACACTCATGCACTCATGATTAAGTTTTCCAGCCATTTTTTTGCGTTGCCAAATAAGCATCCGTCATTTCCTCTCATTATGTTCAGGAGACCATGCAGAGGCTGCGTCCAAAAATAGCTCAGCGGCTTGTTGTTTTAGTTCAGACACTGACCGACTGATCACGTCTGGATGCAGTTATTTAACAATTATTGTACTGAAATGTTCAGCAGGTTTGGACTGACATTTAATCATAAAAAATCCTATTGACACAAAAGGGTCAACTCACCACAGTATTAAAGTGTATGTCCATTTTTTTCAAACATTATATGTTTTTTAAATGAAGTTAAAGTGAACTTAATATCCAGCATAAACAATAAAAACGTTATACCAACTCCCCTTCTTGCTTTTTCTTTCTCCCTTGAGGGTCAGAAATGTTGTGACTATGACCAACAATGCCTTCTGCTGTGGACTGTTGGATATTCCCTCAGAGCCCATATATAGAGAAACGACTGTTGTCTTTTTAACATTTTTAGCATTCCGAAAGATATGAAAGAGAACTGATGTTCAGCTTTCAATCAAATTGAAAAAACTTGTATTTCTGGACGGAAATTCTTTTTTTTTATATATATATATATTTGAAACCCTTTAAATCCCCTGCTGTCTCTCTGAAGGGTTTTTTTTTTTAGATAAAGTAATGTCTGGGTTTGTTGCTTCTGTTATGTCTCTTTCTGTAGATCTATAGTCTGAAGATCTGAAGCCACAGGCTCTATTCTAATAAAATGATTGTAACTTTAAAAAATAGGGATCAATTTGTTTGTATTGACCTAGTTTTAGTTGGCGTTATTTAAGGGCTCAGGTGCTACCGTGAACAGTATAATAAGGAATGACATTGCATTAAATCAAGTGACTTATGTGCTCTACCAGTGTTCAAATGTCAATAACTGAGCACAATATTGATTCAAAAATTCAACTTTTTTTTTTTATTTAAAGATTAAAGCACATATGTCAAACAGCCTTTAGCTGCTTTCCAGAATGGATTAACAAATATGTATTTCCATTTACTTTATATATTTATTATCAACTGGATTATAAACCAACAGAGTCATGTTTAGAATCAGCAGAAGTAATGAGGGCAAAAGAGGACAGCCCACCAAAGAAGACTTAATTTATGATAATGGAGAATGCGTTCTTTTTTTCTTTGTTGTTTAAAATTCTTTATTGGAGTGAATAAGCTGCTGCAGGATAATCCTTTATGTCTTTTATTTTTAATTGAGTTTAGATTTGTTTTTGTCAAAAGTAAAACACAAAAAAAAACATTTTCCTTTATAATTTTCTTTTATATTTCTAAAAAAAAAAACAGTTTTATTTATTAATTAAAATTAAAAAAAAAACTGTGTTGTGTTTTTCCAGAAGGATCTTCTACCTGGTTTGGGTCTGCGAGAATCAGGCCAGAAAAGCTCTTCCAGTGTTGAAGGTTGCAGACCTCTCGATCGAGATTGATCGGTCTTACTCGTTAACTAGTGAGAGAGGAAACATTTTCTTTTTCATTAGTTAACAAGTAAAACTTACACTTATCTCACTAGTGAACTAGTTAGCATTTTGCATGTCACTAGAAAACTAGAGGGATATTTTAGTGGTACTGGGTAACTAGTAAACTTGCAGAAGATTTGTATGTGACTACTTAACTAGTGGCCTTTGAAATTGTCATCAGTTAACTAATCACAAATATTGCCTACTAGTAAAACATTAACAGTTAACTAGGTCTCACTTTTGCCAGGCACCGGTTAACTAGTTGACCTTTTGGCATTACTAGCGAGGCTTTAAACAGCCTGATATCAAGGATATTGTTTTGATGCTAAAACAGATTACTATAAATGGGAGAGAGTGTAAACAAATGGGTGTCAGGAAGTGGGGGCGGGCTTGCTCCACTTCAACAGTCCCACCACAACTCAGAGGCAAATTTCTGATGGATTGTTTTGAATATGTTTTGTTCCTTTCACAACAATGTTCAAATTGATTTTTCCATTTTTTTTTTTTTTTACTCCTGTAGCACAGAACACGTTTTATTTCCTATATATTTAATTCATTTTTCTTATTATTAAACTTGGTCTCATGGAGTCAAGGGGTCAACCTTTTTCTCTGTATTTACTCAAAAATGAGCATAATGGACACAATGTGGACACTCAGCTCAGAGTGGGGCCTCCATTTCTTGCAACTATGTGCCTGTTTGCATGATTGTGGTCAGTGTGGCAGCAGGTTCATCCTGGGAATCTCTGCAGGGGTGTGGGTGTGGTGCCGGGGTATTGTTTCTGTGGATGGGCGTTCATACTCGCACAAACACACAAACATTGTTCTTTTTCCAGCAGGACTTGAATACACCATTAGCCGTGTGAGATTGTGTACACACCTTCCTGAGCTCTTTCTTTATGTTGCCCTACCAAAGCCTGGACTGTGATCCTCTCTGAGTCTAGCAGGTGCATGATTGCTCCAAACAAAATCCACTTTTATTTGAAAGAGGAGGCAGAGAAAAAAAGAAAAAGGAGGGACCAGGGGGAGGAGCTTTGCTCCACACACATTGTATGTCGGTGTGTGTGTGCGTGCACGTGGTGTATCACAGGAACCAAAACAGAGGAGAGTCCCAGTCTGAAGTCCTGCAGTGCAGAGCAGAGCAGGAAAGTGACCAGACAGAGAGGAAGGAATCTGCACTTCTGAACTTTCAGACAAAGCACCGTTTCTGACATCCTCAGAGGGGAGAAGTCACACTTTTTAGAACTTTCTAGAGCATTTAGTGTCATCACTCTTCAAGAGGAGACCAACTAGATCAAATGGACGTCCCCAGATCTATCCAGAGTGAAATTACTTCTTTAAAAGGTATTTAATATTTTCAATATAAATTCCTGAAGGAGTCGAGTTTTAGTTGAACATCTTTAACCAAAACCACCATGGTGCACGGATTGTGTTATTGTTAGTGTGAAGGAAGGGAGGTCTGTCTAGTACAGTTATTGTTGAAAAGCAGCCGGGCTTGTCGCATCCTCCAGCTCAGACACTTTCACATCAGCACTGGCTTGCGTTTGCCTCAGTTTGTCCCTACCAGCTTGTTAGGTCTGAAGTAGCTGACACTGCAGAAGTTCTGGAGAAGAAAAGCGTGTCAGGATTTGACTGACCTACATTGGAACCTCACATTTGCCATGTAAACCAACCATGCAAAGCTGGAACACAGTCATTATGTTCCCTAAATGAAGGATCTGTGGCTCCAATTTGTGAGACGACTTCAGGAAATATGTGCGTTTTACTCTCAGTAATAAGTACATAAAGCAGTAACAGTTGTTGAAGATTTATTCCTGGAAAAAGAGATACTTGCATATTATGGATTTTTTTTTGTTTCCAAGTTTAGCTAGATTTGTTTGATAAACACACAATAAGGGTAAGGATGAGCTGTGAGTAGTGTCAATCTCTCAAATAAGCGGCACTCACCAGATGAGTCTGGATCATTGACTGTATAAGAGAACTGGGCGAGTGAGTGTGACATCACCCACAGAAAACGACTTGATCCGGACTTTTTCAACCATTTTGTTTTTGTTGGTTTGCAGTGATTGGTCCGAGTTGGCCTGAATCAATGTTTCTATGGCAACCACTCTCACCAATCAGGAGAGAGCATGTTAGAAGACCACACCCCTTTAACTGAGAGCAGACTTGGGACAATCTGTCAGTCTCTTCGATCCAAAACCACCTACTTCTATTGAGGCATCCGATTGGTCAGTTTATTATTTGAATAACTTCAACTACAAAAAGAAATAAATCATGAAAAAATTTGGAACTCTCAAGAACGTGTCAACAAAATATTACAGGGGAAGAATGGTTATTCTTACAAATAGAATGACTGAGTAATAGCTATTTATTTCTTTATAGAAGTCTATTTTTGAGCCAGCATGTACTTCCTACTTGGAATGGGAGGGAGGAGGAGTCACTCAGTCCAGTTCTCATGTATAGTCAATATTCTAGATCCAAGACACAGTATTAATGTTTTTTTTCTTCATTTTATCTAAAATACTGCAGTGGACAAGCAGTTACTCTTCCATTTGGACAACACAACTTTACCCAAAGAAACTGATATTAGCTGGCTATGCAGCTCATGAACACAACCAAGTAATTAGTGAAATGTGGATAAAATAAGTCAAAATCAAGTAAGTACATCAAGTAGATGTTTTAGCTGCTTCTCTTAGTACTTGGACCTGAAAGGACTAGTTAACTCATAGGTCTGCAATTTGAGGCTCCAGAACCACATTTGACTCTTTATTCCTCCCTTGTGGCTCTTTGGCTTCAAGGAAAAAATTCTAATGATTGGAATTAAAACACGTTTATTTATTTATTTTGTATTTTTTTTTGTGATTTTTTTTAAGTTATCAAAGTTTTGTCATTTATGTTTAGATTGTTAACTCATTACATAAATGATTAAAAATGATGGTACAGGTTTAATCTGTTGTCAGGATGATTTAATATTACAATAATCTCAAATCATATATAGATTTGATAAGGAATAGATTCTACACCAGTGTTTCCATGTACACATTTGATAGTAAAAGAAAGAAGAAAGCATGACATTGCACCAAAGTCATAGTGTTAGAAATGTTGTGTTTGACTTTCTTACATTTTTAACTCAGTTAAATCTGTAGTAGAAGGATCTTGGATGACACTGAGTGGATTTTATTGTGAAAGAACTGTACTGCCATCTGAAGTAATATAAGTTTCATATATTATATATTTATATAAAGAAAATTGTTAAAGTGTTATAACTGAATTAATGTTAGTATTTAAAATCTGCATGCTATAAATGAATGGAAATAGGCGCATAAACATAAATAAAATACATTTTTCTGAATTTTAAGGCTTCGGCTCTCACCAGATTTTGATTAGTAAAAAACAGGACCAAATGACTCTTACAGTGTTAGAACTTAAACCCCTGGTTTAACTAAACATGATATAGTGTTAACATATTTGAAGAAGTAACAGCGACTTTAAAGATTCATTTAAGACCAACTATGATAAGTGATGATCATTCTTTAGGCTAACAATCTCCTCAGACGAGCATGTAGTTTCTACTTTACTAATAGCTGCTGTAAATGGATATGGATAATTGTTCTTCTTAGGGAAGTAACAAATGTGAACAAAATCTAAACAAAGGAACATTTTTCCTGTAAAGATTCTTTTAAAAATATTATTTTATTTAAAATCCCTTTTGTCTAAATAGTGATTTACATTGCTTTGTGAATAGAGAAAGTGTTGCACACGCTTCATCCCTTTGAGCTGTGTGGCAAAAACAGTCAAAACATCTTGAAATTTCTATTTTAATGTTTTTTGTCACCCTCATGACTCAAGATTATATCAAGGGTCCCAGACCATTACTCCCCTCTACCGTGCTTAACAATAGGTATCAAAGCTTGTACTGTTATATCACGTTCAGCAATGTTTATGCAAACCTAACCCAGGCTGCACATTATTTTTGGATCGAAGGCATTTCACACACTTTGTCTATGATTGAACTCCCTTAGCATTTGGTTTACTGGAGAAATGCATCTGCAAATCAGATGGCCGGCCTCAACAGTCTACACATATTACTGCATTTCCATGATGCACTCATGCCACAATTATCTTTTATTTTTATTTTTTGTTTTAGTTCTGTAGTATTTAAAAATTCATCTTATTAGTTTCCATCATATAAATCAACTTTGTCTTTTCTTGGTGTAAATTTAACAAAACATAAACTTAAAGGTCAAAAGGTCATATCTCAGCCTTGTTTGAAAGTGCTCAAGTTCACTAAGAAACAATTATTCTAGAAGGTTCTATAATTAAAAAAAACATGTTATTGAGAGGTTTTACTACATAAAAAACTATATTTCAGCTATAACAATTTAAATTTTCCTGATATTTGTCTCTTTTTTAAGCATCTCAGAGGATATGTTTATGTGATTACGTTGCTGCTGCGTGACATGTTTCATTCTTTAGAACGTTAGTGTGAGTTTTGACACTAATTTGAGATTCTCCACTGGCTCTCATGATGGTAGAAGAGTTGCACAACGGCTTTAGCCAAAGCATCACAGCTTATGAGACTCATTTATCATATTTTTGTTTTAATTTGCAGCATCAGGATTTGGAAACTTAAACCTAAACCAAACGTGCTGAAGCACAGAACACAAGAAATGAGTACAGGACTATATTTGCTTAAATCTGCTTTGTTTCATAGGCAGATTAAAGCCTGATATTAAAAAAAATGATGCTCTTTATTTAGTTTTAGATCCAATATGGGTGAGACAGGCTCCAGCAACCACATAACCCCCAAAATAGATTCATTCTTTAACCCTTTAACACTGGAGCACCAGTGTTTATGGTCTTTGATTTACTGTAATTTTTGTTTAACCCTTAACACGATCAATGTCCTTCAGTAGATTCTGACGGAGGAAAGCAGTGTGAGATGGTTGAAAAATTACAGTCCAATATTTCACTTTATGTAATTAAAATTCCACCATAAAGGGTTAAAGGGTTAAATAAATTAAATAATACAAAATATAATTTTTAGTAAAAAGCTTTCAAAGAGAAATCACAAAAACTTAATTTTATATTTATATATATTGTTTTTATTGACTAATATGTAACTATAATAATTTAAAGTGATTCTTTAATCTGGATTTTTTTTTTTGTTTATGTAGTTTTGGGTTTACTTTGTAAAACCCTCCTAATTGTTACAGTCAGATTGAGGTATTCAGCATTCCGGGGAAAATAAAGTCGCTCTTTTGTATCCTCTTTTCCTGCCATGTAAAAGAATTTTGACCTCTGATCTTCCTCGCAAATTGCGTTTCCACCACCAAAGTGACCTTGATCAAACTTGTCATCCTCCTGTCCCACATAGCTGTCGTTCTCTCTCCCGGTTAGTAAAAGTTATTGGCTGAGGTGACATTTAGCATCCTTTCCTCTGTCTGATGTAAATTTAGGCTAACGTTTGGCTGTTTTCTAGCATTCCATGATTTGTCTCGGTGCTCTGCCATTTTTTACTTGTACAAAACATTTGGTGGGAACCACACAGAGGTGGCAGAGAGGTGTTTCTAAAGATGCTGCCACCAGTTGTGGCTTCTGCATTTTCAATGTGTGGCTGAACATTCTCTGAAATGAGTCAGCGTGCTTCATGGGAACGACAAGACGAGCAGATAACCGATCGTCTGGTTGTGTTGTCACCCGTTTGTTGAAAACAGAAAACACTGGCTTCATTCAGCTCAGATTCAGGTGTGTTTGCTGACACACACAGGAGGAGGCGCCGGCGCAGCATGGAGTCATGATGAATGTGTCCTCGTTTGACAGCAGAGTGAGAGGCAGAGCAAACCTCATCTTACAGAACAGCAGCTTTTACAGAGGAGCAAAAGTGTTCTGCAAACACTCACGTGTTTATGTTTGTCACGGATATCAGGCCTGTGGATTTAGAGACTGTAAAGTGTCACTTTCCATGTTCTTACCTCATGTGACAGCTCAGTCCTGCAATTTTTAACAACATAGGGAGGTATTTATACTCTTCGGCCACAGAAGGCGGAGTCTGGCTGAGGCTGAGTCGTTCCATTTGTGCCAAAAATGTTGTGTTTTTGCATCCACTGTTTATATCTTTGGTCTATTATCTGTGTCTACTGAACAAGTTGATTGAACATTTGTTCATGTAAGCAATACCCACTGCATGTCCTGTAAAATGGCAGGAGCTAACGACGCTAGCAACTGTTGCTACAAGGACTTTTGGGACGACTAGATCCAACAACAGAAGACGTGCAGAAGATATTGCTTAGTAGACAGTGGACTTTCGTATTAAAGCAGGGGCTACAAAAGCCATAGAGTTTACTCTAGAGAAAGACAGATTTTGAAAATAGCAACTAGAATATTCTTGTTTAGACAGTTGTGAGAATCTTTTAAATACAATTTTGATATACAATGGGTTTACGTTGGACAGAAATGTTGCTGTAATTCTAGATTTTTATTTATAACATTTTTACTTTTTGTCTGGAATTTATGTCCAGATTTCTCTTTAAAAATATACAAACTTAAAAAAAATGTAGTCCTGCTGATTAAAATGTTTTTATTTAAATTAGTAAACTCAGAATGCTGACAGATGATCGATCATACGACTGTCATTAACATTATGAGAACTGAAAATGGTTTCTTCGTGATTGCAGTTTTTGAGACAAAGATTTATTTTTTTAATTAAAAAAAAATCTCTTCCAGTCTCATCCAAAAAAATAACCTTATCAAACTCTTACCCTTTTGAAGGCTTGGCTGGTTCATTGAGCTTGCTTTTTTATCCTGCCCACCAGATCGCTTTATATTATTGTTATTAACGGTCTGATGTTGTTTTGCACTGGTAACATATTGAAGCTAACTATGATCATGGATGCTGAGAAATCAGTTATAATGGTCTATGGCTTTCTTTTTGAATGGAAGGGTGTCGTCATCCACTCCCTCCCTCTAACTCATGATGCAGAAACAAATAAACATAACTGCATAAAAGAATGAATGGCAAAACATCCAGGCAACTAAACACATAGCAAAGAAAACAAAATTATTTGATTTGTTTTTGCTCAAAAGTACAAATTGTATTTTTATTTCCAGGCTTAAATTTTCCAAATATGGCATGTTCATATTTGGATAGTTTTAACAGTGTATTTTTATGGAGATCAAAACTTTTAGGATATTTATATTAACTTTTAACATAAAATGACATGAAAACAAAGAAAATGTGACTGTCTTTTCTTGCAACGTTTACTTAATATCTAACTAATTTTGCCCAAATATGTTTTTATGGAGATTAAAATATTGAAAGTTATTTAAGGTTCAGATTGAATGACATACTGTTGAAGATTTATTTTGAAAAAATAGGTTTTTAAAGTTTAGTCAATAAATATGTATCCTGTTCGGCCCACAAACTAAGGTGTGTTTTAGATTTTGGCCCCCTGTGCGATTGAGTTTGACATCCCTGACCTAAGCAGTTGTTTTTGTGATATATCTAGAGACAGAAAAAGAGACAAAAGTCAACCTCCTTTAAATAAACATTACATGATGCCATCTTTATTACATTCAACTTATATTTGTGTGTCCAAAAATGTTTGGTTTATGGGCTCCTCCTAACACTACAGTGATGCCACAATAGAATCTAGAAGCAAGTGTTGGTGGTTTTGTTTTTTTTTATTCTGGTGAAGTTGCATGAGCTTAGTCCAGTTGGTAGCAGATGTTTGGTCCTCCTACAAACCATTAGATGTCTGGTGAACCCTTTAAATTTAGATGCAAAATGCAAAGAACATTTTTCAAATAATGACCAATGGTCAGATTGAATGTTGTTGTTGGAAATCCTCTCATGATCCCAATGATAAACCACATCCATTTAAATGAGTTTGTTTGATTTAGTCATATAATTTACATTTTTAGATCAATTTATTATTTTTTTTAAGTTCCAAACAAAAGATTTATTTATTAGAGACCGAAAAAAGTACTTAATCATCTCTTTTCATTCTTTTTACAAGCCAAATGTCCTTTATTGGGAAATGAATATTTCAAATGTGAGGTAAAAATGATCACATGTGTGCAATTTGTCTGGGCTACAATTCTAAAATCAGACATAGCCCACATTTAGTTTCTAAAACAACAGTTTAATTTTTTTTTTATCTAAAAAAAATCTAAAAAGGTCACAAAAATGATGAAAGCTGCATGTCAGAGTAGTGGAATTGGGATATTATGAAGTATTTTTCATGATGGTAGTTAAACTACTAGAAAGATCTATGCCTGATGTCAATCTTTAAATGCTCTGGTATTTTTATTTTTGTTTTGTTTTTTTAGCTCATATTTGTTAAAGCTTTATTCAGGCATGAGATAAATGACCAATAGCTGCAGAGACAGGCAAACATTGCTCTGTAATAAAATCTTTTCAGGGAAGAGCTCTAACATGCCATTTACACCAGTAACACTGACATCACATCTGATGGGATTTCACCCACTGCTGTGTGAGAATCATCAGAATGTCTTAAAGTCTGTCTTGCTACATTAATGGCCTCTTAAAATCTGGCATCTTTCAGTAATGGAAACAATATTTAAAAAACTTTATTTTGAAAAAGCTTGAATTAAGGTTGCAGTAAACATTATAGAGTGTTGGATGAACCAAACATTTGTTATTTGTATTTATTTTTTAAGCTTAGACACTAACTGCGGGCTTTCAGGGGAGGATGGTCTCATTGTCTAACCGTGGGGGTGTTGACCTTCGTGTGGTGGTTTTTTACGAGATAGAAGAGGACAATGAATGCTGTAAATCTAACAGACGCTCAGCCTTTCCATCCTTTCCTCCTATTTTTCCAAGTGTTTCACTTGGGAATAGTTAAAATTCCTGTCTGGAATTATGCGTTAGGCTGTTTTGTAGCAGGTCAGAAAAACAAAAATGACGTCTTTCTGTCAGCGTTTAACAGCATTTTGCTTTGTTTATACATCTTCAACCTTTTTAACCTTACATTAATCTCCGCTGAAACTCTGTGTGTGGCTTAAAAACCATGTGCACAACGGCAAACATTAATTTGTAGGAACAACAAAAGCATTCCTGAGACAGAGTTTCCCTGCATGCCTGATGGGAAATGCATCATGCAGTTTCCTCTCTCTGTTGAGCTATTTCAAGGGACGGTGCGACACAGGGAAAGACCTAACAGTATATTTAGGCGGTTCCACAGCTGTGATTTAACTCAGTGTCCCCCTCATCAACCTGACCAAACAGAAGCCTCAAAGGAGAAATAAGAGTCCTTTTTTTTTTTTTTCTGGTTGAGTGGATTTAGAAAAAGAGTCAAATTTATGATGTGACTGGTGGATAAAAAAATTAGATCACAGCTACACACACTGCTGGATTTCTACACAAAACTTGCGACACAGACTAGAATATCTTACTTAACTAAGTTTAACAGTGGCTTAATGAATATTACTTGTTTAGTTGTTATTACTTCACCATGTGACTCCAAACATACCTGATCTTTCTTGGTTTTCTTTCGTTTGATCTTGGAAGTCAAACAGGCTGAGGACTTGTTATTCCTTGGATGGAAGCTTCCTGGAACTACCAAGTTACTGCAACCACAAGGGGGCATCTTCCAGTGTTTTCTTTTGTGTCAGTTCTAAGTTAGGGAAAACACTGATGCTTGGGTTGGGAAAGGCATTGAGCACAAAACTGCAGCCAGATTGAGTGCAAATTAAGGAGGGATTTGCTGTTTCTGTTTCAACTCTACAATTTTAATGTCCTCATGAAACACATTAGTAACTTGCTTTTGCTTAACATGTAATTAACATTTATCCGGTTATGTGACGAGTCCTGCAGCTAAGTGACTTTAACTGTAAGTCTTTTCTGTTTATCGTTTTAGTTACATTGCAATTTATCAATTATCAATTATCAATTATCAATTATCATATCAATTTATCAAGTTATATTTTTGAGTTGAGTAAACCATCAACTCAAAATTGTAACTTGATGAAAACTCATACTTTTAAATGTAACAAATTACAGAACTTTTGTTAATTAATCCAATGTTTCATGTTTTACAGTATATCTAGTGTATCTGGTGCGCCTTATAGTATGGAAAGTTTGATAAATGCTGCAAGCCGAACGCTATCTGTGCAGTAGACACAGCGTGGAGCGTTTGAGTGATTGACTCAACAGCCAATGAGAACACAGATTAAAGCGTAGTGTAAAAATAAAGGAAAAAACCGTGAGACTGCAGAAGGTGAACTGCAATAAAGTGAGCGAAGACTGTACATTTAAAAAAAAAAAAAAAAATTCTTCCATAATTTGTTGCACCAATTTCAGCTTTGCTTACTCATCCAACAGCCTTTGAGTTTGCTTATCATCCGTCATGCTTACCAGTCATTGACTTGATCTGTTCCTGTGACAGTCACACCATGCAAATGTTCAGTTTTGCTGCAGGAGGAAATGAAAAACATTTGAGATTTTCTAGGATTTTTTATCGTCACTGATATCCATGTCAGACATCAAATCCTGTCCACGTTTGTCACTGGAGGGATCACACATCAGAAGAGAGCACGAGGGTTAAGGCAAAAATCTCCTGCAGATTGTAAATGAATCTTTGCACTCACACTCTCCTCTGGACATATCAGACTCTGGTTAATGTGTGTGAGGCTGTGTAGCAATTTAAGACAGCCTGTCAATCATTAACGTCGCTAGCAGCCACTTCACACTACAGCATACAACATCCAGCCACTTGTGTTTACTCTACAAACTCTTAGCATTCTGCAGCTTGAAAGAACATTACTATTCTCAGCACTCCAACCTTCATCTCAGAATTGTAATTTATAAGGAACAAACCCATTTTTACAATATTTTCATGTATTTAAAATGCCCGATTGCTTTACAAATATGTTTAACTAAATATTATCCAACATTTTCTCATTTTTATGATTACAAACTAATCTAAGCAGTGAAAATATTGAATTTATAACAACTTAAGTATGCAAATTGATTCATTTTAGCTTCGTGGACTTGTTTGTGTTTCTCCTCTTAAATTGTAGCTTACTCCTAAGCTCTTCAGCTTCATGCTCACACAGAAAGTGTTGTCAATACGAAGGGCAGCCCTGACCTGCGGAGGAGGAGCGAAGCCGACTTTCTTTTTGTAGATCTACACAATGTGACGTGTTTGACAGAGAGGGCAGAGAAGGAGCACGGTTACCGACTGAAAGCAACAAGCAGAGAGGGATTTGTCTGTGAAACGCAGCACTGACCCAAAAGTTGCTGTGATTTTTGAAAGTCTGGATGAAAAGTTTTCAACATGGAGTCTTTCTATGCAACCAAAGGTAAGCTGCCGGACTAGAGAAGAATGCAGCTTGAGAGAGGGAGAGGAGATGGTAACAAAGCCAGCAGGTAAACTGATACAGGTGGAGAGCAGATGGGGCGAGTCAGTAGGACTGCACGTGTGTGTCTGTGAATTCAACAACACAGTGCACGCACGCATGCACGCAACACGTTGTTGTGATTCTGCAGCAGTGTAAGTGCACACATAGGGAATGCAAAGTTCAATTACCTTTTAAGATGCATTCACACTGAACGCAGCCAGTTTTAATGTCAATAAAATAAGTCAAAAATCTGGTAATTGGAATTTTAAAATTTTGTCTCCTTTTAGTTTTCTGGAACACATCTTGTTCAGATGTTTGTGCAAGCCAAAAAACAATTTTTTCATCCAGGAAAATTGTATTTATTATTGATGAATTTAGCCAGGATCAAATATTTAGTTCATTGCTCAATTAATTTGGTCAGTACAGAACAGAATACAGAATTGGCACACATTGTATAAACCCTTTTTAAAGCTCCCCTATTCAATTTTTTCTTTTTTTTAAGAAACGTTTCCAGTTGTGTTTTAATAATGATTATGAAGTTTTTCACAACAACCTACAACCTAAATTTCTTAAAAAGCAATTTTTCTCATTGATCTGAAGCCTCTGTTTCCAAAATTTCCTTTGAGGAGGCTGAGCTCAATAGCCTCGCCCCCAATTCCTCCCTGTATGATTATGATAGCTGTGTCTCACTAGCCTTACTCTTCACCGCCGCTACATAAAAATGGCTAACAATATCAGTAATGTCCAGCTGCATCGTTTTTATGTCAGTTTGGACGAGGAAGTGAAGATCTTCATGGACTGAACTTCCTCCATAATCCTGATTCTTTCTTCTTCCAGTTCACCAAAGACTCTTTAAGCTCATTCTCTAATTGACATTGCTGTGATCAATACATTCTTTCCAACTGCGGTCAAATGAGCCGCCGTTCACATTTTCGTGGTCACATCAAGAAGCTCCGTGGAGTCTGGTGGATATTTTCCAGCGTTCTCAGGACTGCTACCGTAAGTATTGGATGAAACTCACACCAAAAATCCAGTGACGACTGATTGGACCACCGAAATGTGAACGGCGGCTCATTTGACTGCAGTCAATGTGAAGGTAGCATCTTCTCTTCTCCAGAACCTGAAATAGACACGCTAGCCGGACCAGATGAAGGGTTTAGTTTTTTGGCATGTGCAGCAGAAAGAAGATGATTCATGAAAAACAGAGTCTGTCCAAGACTGTTTGGTTGACAGAGATTTAAAAGGGGAAATACGTGGAAATGCAAAAACGAAATGATGTCTTACTACATTCGTTCTCTTTCATAAGAAAAATGACCCACATTAATGTTAAAAACTCTAAAAAAATGATTTTCATCAGAGGGGGACTTTAAAGCTGTGCTTGGTAAAGAAGGTGCGGTATTTTTGAGTATATTCTTCTCAAGCTGAATTATACTAATGGGTATTACTGGCACATGAAGCATCTTGTCTCTAAATCACAAACCTTAACAACTGCTAGTTTTCCTAAAGACACACTCAGAAGAAAATGGTGCTTTTTGGTCTTTTTAACATGTTATTGTGTCATTTTTCTGATGATGGAGGACAAATATAAAGAAAGTTAGGCTTAAAATGACATTTCTGAATATTTTTTTTTTATTCAAACTGTTGTGAATCAGGAGAATACGCTCCATTCTGATGAATCCACTTGTAGACAAATACATCCATGCACGTCTTTGCTTTTCTCGTCTTTGCTGGAATCTGGATCAAAACTGTGCGGCTGGATAGCTCAGATTTTGCTCGCCATTTTGTGTACCGCTAATGTTAGCTTGGGGTGTGAGGTGCTGTAAGCTAGCACATGAGAGAGCCCTGAATAAAAAGTGAGTACGGGTAGGAGGGGGTTGGTCTTGCTTCACACTAATTGTCCTACCCACACGTCAGAGGGGAATTTTTAATTAACTACCTCTACTCTACAGAAAATATGTTCTAAAAAGCAACACTGACTTTTTGTTTTTGGCTCAAAATGATACAATCATAACAAAAATCCCACTAGCAATGCTTAAAATAGTTTAAAAGATTATTTGAGAGGATGCTAATTATTTTTCAGTGATGCAGTACTTTGATGAATGTTCCTCAAATGGAAAAATTCTATATTGTTTGTTTATTAACAGCCCTGATTGGTACATTAAACGACAAGTTTCAACTTTCTGAAGTTCCAAAGCTAAGAGATCACTGCAATGTTTTACAAGTAGTCTACTTTAAAAAGAAATTTAGTCTTAATTTCCAAAAAAAACCCAATTAATTTGATTGACTGGTAAATAAATGGTAAATAAATCCAGCACTCTTACACCTTCATTAAGGTCAAGGTGCATAACAGTCCCGTTCAACACATTTACACCCTGATGCCATTTAAAGCAGCAAGTTGTAACCACCAGGAGGAATTTAGGGTTCAGTAATACATACACAGGAAAAGCTGAAGCTGAACCTGCAACCTTATGATCAAAGATTGACCTTTCTACTTCTGCGCTTCCCATTGGACTTGTACTCCTGTTTGGGAATTGCTTTTATTTGAAATATAACTGGCACTAATATTATGAAGTGTCATAATTGATATGCAGATTTGGATTTTTCTGCTTTTACTGTTCTACTGATAGTTAAAAAAAGGGAAAAAAAAAACACTTGCACAATCTTTGCTCACTGGTTGATCATTGCTTTCATTTAATCAGTATGCTGATGAGACTATTCTAAAAAGACAGAAATTATTTCAACTATAGACAGAGTTTTCTCCTCTGCCCTTAAAGGATATTTTGTAATGCAAGAAAGCTCAAGTGTCCATCCATGAAGGATTTTTTTTTTTTTTTTTTTTTTTTCACTTTTACAGTCATAAACTGTTGTGATCTGTAAATTTTAAGTTCTGTTAGATTCTTGCAAATTGGGAAGTGTAATGGCATCCTCCAAAAACATTGGCGCTAGGTGTGAATGCAAGTGTGTGTTGGTGTGTGATTGTGGTCCTGTGACAGACTGGAGACATGTCCAGGTTGCCTCTGCAAACATGTGGCTGGTTTGGCTCCTGCAGCCCTCTGACCCCGAAAGGGACAAAATTGTACGATGATAATATTTTAAAGTTTTAGCATAAATTAATTGAATTATGATTTTTAAAATAAAGCTATGCTTTTATTTTGGTAATGTGCTATGATCAATATTTGTGTAAAGTAACGCAAATCTCAACCTATTCATTTTATGTGAGAACAGCTTTTGTTCTTTGTGTTTTTATAGATCTATTGACAGAGAGTTGCATCCCACCGTCCCCCTATAGTAGCTGTGGGATGAACTCCAACATCCTCCTTGAGACTGCATGAAATAAAGCAAGACTGAGAAATGGACGGATGGTTGCAATAACTTTAAGATGTTCACTTTTGTGTATATACAGTAGATACGGTTCTTCACTGCTGGTTTGCTATTTGCATAAGTCGTTGTGGTGCAGCAACTTGAAAACAGTTACATAAAAAATCTATAAATTGCTGCAAGAAAAACAAGAGCACATGAAAAAATAGAAATATTTACATTCCTGTGAGTTGCTAATGGTGTAATATTTGAAGATGATTACCCTGTGCAGTAGTTTATACTTTTATAGTCTATCTTAGCAGAGTACCCATAATCCTTTACTCAGCATTCTATCAGGCTCAGGTGGATGGATGATTAAAATGCATCCATCTTATGCAGAAACATCTCTTTATCTCATTAATTTTACATTTTTTTTCTGAAAAACATGATTTTTTTTTTTAAGCAACGATTCTCTTTTGTGTTAAATTCGATTTTTTGTAATACAGTACATTATCTTCAATTTACTGGTCGAAAGTACTTGGTTCCATTTATTTGGAAAGTGCAGTATTTATTAATACAGCTCACTAATTAGTTACATTTTTAAAGAAATCTTTCAAGATTTTCCACTTCTTTTATCAAAAAAGACAGTTTAAATCACCTGTTTTGTGGAAACAATTTTTTTTAACCAAACATAATTGTTTTGGGTAATAAAGTTTGGCAAATAAATCCCTTTTTGTTTGAGTCATGCGGAGTCAGACACTGAATTAAATAGCAAACATTTCATTTAGTAATGCGTTAGTGAGAACCAACCCTGCGTGATTACTTAGGATGTGAACAGCTTTCCTCTCATAAATGTTGCAGTATCCGTGTGTGATCTCATAATGCAGCATAAGCTCAGTAAACCTGGACACCTGCAGTTTGGTGCTGCACAGATTTACTGCTGCCGCTTCTTCCTTCATTTTCCTCGACTGCAGCAGTTTATGCATATTATATGCTGACTATTAAACCACATCCCACTGAGATGGGATTTTTCCCACTTAATGATCTTTTTATTGTCAGATTCTTGGGATTATTTTTGAAGAAAGTTCCCACCGTTTTTATAACAGGCTGCTACATGATTTAAAGACCCCCCACAGAGGCAGGAGAGGTTCTGCACTATTGTTGTGCATCTGGGTATTCAGATATTTGTTGGCTTTGATCATAATAAAAGTCATAATACTTGGTAAATGTTTAAAGTCTCTTTCCAGTCTGCGTTGTTTTCAGCCAAAGTAAAAGGGTTTAGTTTAGCAGTTTAGTGTGCTGGACCAGTGTAAGCCAGCCCCCACTTCCCGTCACCCATAAATGAGCTATCTGTTGACACTCTCTCCAACTAGCTTACACCCCCAACCTAATATCACTGGAGCAAGTATCTGAGCTGTCCAGCCAAACGGTTTTGATCCAGATTCCAACTCAGACGAGAAAAAAACAAAGACGTACATGGATCTAGTTGGAGGTATCAGAATGGAGCAGAGCAGAGTGCTTGTGGCCTGCCGACTGTAGCGCCCACATGATGCTACAAGATTTTTCCAACTGCATTTTTTTATTCTTCTACTCCTGATTCACAACAATTTCACAAAGAAATACTCAGTAATTTAATTTGAATCTTTTAAATATGTCTTCCATCATTTGAAAAATGCTTCTAGAACATGTTAAAAACGCAATTTTCCTTGGAGTGACTCCTTAAAAGATGTAAATTATATTATAATAGAATATGAATTAAAAAAGAAAAAAAGAATTAACTTTTTTTTTACTTTTCTCTTAAATGTGAACATTATAACATTAGAACAAACAAAAATGGCTTTGATAAAAAAAAAAAAATTCTCTTCTATAATGTCAATATATATATACATATATATTTTACGTTGTTTGCTTTATCTTTAAATGGAAGTCTTTTAAACTGTTGCAGAAGCCCTTTTTTTATAAATGAAGTTTGATTTGATTTGATTATGGCCTGTTGTTTAACTTTTTTTATGAGAATCTATTGATATCTAGAGTTTGCTTTGTTACATCGTACTTATTGACCCTTGTGCTGTCTGAGATAATATTTATATTAAACGTGGGTCATCTGGACCCCATTAGACTGCACAAGGGTTAAAACACTGTTTATGCACCATTGTCCAATGGTTTCAACGATGTAGAGTTATAAAACCAACTCGGATTTTCCACCCTAGAATTTGTCATTTAACAAATGAAAGTATGTTTTTCCCAAAATACACAAGATAAAACAGAATTCTGTGTAAAATAAGTATTTTAATCTAAAAAATGTAAAATAAATAATATAAATGTATAAAAAAAAGTTTAATCTGCATAGTTTAAGTTCGCAATATTTGATATATTTTTTATTTTTTTCTAAATAGAATAATAAACAAATATGGCTGATAAAATGTTTCAGATGTCATTACATGTTTCACATACAAACATATTATTTTCAAAAACAGTCATATTAGGTATTTAGGAAGACAGCTCTATGATCTCCAGACTGATTTTAAAGAAAAACAAATTACACAAGTGGTTATTCATAAATGTTGCCACATAACTGAATATCATTAGTATTATAGGACAATAATCATTCATCATAAACACTCAGACCCCTGCAGTCAGATGCTGAAATCCATACTTCATGTCAGACAGTTCTATTTTGGAGTAGAATATTTCCTGAAGCATGGGTGTCAGGCGCTGATTTAAATGGGAGTTTGCACCTTGTGTGCGTGTGGGAGCCCCGGCTTTCATGTAACCGCTACGGAGGGGAAGCTGGGGCGATGCCTCTGAGGAAACGTGACGCTCTGTGCTCAGGCAATGTGGGTGGTACGCGGGGGTCAGGAGGAGATGACCCCAGAGGGCAAGAGATTTAGAGCCTGTTCTCGGAAAGAACACACCGTTTAGTTTCAAGTCCTGACCGTCTTTAGGGGGAACGCAGAGCAGAAGAACAGATCACATCCTAGTTTTTTATTATAAAAATGGATTTATCTGAATAAAATTCAATAAATCTATAAATAAAAGTCATATTTTTTACTTCAGGATTTTTTTGTTTTGCCATTACTCTTTTCCACCAGCAGATGGAGCTATTCCACAGTCCAACTTTTCTTTGAGTTTTTGTGAACCAACGGAGAGATTCCTCTGCCAAAAAAACTATAAAAATTAAATTTTTCTATCATGTGATTAAAAAAAACATGTGATTTCTAATTTATTATAAGCATCAGACTTCACATTAGCCGTTTGTGTCTCTGACACACGACAGATTTGTTCTTGTTGTTGTCTTTTTTTCATTTGTTTCTAACCTAATGTGTTTTTTTTGTTTTTTTTCCAGGTGAGTGCCCCCTCCCTCCTCTGATCTCTGTCCTGGAAAGTTTGGAACATCTGAAACTCTCCGACCTTAAGTATCTCTGTTGACTTCTTTGATCAGAATTTGGGAGCGCTACTTTTGCTTTAGCAAAGTGAATCCTAATTAAGACAAATGAAAAGGGTTTGGTCACATTTTTGCTCCCACGAGTCATGACTTTTCCAGCTGGAATGTTTTGCAGTCAGCGGGATTTGTCCGTGGAGAGACTGTGACTCCAGGATGTAGCCTGACCTGTCGTGGTTTGGGAACGCGTTGGTTTCTTGTGGCTGACCCTCAAGCTGGATCATGGAAAGAGTGACTTGCTCTGACATTTTACATTCAAACAATCTTTGTGTCGGAAAGCTAGCATGGTGGTTCTGTTCTTTTGAGGGGTTGGTAAAATGAAGTGACTGTAAAAGGCTTGTTCAAGATAATAAAAGATATGCCTTTATTGTCACTGTCCGCATGTAAAATGAGACTAAAGCATATCAGTGATAAAAAAAGGATAAGAATATATAAACATGTCTGTCACATGCAAAGATAAATGCAGAATATAAGAATGTTTGCTATGTGTGCATGAGCTGTTTGACAGCAGGGAGGTAGAAAAGTATTGATTTAGAGAAGAATAAATTCCTGAATATATATAGATACATATTGATATAAATATTGAGTTATATCTTGCAATCTGGGAGTTTTAGTTGTAGTTTTTGGGAATCGGTTCTGATGCAATTGTATCGCCTCCCAGAGGGCAGCAGGTCAATCATATCAGAGCTGGGGTGTGAACAGTCTTTAAAGGGTAACCAAACAGGGAAGTTGGAGGTTGACTCCACCCACAGCCGAAATGTTAAAATCCAGTGAGAGCGGTGGGGCTGGGGAGCAGGACTGTTATCATTACTGGAGCTGCAGATCGTGACGTCAGACTTTTGAAACTTACATGGTTTGACCAATCAAAATTCAACTGCAATACCTAATTTCAACCTGTAGGAGGGCAGCACACAGATGGTTTTTGACTTTATTTTCAAGATTTAAACAATTTTATGACCAACAGAACTTTTAAATTTATAGAGATCAACTGACAAAAAAAAAAAAAAAGTTGATTTAGGGTTTGGTGACCCTTTCTAATGATATTTGATGTTCTGCTGATTTAAATAATATAAGGCTGGGAAACAGTAATGTGAAAGAGTATGATTAAAATAAAATTTCAATCACTCTAAATCTCTTCAATTGCTGCCAACAATGTATTGGTGTGTGTTTGTGTGTCGGTCAGTAGCAAACCTCTGCTTCCTCACACTTACGGTAGCCATTTGTTCTTGGTATTTGGACAACACTATCACAGAAATATTTCTCTTTCTCCTCTCGCTGGCCCCCACAGCACGGCGGATCAGGTTTTTTTTTCGTTTTTTTTTTTTACCTGGGGCTGAACTGTTGCTTCACAGTCTTGAGATCAAAGCCTCTGGGAGGTTTCAAACGGACCAAAACGGCTGTTGAGGCTTATCTAACTGGTTTGCTTTTCCTTTATGACTCTGATATACCCTTTTCTCAGCAGAAGTTTAAGCAATATTCACATGTTTCACAACATCCAAATTCAATCTGTAGTTGTGGCAGAAGATTTATATTTATAAGAAAAAATATTTTGAAATCAGAGGTTTTGCTTTCAAATCTTCACCAAAACTAACGTTCATCTAGGTTTTATTTTATTTTTTTTTCTGTTCCCACATGAGCCACACTTCCTCTGGGACTTGGACCTATTAAATATCAACATTAATGTCGGCAGAGTTTTCATACCGGTGTTCGTTTGTGTGCCTTTGGCACACGCCATTGTTCACGGTTGCAGCTGCTCCCACGCTGAAGGAAAGGGAAACTCTGGCATTGTTGGCATTGTTGTTCCAGCCAGACAGGTGAAGGTTGGCGTGTTAGGTGTTCCGCACACAGAACATACAGCTTTTCAGAACAAAATCAAAGCTGAATCGCCTGCAGGGATAAAGAAGCATGAATTGTGGGTGGGGCTGTCCTGGTACAAAAATGTTTTGTATTCAGTGAATGGGTTTACGTGATGCGTTCTCAGTCAAGTGATGCTCAGATATGTATATAATTCTGATCTTCTCCTGATTATTAATTTGCTTATCTTTGCTGCTCCTTGTGTGTTCTATTTAGAGAGAAATGGGCCAGAATGGTTGAAGATAGCAGAATCCTAGTCAAACAGAACAAATACAACGTGTACGTCAGCCTCCAAGCACCATCTATGCCAGGCAGAGACACTCAATTGGACAGAGTCTAGACCAATCACCATGAACCCTCTTGTCTGTGATTGGCTGTTTGGTGATACAAATATTCCTCTAAAGTCAAAGTAGTGAGCGTAAAATCAAAGATAGGGAGAAAGGGAGATTTGAGACAACAGCTGTATCACAAAAGCAAAAACATGAGTTTTAAAAAGCAAAGAAAAATATTTTTAAAGCAAACATTTATTACTTTCATTTGAAACTTAATATGTTTTTTTATAAATATATTTTGCAATTTAGGACATATTGTTGTCAATGTAGTGGCACAAATTTAACTTTGACCTTTGAGAATTTTACGTTTTGGTAAATATAACTGCTCATCTGTCAGAGGGATGGATTTATAAAATTAATCAATAGAATAATCAATATGAATAAATCTAAGCTTAATAGATCAATAATCGATCCATAAAAATAGAGATCGATCTAGCACATAAAGCTAGGGCTGGGTTGATAAAATCCATTAATCAGTCTGAATTGATCCAAGCTTAATAGATTAAAAATCGATCCATAAAAGTAGATAATAAAGCTAAAGTCAGCTAGCTTCATGCTAACATATAACAGGATTTCCAATAGGACGGCTAATGCTAACGGTCGGTCGCAGACTAAATGAACATCTTTATTAACTTACAGGCATGAATTTTACAAACTCTTATACAAAAATATTTTTTAAACTAACCATTTGTAGTCTAAAGTATCTGTTTTTTGTTTATACGTTCTTCTTCTGTGAGCACCACCTAGTGGCCAAACCTGAAACGCCCTCCAGGAGAGGCAGAACAATGTTTACAATGTTAATGATCTGAACATTTTTGTTAGAACATCTCATTTTGAGAATCCATGTAACGCTGTATGCTATTGACAATTTTATTATTTCACTGTATGTGAACTGTATCAGAGTAATATAAATATATTCAAAACATTTAGTAGATTATTAATGTATTTCTAAACAAACGTGTATAAATATGTAAACTGTGTAAATTCTAAATTGAATTCAATCAAGCGGAATTGAATGGATCAAAAGACTTAAAAAAAAAAAAAATCAGAATCGAATTCATCCAAGCTCTGGTGAATCAAATCGATTCTGGAAATAACAATCGATACCTGGCCCTAATCTGTCATGCCATTTGTTTTCTTTTTTGCTTCTTTTGTTCACCTCTGACATCACTGACGGTCTGTTCTGCAGCATCTGTCAGTACTGGAATGAAAGAATTTCACTGAAGACAATTTGGCAACCCAGACCTTCAAAAATACTTCTAAAAGAAGAACAGCATAGTTTTCAAAAGTCAGCCGCCCCCTGCTGCTGCTCTTTTCTCCAGGAACCGTCTTGTGGGTTATTTAGCTTAGTGAAAGCTAATTTAAAAAAGTTTAGGAGATAATAATGATGGTGAGTCACTTCTGTTTCCAAATGGACTTTACAGCAGCAGCAGAATGAGCTCTTTGTTCCCAACAAATGAACTAAGTTTACTGCAAGTCTGTCTTTGGGGAACATTCAGTTTCATCCTGAAAAAAAAAAAAAATCCTGCAGATAATGTTCTCCACATTTGGTGGTGGAAACTGGTATATGTGTCTGGTGCTGATAAATCTTGTAGGATGAATCTCTGCGTGTGTGCAGCCATGTTTTGTTTGCATGAGCGGGCACCTGTGTGGTGTGTGTCTGCGTTCCACAGGTCACCAGGACTGGAGTGTGTAAAAATAAAGCTGAGCTTCTTCAGGTTACCGTGCTGCATTTTGTGGCACGGCTTCAGAAAGGCCAGACTCTGGATCCTGTGTCAGGTTTTGTTGTTTGAGAGATGGTTGCCGCTGGCAACAGCAGCAACAAGTGCATGTTTCTGGACTTCAGCCGTGGGTAGCACATGGTATTTGCTTAACCTGTGGGTAGAGTTGCTATAGCAACACCAGTCCACATAGCCACTCCTTTGTGTGGCTTGCAGATGATGAGTCATGCAGCTCATCAGCCTATTGAAATTTGTTTTGTGTGTTTGTTTGTTTGTTTATTTGTTTCAAATATGTGACTGTGCTGCATTGTTTGGGAATTGGGTTTTTCTATTGTTTACTGAATCTAACAGGTATGTCTTCACCGAAACTTAAAACTTTTTGGAGTCTCTCTGTGACTCAGTCTGATCCTTGCTGGCTGGCACTGCCAAACACCCCCCCCCTTTCCCTCCCCTCAGCCATTTTAGGCCCTCCGTTCCAGACGAGCTGAAGTTATTGGAGGTCCATTTTAATTTATTCAAAGCACACAGAACATAAGTTTGTTTTTATTGACTATGGCTATTATTATAAACTATAACAAAACAAAAGATGTGATTTATTCAGCAAAGAATAACTTAATGATGAGTTGATGCTCCAATCATTTAAAAGAAGCATTCTTATTTGGTTACAGACCCAATGTCCATCCTAAACTTGTATTCTATTGTCTGTGGTTTTATGGTTTATCTCTTCACTCATACTTAGTGGTATTACTTAGTTTCTACTTTGGCTGCCATCCATACCTCAGTTTCAGTCTCTAAGCAGCCACGCGAATAACGTGGAAGGCATCTTCACATTTAAAATCTGGAAATACTAAATTGACTTTATGATTCTCGTTAAGGAAAAATGATACATTTATTAACTGTGGGTTAATGCTGGGTTTTCTTTGGTTCCTGCCACAGTCCAAAAACATGCTTCATAGCTTGGTTGGTTTCTAGAAATTGCCCCTAGGTGTGAATTCATGTGCTCAGGTGTGTATATATATATATTATATATATATATATATATATATATATATATATATATATATATATATTTCAAAAACTGCTGTTTATAAAGTAAAGTTTGAAGGTTCGTTGGTCTCACTCATCAGAACTGCCAATCAAAAAAATAATAAAATAAATGCACAACCCATAATACACATATTCAAGCTCCAGTAAAATCATATTGATTGATTGAAACAAATCACGCTTCAAAGAGTTGCCATGATGATGAATACACACATATCAAAGACATCCTTTGAAACCAAAACACGCAAACTTTTATTCCAGGTTTAAAGTTGGACTTGCTATCCCGAGAGTCGGTCTGCAACTCCCCTCCAAAGGACTTTGGTGGAACTGCAACCTTTGTTACTTTTTGGTTTGCATCAAATATGAAAACAAAGATCTTTTGTTCAACACACTTTAGCTCAGGGGTCTGCAACTATTATTTAAACCATGTAAGGTTTAAATAATAGTTCACAGACCACAGAGGAATCATTCTTTATTTCACCCTTAAGAAAAATAAGACAATGGTTGGTATTTATGCTATTGTTACTGTTATGATAAATAAAAAAATAACTGTTGTCTTTTGGCATAAATAAAACATGAACATAAAGAGAAATTAGCCTTTGTTTAAAAAAAATTAATATTTTATAACTTTTGACAGAGGTTCACATGACTACCTTTCAAAATAAAAGACACCCAGTGGCACATTTGATCTATTCAATGCATAAAAGTATAAGAAGGTAGTGTAATGTAAGCAGTGATAATCTATTTTGTGTTTTTTTTTTTTTTTTTTTGTAAGTATTCACTGTGTGTGGGGTCATGGGTGTATGTGTTATGGGGAGGGTGTGTGTGTCTGAAGAGTGGGTTGGGCTTTTATTGTGTATGTTTTGTTTTTAAATTTAAAGCGCTTTGAGAGTATGAAAGGCGCTTTTATAAATAAAGTCTGATTTGATTTGATAAAAAAAAAAAGACATTTATCTATTTAGGTGACCTATACTGTATTTTTAAGCCAAAAAATTCACCTAAAACTATTTTGATTTGTTCAAAAATAGAAAATCTGTCATATTATCTGGTGCATATAAATCTGGTTGTGCTTACTGACCTCCAGTTGATTTTCTGCAGTAAACAGCACAAAAATCAATCAAAATATTTTAGTTCAGCATGTGATACATACTGTCTTTTAACCATTTGTGAATAAATTAGTTTTCTTTTTTTACTTTACTACTTAATTTTTTACTTTATAGTAATGTTAAAAAAAAAAACAAAACAATAAAAGTATAAAAATCAGCCTGTGGCTCCGGACCTACAGGTTGCAGATGCCTGCTTTAGCTGAAAAGATGAAGGTTGAAAAAGCTGAAAAGTAAAAGAAGCCTTCAGTTTTCAATTATTGTCTGTGATCCTCTCTGCTTGAAGTGATGCGGGACAAGTTTGGTGTTTGGAGTTTGCATTGATGCTATGATTGGTCGATTTATTATCACAGTTTTCTAACATCTAATTACAGTTCTGGGATTAACACTCTTGTTTTTTTTGCAGTTTACGGACGACTTACATACTTTCCATAAACCAAATAGTAGGCATGCAACAAACAAAGGCAGAGTGGTTGATGGGTGTATCATGGGGGCCTTGGCAGCACAGATTGGCTTGTAATTTGTTGTTTTCAATCTGTCTCTCTTGTTTTCTCGCTCTTTCTTTCCTTCATCTTAATCTCCTGTGCTGTAACTCGCACGAACAAAGAGTCCAGTGTGTATTTGTGCTGGGTGATGCCAGAATAAAGCGTGGGTGCCTTCAGAATATATGGAACATGGAGCGGGGTATCCGGGGCAGCAGAAAGGATGTGTCAGCCGGGCCTGGGCCTCAGATTTATAGCGTAGATGTCTCTCTGCATTTACAGGACGGAGATGAAAAGATTCCCTTGTTCTCTTTTTCTCACCAACTTTCTCCACCCTGCACTGCCCCTGCACACCAGTCCTTCTACCCGTTAGCCCCATATTGCACGTTGGGGCTTTGGGGCAGCAGGTCAGAAAAGAAGGAGAATTAGCAGAGTGGTAAGCAGAGAGAAGCTCGGTTTTTTGGCGCTCGTGAGTAACATGTCATACCAAACCAGCACAGAGACAGGAGACTTGCTCGGAGACCGGTTCTGGCTCAGCCCAAAAAAAGGTGAGTGAATGTGTTGCACCCACGCAAACTGAATACAGAGGAAGTGGTAAATGATTCACAGCACTGGGTTGTGTCTCAAGAAAAGGTGTTACCCTGAGCAGGCAGCATTCATTCTTTTGGGTTCTGATGAGTTAAATATGATATTGAGACTGCATCTTGTGCAACAATACTTCTAGTTTAACAATGCAATTTATTCATGCAGAGTCAGGTCTCTGGCTGCTGTTTTGCTGAGCTGGCACATTGCTCTTGCAGAAGACTGAACGAGAGAGCTGGTTCACATTTTCTGTCCAGATCTCATTCTGGAAGCTGTTTACAGCACACAGTGTTTCTGCATATACTGGCTGCTCATGGCATTTACCACCAAAAGCTGACTTTTATTATTCTTATGTCCAGTGACAAGAAACACATTTGGCTTTGTGTGCAGCTCTCTGCAGGAAATAGAATCTTTCTCGTCGATAATGGGTTCAAAATGCTGAACTTGTGTGTTCTCCTTCAATGGTTGCAGAGGACATATTGATGACTGTTTTGGGTCCAAGTGCAGAGGCGGTGCTGGGCGCTGAATGGCTGAACAATGTGGGGGGAACATGTGTTGTGCAGCTTGGAGGAGAAACAGTGAGGGGCGAAAGAGAAGGCCCGGGTAAACCTCGACTTCTTCTTGGTTAGTCAAGAGTCTGATGGTTTTCATGGCCTGTGACTTCACTTCTTTCCACTTTGGAAAAGGAGAAGTTGGTCAAATCTATGACTCATGAAGCTAAAAATATGAGGAAAGCCAGTCAGTTTTACTTTATTTATTTATTTTGTTACAGTTTCCATGAACATTTAAGCATATATCACCTATGAGTAAGTTTCAGACGTTATTTTTGCTGTTTTTCCTTTCGCTTTTACAGCTAAAGCCCATCCATCCGTCCACTTTCCATACTTGCTTTATGCCTGTTATCTTAAGGAATCTGCTGGACTCTATTACTGCTCCAGTTGGAGGAGCTGGGATGGGTAGCTCTTCCCATTTTCCCAAAACAATGGCTAAATGGCGAGGTTTTGTGTTTAAAGAAAACGATTTCTTGGAACTTTATATATATTTACATGATGCAAATGGAAAATGGCGATTTGAAAGAAAGATTTTATCAAGTTATACATGCTATATCACAATTACAGGAAATGACCAAAGTTCAAAATAATATTAAATAAACTATATTATAAACTTATTGACGTCCAAAAGATTACTACTTTTTGAGCTGCATGATGCCCAGTGATGTATACAGACCCTTAAAAAAATAGAATCTCATGTGTAAGTGTATTCCTTTCCATAATTCTGTTAAAAAAATGTAACCTATATTGAATATAAATGCAGTACCCACTGTTTGATTGATTTTAAGTATTTATTATTTGTTTAATTTTTACATAAATTGGCAGTCCAGCTTATAAAACTCAACAATTTCAGAAAATTAGAATACTATGGAGAAATCACCATTTGCTTCTCAGTTTTGGCAAAAAGATAAACACAAGGGTTAAAATAACATAAACAAATCTAAATAAAATATTTTCAATAAGATTTGTCCATCTTTTAAATGGTGAAATCTGCATCTCCATCTAGATCCTCAGCAGAAGGATCTCTAGAACATTCTGCTGGACAGCTGCAGTGATTTTAGATTGAAGAAAGCAGACTTTACCAACACCAGCGCTGGACATTACAGCCCAAATCCTGACTGACTGTGGAGATTTCACTCTGGACCTCCAGGAGTTTGGGTTCTGCTCCTCACCAGTCTTCCCACAAACTCTTGGACCTTGATTCCAAAAAGAAAGACATAAATTACTTTAGTCAGAAAACAGGAGCTTGGACCTCTGACCAATAGTTCTGTTCTTCTTCTCCTTGGTCCATTTGGTCCAGGCTGTTTGACCCGAGGAACCCGACGGTTGTAGCCGTTTCTGGATGTCTGCGGGTTCTTGAATCTTCTGATAATGCGCTAAAGCCAACGGTTGTCTCTTTTGTTGTTGCATCTTCTCCTGACACATTTTGTCCGTTTATTTGACTTTCCTTTGAATCTGCGTGGACACAGCGGCCTGTGAACAGCCAGCCTCCTTCGATGGGAACTTCAATGGCTTACTCAGACTATGAAGGGGGTCAAGTAAGTAAGTAAGTAAATAAATTTTATTTATATAGCACCTTTCACAGATAAAATCACAAAGTGCTTTACAGAGTAAAACAATGACAAAAAATTAAAACAGATTAAAACAGTAAAATAAAACAGCACAATTAACTAAAAGCTCTTTTAAAAAGAAAAGTCTTTAGCTGCTTCTTAAAAGTATCAACATTGTCAATCAGGCGGAGTGACAAGGGCAGGGCGTTCCACAGTTTTGGGGCCACTGCTTGGAAAGCAAGGTCACCACGAGTTTTGTAACTAGTCTTCGGGACTCTGAGAAGGTTCAAAGCTGAGGACCGAAGAGAGCGGCTGGCAACATAAGGAACAATTAGCTGGGAAATATAATCGGGGGCCTGTCCATTAAGAGCTCTAAAAGTCAAAATTAAAATTTTAAAATCAATTCTAAAACTAATGGGAAGCCAGTGTAAAAAAGATAAAACAGGTGAAATATGAGCTCTTCTGTTGCATCCAGTTAAAAGTCTAGCAGCTGCATTTTGCACCAGCTGAAGGCGATGTACTGTAGACTGATTAAAACAAGTAAAAAGGGAATTACAATAGTCTAAACGAGATGAAATAAAAGCATGGACCAGAGTCTCTAGGTCAGCCTTATTAACCATTTTTCTCAGCTTAGAGATGTTCCTCAAGTGATAAAAACAGTTTTTGACCAAATTTTTTGAATGATTTTTGAAGGACATGGATTGGTCAAACATTACACCGAGGTTTCTGAGGGTAGATTTGCAGGTGGAGCTGAGGGAGCCTAAGTGGTGTTTAATGGAGATGGCTTGATGCTCAGGGGCAATAATCAGGGTTTCTGTTTTGTTTTCGTTTAGTTGAAGGTAATTGAGACTTAGCCAGTCTTTGATGGATGAGAGGCAAAGTATTAAATCATCTAACTTGTGAAACTCAGACTCACTGAAAGAGCAGTACAGTTGGAGGTCATCAGCGTATAAATGGTAAGACACATTTTTAAAACTACTAATGATTTTTCCAAGCGGGTTTATATACAGAAGGAATAGGATTGGACCTAGAACTGAGCCCTGAGGGACACCATGCAACAGGCGGGCGACTTCAGAAAATAAGTTATTAGCACACATGACGATCGTTCTATTGGACAGGTAAGAAGAGAACCATGAAAGTACAGTTCCAGATATTCCTAAATCATTTTGTAGTCGACATAATAACGTCTTATGATCAACTGTGTCAAAGGCTGAGGAAAGATCTAACAAAACCAAAACTGTGTATTGACCCGAGTCTGCAGACATCAGAATGTCATTTGAGACTTTTAAAAGAGCAGTCTCAGTAGAATGGAGTTTACGAAACCCAGATTGAAATTGATCTAAAATAGCACATTTATTCACAAAGACTGTCAACTGACTTGCAACCACTTTCTCCATAATTTTAGCTAAAAACGTCAGTTTTGATATTGGCCGATAACTGCTTGGCTCCAGCGGATCCAAATTTGGCTTCTTTAATACTGGACTTAATGCTGCCTGTTTGAGAGAGTTTGGCACTGCACCAGTTGACAATGAAATGTTTATCAGTTTGACAACCTGTGGACCAAGTACATCAAATGATTTCAAAAACAGTGAGGTTGGTACAATATCAAGAGGGGAGGAAGAGGGTTTTAGTGTTTTTAGAAGAACTTTAACATCTTCCAGAGTCACAGGTGAAAAATCAGTCCATAAAAAAGAGGAAGAGGGAGCACTAAGCGCAGTACCCGAAGGTAGTGTTATAGTAGCCCTGATGTTACTAATTTTTTCCACAAAGAAATGTAAAAATTTGTTGCAGTCACTTTTTGTATAAACAGGCACTGGGAGAACAGAAGGCGATACAATGGTATGGATGGTTTCAAACAAGATTTTTGGATTTTTCTTGTTTGTGTTTACCAGATTGGAAAAATAATCTGATCTTGCCTGCTTAATTGTTTCATTGAGTGATGAGGTCAGCTCTCTTAAGTGGAGCCTGTGCACTTCTAACTTAGTCGACTTCCACAGACGTTCAGCCTTGCGACACATTCTCTTGCATTCCATGATATTTTGATTCATCCAAGGGAAGTAATTTTTACGAGTAGAAGTTTTAGATTTAAGAGGGGCAACCTTATTCAAGACAGACAGGCAATGATTATCAAAAGACCAAGAAAAAGAATCAACATCTCTGATGCCATCACAGCAACTGGGCTCAAACATTTCAGAAAATGCCTCGACTGCAGCTTGATTTATAATTCGTCTTTGGGATGTAACTTTATGTGGATTACAAGGAAGGTCGCAGAATAATTGAAAACAGATGCAGCTGTGGTCCGAGACATGAACATTCACAACACTAAGCTGGGCAACAGTAAGACCAAAAGAGAAGACGAGGTCCAATGTATGACCTTTCTCATGAGTGGGATCAGATACATGTTGATTTAAGCTAAATGAGTCAGTGAGTGACAGCAATTCAGTTGCTACACTACAAGACGTGTCATTTATATGTATATTAAAATCCCCAAGAATTAACAGTCTCTCAAATTTGACAACAGAAGTTAAAAATTCAGCAAATTCTTCCAAAAACACCTGTGCAGGACCAGGAGGTCTATATATTAAGACACAATAAAAGGCATTGGTAATTCCAACCTTAGTCATTTGGAGCTCAAATGAGTTAAAATGGTCTTGGTTTACAGATCGACATGAGAAACAGTCCCGGTGGATGAGGGCAAGGCCACCCCCACGACGAGCAACACGGGGGGTCCCAAACACAGAACAGTTAGGGGGACACAATTCGTTTAAATAAGTGTATTCCTGTTCCCGCTGCCATGTCTCTGTTAGGAACATAAAATCCAAGTGTTTTTCTAAAAACAAGTCATTCAGGAAAAGGGCCTTGTTTGTTATGGAGCGTGCATTCAGCAGTGCAATATGAGTTGGATTAGCACACCCAGCAGCAGGTGCTTGCTGGTAAACTGGATGCTGTAGGGGAGTGGAGACGTCACCCACATGGGCTGCAGGACAAGGGATAACTTTTAAGTTGCGCTCACGGGGTTCAGGGATTTTTGGACGTCGAGCTGAAAAAATACGACCATAGTGGCACAAGAGTGGCACATGTGACTGCATTGACAGAGTAGCAGGTGACCATTTTGACTCACAGAGAGGAACTTTCCTGAGGCAGCGCACAACCCCAGTAAATCTAGAGTTCTTAAAGGATAAAGTGTTATGATTTGAATGGGTGACTGGGGGTTTCTTAATCAACTGGTTATGATTGGTTATTAGTCATAAATTTGAACTGTTTTGAACGGTATATTGTATGTTGGCTGCTAGAACCTGAGCCCCATAAATGTTTAGGTGCATGCCATCAATTTTAAAAAATTGTGAACGGTTCCAAAACAAGTTAAAATTATCAATAAAAGTAAACTCATATTTTCCACACATGTTATGCAGCCAAGAGTGCATGGCAAGGATGCGGCTAAAATGTTCAGCTCCATGATTTATGGATGGGAGAGGACCAGAAATATAAATAGATTTGCCAGTGCTTTTCAAAATGTCAAAAAGAAGGAGGAAGTCTTTTTTAGTGAGTTCAGATTCCCGTCTTCGTGCTTCATTCACTCCTACGTGAACGATGATTCTTTGGATAGTTGATGACAGATTGGGTAGCAGAAGGAGGAGGTTTTCGAGGACGACGGAGACTGTCGCACCCGGATAGCAGCAGGTAGTCGCGTTAGCAAAGCGGATATTTCCCGTTATGGAGTCTCCGATAATCAGCGTTGTGTGCGGGAAAAGAGGCGAAAGAGACGGGAGCAGCGGTTCTACCTGTTGATGACCGGCGGAGAGTTGATCAGATGCGATGCCCGGTTCTGCAGAGATCGGTGACTCTGGGTGGGGAGACTGCCGAGGAGGTTCGCTCGAGCGCCGGATGACAGTTCTTCGCGTACCAGCCGGCGGCGTCTCGCCTTGGGTACTCAGCTGTAGAGATGACGTGGAAGCGTGGGACTGCGGCGCTGGCACCGTGTTGGCAGGTGAAAATGTGCCCCGTTTTCGCGAGGCCGGGCACCGGATGGAATTTTCCTTTTTCTTACACTCCGTGCACCGATCGGGGGCCGCCGAGGCGCGGGAGGAGGTTGCTACCAGAGCGGCGTCCGCAGCAGAGCCGGCGGGGGAGTAGCTCCGGGCCGGCCTCGGAAACATCTCAGGTGAGCAGGGGGGCATCGCTGATTCAGCAGAATGGTCAGTCTTGTCCGACAGGGGAGCATAGCGGTTTGAGAGTGTGAGCGGGTTTGCGGGAGTGACATCAGTGTTTGTTGGAGTTGTGCGGATCCTTTTGCCACGGCGTGTCACCTCTGTCCATGACGGCTTCGGTGTGGAGGAGTGAACCGGGGCCCTGTGTTCACCTTTGGCACTGGGGGCAAACATTTTGCTGGGTTTTGACACCCTCCAGATGGCTTGGATTTTCGATTTCTCGGGTACCAACAGACAATTCCATACTACTTGCAGGGACACGTATCTGCACGACATTACTGTCTGCATCGGCGGTGTTAGTTACGCCAAACCAGGGTACTGTTGCAGAGAATGACATATTTGGAAGGTGTCCAAGAGACTGTTTGCTGGAATTATGATATTTTGGACTGGGAAAGTGCCACCGACATCATCTTTTCAATCAGCTGATTCTTCTCTTTGAGTTCGGATCTTAACTTGCCGATTTCCTCGTGTAGTCCAGAAAGTCCAGATTGTTTTTCATGTGCACACACTGTACATAGGGGAGCTGCCACGTCCCGTGCTGGTGGATGGTCGGCCATTTTTTTGGTCAAATATCAAATATACAATGATGGTTCTCTAGGTTGAAGTCTGAATTCTTCCCTATATTGGAACCAAAAATTCCAAACTAAATGGAACCAATTTAATGACATCTTGAGAATCTGTGCTTTGAGTTTAGTAGATGATTAGTTTGTAAAAAATCAGTTTAAAACATTAGTTTTCTGCAATGTTTGGCCAGATTTCTCCACAGTCTTCTAATTTTTGGAAATTGTTTTTTTTTTTTATGGGTTTCATTTATGTGAAAATAATACCAATAAATACTTTAAATCAATTAAATAGTGGAAGCTGATTCCATACTCAATGAAAGTTGTTTTTTTTAATGGAATAAAGAAAATTGAATAAGCTTTTCATGACATTCTGATTTTTTTTTTAAAGGGTCTGTATGATCTAATGGTTTATAAAAAAAACATTTATAAAAGTTGGTTTTGTAAAATAAAACAATCTTTTGATAAATTGATTACCTATACTAAATGAAAAATCTCAACTCACTCAAAGCATAAATGTGTAACTTTGAAAGTGACTTTCATAAGTTTGGCACACAGAACCAATAACTCCATAAACGTTTCATCCTCAATAATGATCACAATTTGTTCTCCCACATGTGCAGATACATGAAAACATTTACAAGGTGCTGATCAAATGCAGAATTTGGCTTTATTTTCAGTTATTTTTAAATAAATGAGATTGAATCAATTATTCTAATCTAGATTCAAATGCTTGTCCTATACAGACAGTTTGCACTGATCTGAATTTAACACCTGGAAAAACAGAATTTTTAAAATATTTTCAAGTTAATAGGAAAATCTGCATCTTATCTTAAAAAAAGTAAAAACACAAATGTATTTTATGCAACTGAAAAAAATGAAAGTATAATTATTGTTTTCAATACCGTTCTCACTGGCAGGAAAAAAAGAAAATAAAGGAATTACAATCATGACCTTAACCTTTTAACACTGGAGCTCCAGTGTTTACGTTCTTTCAGCCAGAAACACGATAATTCCAGCTGCTTTTCTCCTTAAGAATCTTCTGGAATTATTGTGTTCATGGTTGGAAAATTACTGTGTTAAAGATTTTGTATTTGAGGATCACCAGCGACGCCTCAGGTGTTAAAGGGTTAATATGAGAGTGCTTCCAACCGGCTCAAACTAACTAACTTGCCTCAGTTGTGTCAAAGGTCACAGCTGCTCACTCTCCTTTACCAAACACATTTAGGGGGCGAGCGCCTTAAATAGAGCGGCCTTATCGTTCGGACAGAACAAGAACGGCCCTGCATTGCAGAGCGATTTGTCACTGTACAGCTACAGAAACTCCAGTCATCATTTCAATCTGACTAAGTCCAACTTTAACCCATTTCTTAAAATGCTCTCAGCTATTTTTCCTTTTTTTGCCATTGTACATTTTAGTTTCAGGTTTAAGAGAACTGGTTTTAAAGTCCACATTTAAGAGCCATAATAAGAAAGATAAGGGTTATCATCTCCTGTATTGTAGTTTAAGGTGGAATGAGTATTTTTTGGAATTTTTTGTTGCAAGTCTTTCTTTTTTCTTTTTTTTGTAAAACCAGTATTGATTATGAATCATATTCAATCAAAAAGAAAGCTCAGTTTTTTCTACGTTAATTTTGATCTCAGATTGAGCGTTAGAGGCTTGATTTTGCTTTCACTGGATGACTTTATATTAGTTTATTGGGAGCTCATGTTGGGATGGGGGCGCGTTTGTGCAATAGTTAACCCCCCAAACAGCAGTGCTTTGCATCAGACCAGCTCCCAGTAACCATCAACTGGTGGTGACATGTCTATTCTGAGACTATGGAGTTTCAAAAGTGTGCCGCAAATTTTAATAATCTGAAATCTGGATGGACTACATCTGTTTCAATCAGTCACATTAGAGTGCAACACTTTAAATTAAAATCAATTTAATGAGTGTGTGTGGTGGACTGTTGATGTTCCAAATTACAGAACAACTACACGTCTGAAGCCAAGTCACGCTACTGTGGGAATGGAAGATGTTTACACAGGTGAAACTTTTTGGATTGAACCCAAAGAAAGTTTGAAGTTCACTGAACTTTGAATTTAACTGCTTTCTAAGTTTAAACATTAACAATTTATAAACGCTACATGACTGTATCACATAGCCTGGTAAGGAAGGCTAATGTTTTTGCAATCAATACATCTTTCCAAGGGTATGAATGAAAAAGGAAGTTCGTAAGATCTGCAAAGAACTAACAAACGGAACAGCAAGTGATTAAGAGAATGATTCACAACCTATGAATGTGACTCATGTGCACTTGTCTGAACAAACTAACCATATTTCACTGGTTGTCCCCAACACTGCTGGTTTTTAATCACTCAGACAAACTCGAACATGTCAATAGCAAAATGCTTGTTTGAAAATGCACTGGAATGTCTTGCCTAAATACTTTGGTTCCACGCCTCAGCCCATCGCGGCGCTGCTTGACGTTTGCAGAGCTCATTTGCTGGAGGTGGATGAACGCAAAACGCCCGCAGCTCTACTGCAAGTCTGACAAGGGAGATGACAGACAAGCCCATTTATTGATTGAGGGGAATTCTTTTCTAAGTCGGCATTAGACAAAACAAACAGCAGACTTAGCCAAAAAAGTATTTTATCATAATTTCAGATATAAAATAAATCCTCATCATGATTTGACTTTTAAGAAATTGACTTCTATGTTTTTTTTTACATTTTGGCTCAGACATTTACATGTTTGTTTTTCAAAACTATGTAATGTAATTTGGCACGTATTGTGTGAATGTAACACCATCTTAATCCACCTGGAATATCAGATTCTATGTTTTCCTCTTTAGTTCTCAGTCTAAGATGTTCCACATTTTAACTCACAGCTTAATGAAAGATCAAATTGAGACTTCAGTCTTTAAATGAGACTTGAACTTTGGAACTTGAGCTTCGAGATTTGTGTTTGTTTATCTCATTGACAGTATATGAGAACTAGACTGAATGACCCCTTCCTCCATCATGCTTTCTGAAGCCGATAACCCGTAGACTTCCACTGAGAAATAAAAAATAGGACCTAACGGCAGGCAAGATGGTGCCTGAAAATCATTAGCCGGAAACAGAAATTCCACAAGATTTCAGAGTTTTTCCCACTTTAATTTAAACTTTTTTAGCGGTCAGGATTAGCATAAAATGTGCCAAAAGAGGGTAAACACTTTATTAAGTGTCATTAACAAAAGAGTTTAGATTTGTAAAATTATTAAGACGTTCACTTTACGTTAGCTTGTGGTTATCCCTTTACGTGATCAACGTGAATCAGCGCTTCCATGGAGAAAAGCAGCTTTGGACAAATATTTAAATTTGCTACATATTAGTGATATGTTTCATATTGGTGAAAAGCCTCATTAAAATGTTGTTTACCAGCGCAATTAACCGCTTTTCTCTGCAGATCAGCTAATTCACATATATAAGGAGTTACACTATAGCAAAGAGTATTGTAGGTTTTGACAGACACATCAATTGGTAAGGGTTCAAAGCTTAAAACGCAAAAAAATGTGTGTCAGGGTCACTAGATTAGTCTTTATCAACAAAAAGCAAAAGTATTTTTTGAACGAAATGTGCAGCAGCGGGGAAGGGGGTATGTTGTTGTCCTGTCTTGGACTTTCCTCCTATTAGTGATTTTCAGCTGCCTCACTCATTATATATGGCAGAATTGTCACTCTTGCTCTGTTACTATTTTATAACATGTTCTTGCTGATCCTGTTTGGTTTATTCATATTTTTCTGTGCTGCATATTATTCTAGCTCTAAATTGAATTGAATTCCAATCAGATAAAAGTGGTCTCACATTTGAAGTGTTTGATTGACATATTTCAAGTAGTGGGGACTTCCAACAAGCTCTGTCCTGACTGGCCAGAGGGGTTGCCGTAGAAATATTCACTTAGACCGACTCAAACCAATCACTGCTTACAGACACTGTCTGGTTCCAACATGGCGATGTCCAAATACAAAAAAAAAAATGGCGACTGAATTGACCTCAATTTGTTAGAAACGAACCTGAAGTAAACCATTTTCTATGGGGGACGTCACACTCACTCAGTCCACTTCTCTGATATTATTTTTAACTCTTGAACATTTTTTGTTGGATAAAACAAGAATAGATTTATGGTAGTGTTGTGAAAGTAAATGTATTACGTTTTTTATTCACAATATGTTTTAAAGAACCACAAAATGACATTTTCAGACTGTGAAATATTGATTTTAACTTCAAGATCTAAACTTTACTGCTTCTTGTTACTAATGGTTTATCATAGACTTAAAACAAGTGACTTTTGGTCATCCATGAGATGTATCTGTGACTAGTTCAAAAGTTCCAAATTATTTAACAAAGTAAAGCTGGGACTTTTTAACGACTTGTTGAAATTATGAGTCTTTAATTTTGAAGTATTTCCAATAAATACGCCCAGTTTTTAATTAAGCCAAATACTGCATACTTGTGTTTCTATTAAAGTTTAATGATGAGCAAAATTGTTCATATGACACAGTCATTATACCAATAAGGTTGTGTAAATGACACTGCAGGGCAGTCGGTTCTCTGCTGCAGCCTTGTAAGTGGATATGTGGCTCATTCAGACTTGGCTCACTTCATTTGACTGTTGCCATGGCAATTTAAAGCAAAACAGTTTTCTTCCAGCATTTGAATGTGTAATAAGTGGTTTCAGGCAACGTCATTTCATGGCTGCCCATTCACCGCCTCCTCTCTTTTGCAAACAGATCACTGTCCTTAAGAGCTTCCTTGTCTTCTCAGCGAACACGTGCTGGACGGCTCGTTGCAGCAGTTGTCAGCTTTCCATTCAGTCTTCCAGTCTATGAGAGGGCACTTTCTCTGACACTCCGAGATGAGCAGTGGACAGATGTACAGAGCAGAGAGTGATCCAGGGACAGAAATCTAATATCATGTTCAAGAGTGCAGAAAGGGGCTGCTATAATGCACACTTCTTTATATAGTGCCTTAGTTTCAGGCTGAAGGCTCTCATGTTAGCCATCTTCAGCAGCAATAGACATTTAGAGAGCTTTCCAGCCTGTTGCATCATTTGAATAGGTTGCATGACAAAATAGTCATTGGTCTATTATTTGCTTTGAGTCCTGGAGGACCTCCAAACAACTCACATATCAGTCAACATTTAGTGCCAGTGTTATCTTTTTATAACCTCTCCACCAAACGAGTCGCTGAGTGTCTTCTATCCTTTTTGAGGAGCTCTTTTAAGTAGTTTGTCCTAATGGATTTTAAAGCCATTTCTTACATGTTAAAGCTTTTTAGGGATACCTGATGAGGAAATATCTAAAACTGGAAACCTTTCTGCCCCGCACACATAGACAGTCGCCCCAGGAGAGGGTGGAAAAATGCCAATTGGTTGTCTCCTTTTCCTGTACCTAATCTCTATAACACATATTCATTAGAAGAGTGATTATGACACTGCAGGGGTGTGGGTCAGCCGCTCGTAGTGAGCAGCCAGAGGTGTGTATGTGTACTCTGAAGTAGGGGGGGCGTGTGCTTTCATGCTGTGGGTGTCTCCGTAAAAGTTACAGAGCCACAGGGCATGTGCTCGTGCCCACTTCAGAGAGGTGTGCTACAACTCCTTTGACTTTACTTTTGTCTGTATCTCAGTTGTTTTATTCCAAGACAGTTTTTTTCTTCTTACTTCCTCCATTCACTTTAACTTAGTGAGAATTTTTTTCCATGCAAGTTTTTTTTCTTAGAATGAACGAGAGAAGGTAGGTGGAGTCGGACGGAGAAGTGTGCTTTCTCTGCTCTCCCCCTCTGACACGCTGCCTCTCTTCCATTCTGTCATTGCCATCTCGGAGGAACAGAGACTTCTCATTCCCTGCCACCCTAATTTAAAGAGGAACAGCGAATCAAGCGGAATAATCCTAATCCTCAGAACAGCCAAAGGATCATCAAGAAAGAAACAGTAAGAACTTTAGAAAAACTGTTGTTAAGCTGGGTTTGCTCTGGAAATCATCTCCACAGCAATCCTGTTTTGCTCTTGTACCTTTTTTTATACATTGAAAGTTTACTGACTTCAAGAACAATGGTTGCTGGAATGCTGATGCCCATGCGGGACCTTAGGGCCATTTACGAGGTCCTGTTTCGAGATGGTGTAATGGTGGCTAAAAAGGACAAACGGCCTCAGATCATGCATCCTGAAGTTCAAGATGTCCGCAATCTACAAGTCATCCGTGTCATGGGCTCTCTCAAGTCCAGAGGTTATGTTAAGGAAACCTTTGCTTGGAGACATTTTTACTGGTACCTGACCAATGATGGAATTGTTTACCTGCGTGACTACCTTCACCTGCCCGCTGAGATCGTTCCAGCCTCTTTGCAAAGGGTTAGGATGCCAGCTGCCTCTCTCGCCATTGCCCACCGTGCTGCAAGAACCCAATCTGTTCAGGGCCCAACATCCTATGTTCCCAAGCCAGGGCGCATGGTTGAAACGGAGAGCCAGGTAGCTGAGCGTCAAGGCTATCGCCACAAGATGATGAGTCCAGAAGAACAAGGGGGTTTCAACACCCCAAGATTCAGGGGTCGTCCACCGACCAGGGAGGCTGTCAGGCCAAAAGCTTTAGGGGACGGTGAGGAGCAGTACCCGTCCCTTCACAGGAGGAGAACCAATTTCAACAATGAGTTGATGATGAAGGAAGAAACCAAAATGAGAAGTTCGCCACCTTATCAAGATCCGCCTGTTAAAAAGGAAATCCCAGTGGCCTCACAGAAAAGCATTGGGTTGAAGGTTCAAGAGGAGCAGAAGCAAAGTTCAGCTGGTGTTCAGAAACAATTCATAAAAAAAGATTCTGCACAAGCCACTCTTAAATCCTCCACCATGAGCCTAGCATTACCTGTAGCTGCTGCTGGTGCAGCTGGAGCTGCAGGTGCTGCTGCTGCTTCAAAGACTGCAGCCAAATCCTTTTCTACAGAAACAAACAAGCAAAACATGAAGAGTAAAGAGAGGCCTTTGGCAGCAGAAGAAAAAGCTGCCATTATCCAAGATGGAAGTCAAAGAAGAGCAAACAAAGGCTGCACAGATTTGTGTCACACCTGTAAGGGAGAATGTTACAGTTACAGAAAAACCAGTTCTTAAAATGGAATCTGCTCAGGAGACCTCCAAGGCTTGCATTGATGCTGTCAGTTCTTCCACCAAACCTATAGGTGGAGCTGTGCAGGATGGGGACCATAAGAAAGAAAAGTTGAAGGAGCTAGGTAATTTAACTCCAATGAAGATCCAGAATGATGAATTAACTCAGGAAAGCCTCAAATCCAAACATCAAAGCTCTGCTAAGAAGACGGGATCCAAAGATGCAGATGATGCAACTTCTCAGGTGATTCAAACGGACCAAGTGCCTCTGAAAATGAAGAACACTACTGTGTCCTCCACAGTTGAAGTCAAAGTTGCACCTGACACTGCAACTGCCTCAGCACCAAAAACTGAAGCTGCACAACCTGTCTCCATAGAAATGAAAGCAGCAGCAGCTTCTATCTCTCAACAGCAGAAATCTGATTTAAAAGAAGATTCAATTGCCAAAAAAGATGAGGCAATAGTGCGAAAGGAAGTTTCTGTCATTTCTGGAGGAGACTCTGAAGCGATGCCAGAAAAATCTCAATCCTCTGAAAATGCTGCTGTGATTGATACAATTACGGATATGGAACAAATCGGTGAAGGGAGCAAGAAATCGAAAAGAAAGAAAAAGAAATCTCCAGGTGAGATGTCCAAGAATGTTAATACGGAGGAGCAAGTTCACTCAAAGACTGAGAAAGAAAAAACTTCTGAAGACAAAACCCTGGAGGCAGGGCCAGAAAATTCCATTCAGCCTACCCCAGTTATTACCACAGAGCCTTCAACTGTGTCCACCCCCATGAAGACAGTGGAGAAAAACAAGGTTGAGGCTAAAAAAGACAGCAAAAAGGAACAAATGAAAGAAGAACCCAAACAATCTGTTGAAAAGTTAATTGACGACAAAGAAAAAATGGTTTCAAAATTGCCAGAAGATACTCCTGTGGTGCCTCTGCTGGCTGTGCAAAGAAATGACACAACTAAGAATAGTAACCCGATTGAACCAATATGTCTCAAGGGTGAGATAAATGCTGTTTTGCCACAGATGGAGCCAGTGAAATCTGAAAAAATCACTCAGGCCAATGGAGAAACAATGACTGTGCAAAATATATGTCAAGTGGAACTCATGCGCACAAGTTCCAAACCTGCAGAGTCTCAGAAAACTGCTGCTCAGACCAAACCCCCAACAAGTCCAAGTGTTTCAGAGGAACCCTCAAAGGGAAAAAAGAAAAGCAAAAAGAAAAACCAGTCATCAGAGTCAGAAACTACAAGTACAAAGCCTGTCCTTTCGTCTGATGCTGGACCACGGACATCCTCTGACATGACAACTCCGCCTGAGGCCAAAGTTAAACACAGCCCTGTCGTGGCCTCTGAACTGACACAAACTAAAGTCCTCCCAAAGATGACTCCTGAAGGAATGTGCAGTGAGGAAGCCAGGCAGGCAGCAGCTGTGCTCTCTGAGGCCCCGGCAGACAAAGGGGAGGTGGAGTCAGCTCAAGTCTTTGCTGAAAAAATCAAGCGGGAGGTTCCGAAACTACAAACACCCTCCACTGCGAGGGAAGCACCCGCAGCCACAGAATTAACGTCAGCAGCACCAGCACAGGCGGCTGAGGCGCGGACCAGCCCTCTCTTCAGGCAAGAGGAGCCTCCCAGAGTTTCACAACATTTGTCCAGTCAGGCAGCAGAGTGCAGCACAGAGGAAAGACTCCCTGATTCGAAAGCCTTGAGGCAGGAGGCAGAGAAGAAGAAGAGCAAGAAGAAGAAGAAGAAGGAGGACCCGAGCCCTGACGCTACCACACCCTTAGTCCAGCCTGATCAACATCACCTGGGCGACACCTGTGACCTTACCAGATCTGACACAGACGAGGCGACCATGAGGAAGAAAATAGTAGTAGTGGAAGAGGTAGTGGAAGTGAAGCAGCTCATAAGTCCTGATTCTGCTGGGGGACAGTCACCTCCTGCACCTGTGCAGCTCAAGGAGGAGGAAGAAGAACTGGACCTGGATGTTCTGGAAGAAATAGCTTTAGAGCGAGCTCTTTGGGCTGAGGGGGTCGGAACCAAGTTGCACAGATCCTCACCTGACGATGACTGGGACCACTCACTCCAGGAACCGGACCAGAAGACATTTAACTTTGTTGAAGGTTGGTCTGAGTGCATGCAAACTGAACCTCTTCTTCTTCTAATCTCTTTATACACATGATGCTCGGTGTTTACTCTGAAGTTCCCACCTTAGTTTGAAGTGTGGGAGGTCTTCTTAGATGACAGCGTCACAGCCACTGCTGCTACACATTCTCCAGCTTGATTTCATCTCTTTTCTGAAGTGGTTTTATAAAGTTTTTTGTAGGTTTTACATTACACTCTTTAGAGTTTGTACAATAAACTGACTCTGCTTTGTGATGTGGAAAGAGTCCCTGTTGAGGAATAGCTTCTGTGTGTGAAGAGTCTATTGACATGTGACTGGGATTTAATCATGTCTGTGTTGAAATAGGTGAAGGACCAGTGATCCAATCAGATCCAATCACTGTTGCATTCTTTAAAAGTTTCAAATTAGCACTTGGATTCTGTTAAATTTTCCAAAGTTTCACATCTTTTTTATGCGGTTGAAATGTGCGCTTTGTGTTTTAGGATCAGTCACAATAATGACATTTAAAGATTTAAAGATGTGTTGAGTAAATCTGCTTCTGGGAAATGGTATAAAGCTGTACACCCTGTTAGGTGAAACCATAATCTCAGGAGCCATCTCATCACATTAGCTAACTGGGTTATGACCTGTTGCCTATCCAGCGAGGCGGGGCTGTTTGCAGAGATTCAGCCTCGCCTGTTCCCTGAGGAGACAGCAGAGCAGGAGTCATTCTCAAACAGGGAGGTGTGGTACTTTTGGGAGATGTGTCTCTTCAGATCTGTAACACTGCTGTCCTGGTTCTGGTTTACACATTGTGGTCTCTGCTCTCCCCCACAGCCTGTCAGGTATTATAACTGAAAACATACCACTCGCATAGCGTTATGCAATAGTATGATAGGGGAGCTATGCAGGCAATGTAGTAACTCTGCTGCATGCTGCCCTTCTTTATCGGATTAGAGAAGGAAACGTTAAAGAGTCCAGATTAAATTTGCGGAAGTGAAACTATGAATACTCATATGAGAGGAATGATGAAACACGTTCATGTGACGATGACATTTTATGTGATAAATGTTGAAGAGGTTCTAACTTTCACTAGTATTTGGATATCGGCTGCTCCCATGGAAAGCAGGGAGAGGAGTTGACATGGGCGTTGCCTGTTGTGGGTGTGAGCAGCAGACAAAGAGTCAGGAAGTTGGAAAAGGTCCTCTCAGCTCTGGTGGGTGTGTTTGTTTGGATCCAAACGTGACAGCAGATCTGGATTCAATTAGCAGCTTGGCTCACTGATTTAATCAGTGTTAGTCATAAGGAAAATAAATCCACTTTGGAGGGAAAGAGAAACTTAACGGGGCACATAAACAACAGCATAAAGATCGTTGTTAACCCAGAGGGTCAGGGCACGTATTTTAGGAATCTGAGAGAGTGTTCTCTTGCAGGAAAGATTGATTCACAAACGGAAACTCTTAAAGATGAGGCCTGATTTCAGATTTGGACAGAGCAGTGCACTGCTGACATCTGCTGTCCATTAATATCATATTCATGGCTCAACTTGATCCCAAGCACAGCTTTCTATTTGGTTTTTTTAATAGGATTTTACTTTAGTTTTGTCCTTCCCCATATCCACACTGTGTGTTTGGATCAGACAGCAGTGTTGAGAGATGCTGACATCAGTGCTGTTATGCTCCAAGTGTGGTATTCCTGGTATGTTAAGCAATTAAACGTCTGTATTTTTGAAGACTCTGTCACACCCAAGAAGACATCCTCACTTAGGTATGTCTCCTTTTGTAATTTAGTCTATACAGGGAGACAAATGATCTTTTAAAACATGTTCTGTCATAAAGACAGTTGTATTTTGTAATCTCATTCTTTCCTGTTGATTTCCTGAATGGAAGCTGTAAGTCCGGCTGACAAAACATCAGGTTTGGAAAAACCAGACGTGCTTAAAGTTTGTCCACCACATTCACTCAGTTATTGGAATTCCGAGGTATCCACTGCACTGTCCCTTAATTCATGGCCAGTACTGCATGTGATGTGGAAACCAGCACTTACATCGTGCAGAGGCGTTACGCCTTCCATAATTGTGGGGAATCATATTCGAATTATGACTCAGACTGCTCTGAAGTCCAGGAACTTCAAGAGTACCTTCAGATACACAATCCCAGTCGGCATCATTGGACCGTTGGGATTTGGCAGCTGCAGGTATGTCATGCTGCTGTTGGCCAACAGAAATGTTTGGTGTAAAACAAAAGATTTGACCTTTTCTCCTGTGCCATATCTTTTACTGCTGACTGTGCCTCGAGTCTTTGTAGTGTCAGAACATATTGCTCCACATTCCACAAAGCCGGACATCAGAGCACCAAGCAAACATGTGGGATAATGTTTGTTTGTCGGCATGAAACTTGAGATTAAGAAACATGGCTTCAGGATTTTTCAGAGAAATTATAGCCCAGGCTAAAATATCCTTATTGACCAACTTAGAAACCTTTAAGTGGGAAAGCAAAATGTTATGGTTGAGTTTTACTCTGGGCTCCGGCTCAGATTGTTTTATATAAAACTCTGTGCCAGTAAGTTGCAACATAACAGCTAACGGCTGGGGTGTGGTGCAGAGTTACAAATGCGTTGCTGCAGTCTAATGCTGAACTCATTCAACACCAAACCCCAAAAACACAGGGATCAATAACATGTGGAAGATATTCAGGGTTTGGCTCACATACTTGGGACATTAGTCATTTCCTAAAGTCACTTTCCCAAAGAGACTAACTCACAGAACTTCAGTTTTCTAACGCAGAATGTCCAGAAGATTGATTTGCTTTAGGGTGGATTCAGACTGGACATGTTTGGTTTGCCTCCACCAATAATCCAAAGGCAAATTTTCAGTCTGAATCATAGTCTGTATATATTAATTTACTGGACATAACAAGCATTAAGGTTTCCCATAGGAAATGCTTTACGTCCAGCCCTCATGAAATCAGACCAGAGCCTTCTCCGTCACTTCTAATGCCATGTTGCAAACGATTTCAACCCCTCAACAGTGATTAGTCCGAGTCGGTCTGAGTCATGTTTTTAGAGGAACTACTGTAGCCAATCATGAGTGAGCTTGTTCCTGCTTGTTCGAAGTCCACTGAATAATTACTGTCTATTTCTCAATAGAAGTCTATGGGATTTTGGCCTTCTTGCAATCAGTGGGTACTTCCTGTTTGTAACATTATGGGGGAGGGGTTGATGTGTCCAATCCTTAATTTTACAGTCTTTAGTCTGAATACACTCAAGCGGACCGGGATCAGGAACTAATCTTGAATCCATCTTTTAGGGTGGTTTTGGTTTGTTTTCCAAGCTGACTAAGCTCCAGTTCTCTGAGTTTCCTTAGTCTGAATAGGCTCAGTGCTTGAAGTGGAACAACTGGAACCAAAACAGCCACCGTAGCCAGGCATAACAGGATGTAAGCAGAGTAGGAAGAAACCGATGAGCTGTGGACAAATATAAAGCTACGATGAGACAGCAATTCATTATGATGCGGTTAGATGAATTTAAGTTTGGACAAACTTTTAAAGTGATACTCATTGCTTCTCACACTGTTTTTCTGACAATATTTATGTCATAGACACTTATGACCGTACTTTCTCAGTAGACATCTCTTTAGCAACTGCCTTGCAGTACTGAGGTAACAGTAAAAAGTGTTTAACCTGACGTTGACACAGACGTTCAAATTTGGTCAGCGAAATATAAGGTTGAATCGGTGAAATATGCCAAGAAGGATCGCAAAACATAGGACATCCATCAGTTCTGCTCCTTGTTATTTTGTCCAATCTTCATAAGTCCCGGCCAATGTCTGAAGAGATCTGTAGTCACCTGGTTTTGTTTACAACCTTTAGTGGGAGACAGAAATGTCCTGTTGAAAGACTGTCTGAATACAGACCAAACACAAGGTTTAAGACCAAAATAAGCAGACTTTGTCCAGACCAATGGACTTTTCCAGTCTGAATACACCCTAAGTTTCTGTTAAATATTGTTTAACACTAAATTATTAGTTCTACTGTCCTTAGAACACAGAAAGTATGTCTTTATTGTTACAAGCTTTTTTTTTGTACTTTGTAACATGATCAATGGCATGAATGCCGCACACGAGCATGCTAATGGAGGTATTCTTCTGTCAGGGTAGATTCTTTACATTTCACCACCAGGCTGTGAAGCTGCTCTGCTCCGCTGGGAGACTCTTATCTGAGCTGCTATTAGCATTGCAGTGAAATAGAGCAAATTGTCATCAGTGCAAATGACAAAGACATATGCACGACCAACCTTTCTATATTTAGGGAATCTTTAGGATTAGCTTGATCCCCAAAACAGAGGGGGATGATCTCTGAGTGCTGCAGCCTGTTTATTTTTGACTGCTGATCTTTTTCATTAATCACATATTCAGTTTAGGTAGTTTGGTTTTTCTGTTGAGGATGTTAGACACTACATATCTATAAATGGTGGATGTTTACATGAATTGCTCAGACCTCTCTCAAAAGCTCTGGGTGAGACGTGCAAGTATCAGAGCGAACCCGCGCTCGTCATCATCAGGTATGCTGATGAAGATGAAAGGTGGTCGGTGTGTCTGGGGGGTGTAGCGTGTACCCTAGTGACCCGTTGGAAATCTTCCATCAGCTTCTAACTGGAACTGTGTGGTCATCTTGCTCCGATAGGTATTTTTAGCCTTTAGACCCCCCCCAGCCACCCAACTCTCCTTCAGCCCCTCACCTCCCTCGCTCCTGCCCCCTGCCCCAGGCTTGCCAGCCCTCCTCCCTTTGGACGTGGGAGAGCAGCCTGACGGATCTGAGCAGCAGGCGCAGCCTGTCAGAAGTGAAGAAACAGTTCAGAGCAAACAAACAGGAGCCTCTCCTCCTCATTCCTCCTTCAGCTCCTTCTCCACCTTCGTGCTCCTGCTTTTCCCAGTTTTCTCTTAGATGAAGATAATACCTGGTAGGTCATCAGTGTGGGCTTTCTGTGTTGTGTCTGTTTGGCATGTTTTTTTGGCAAACACCTCGTGTGAAGTCTTGTTGTGATCCCGAACGGCGTACACTCCCACACCAGCCGCACTTTCACATTAATTAAACCCCAATCCTCAGCCGCCGCGGTGAAGACAAGCCTCCGTCTGTAATCCCCCGACCACAATGTTACCCACTCAAGTTACCAGTTCCTACTTTTTGGTTGGCACGTTGATGGGAGTTCTCGTTCATCTCCCCTGGCCCTGTAACATCAGTTGGTTGACAGCCAGCAGTGATTTATGATGGGTGCATTTTATGAACATTTTTCTGTCTGTGCCATTAAATCACAACCATCTGCTTTCACCCAGAACGCTACACACACCTCCTCAAGCACATCTGTTGTTTTTGGATGAAAGTTTAAAAGAGGAGATCCACCTCTTAGCATTTTATCTTCAGAATTCTTTTAATTTTTATGTTTGTTTTTTTTTTTTATATAGTTGGTTTGGTTTTGTCTCTATAAAAGCCTGAAAATGATACGAGATACTTTGCTGGAATGTTTTCATCAGAGTCGGGGTAATAATTACTAGTGAGGAGAAGGAGCTTTTTCTTTCCTGAAAACAGAAAAAAGCTGTGAAAAGAAGGAATAGTTAATCAAGAGCGTGTCATGTTTTAATCTCACAGCTCAAACAGTCCTGTGAGATAATCTGACTTACACTAACAGAAACTGCGGCTTTTTTAAAAACAGAAACTTATGTTTGGGTGGATTTTTTTGTTCTGTTTTTAACAATAGTTATTTAAACATTTAAGGGTTTTACTATTAAAGACTTGCGAGAATATGCTTTATTATGCAGTTATTTATGATTTTGAGTTAATAATCTTACAGTAGAAAAGATAAATATCTTAAGAAAACAAGCAAACATAATTAGTAAATTGTCTTTTCCTCATACTCGTAAACAAAAAACCATAAAACTGCCTAAATGTCAAACTGATGATGATTGATAGATCAGGCTGCTGTATAATTCAGCATAAATCTTGATTTACATCACTGAAAATCACATTTAGATCTTAAAGATGTTGCCATGCTGTTGAAATAAGTCATTACTATTTTCCTTTTTGTTCTCAGCTTCTGACTCTTTCCTGAATGTCTGCTATCAAATGAATAAAACTAAAGTGCCAGATTGAAGATGTAACATTTGATACTAAAAGCAGCTGGACTGCCGGTGAAAAATGACTGCTCTGAAGCCCCGGATCAGGATATAGATCCTTCTCTTTGATCCTTGTCTACAACGTCCACCCACACGCAGAGAAACACATGCAAACACCTGCTGAAACACTCAAAAGCAGTTCGGTAGTCTGAGTTTCCTCTAGTAATTTTTATTGGAATTTTCTGATAAAATAGTCTGCAGATTATTTGCTTCTCTGACTTTGCATAAACTAAAATGTAGGAATGTCTGAGCGTGCACAGAGAGTTTTATTGTGAAATTCTTGAAGACGGATAAACATTAACGGATGTTTCAGCTTCAGGGTGAAAATAAAAAGCCGGCACAAATGTTCTTGCCACACCCATTCTCCTCGTCTCAGTCCCATCTGTCACGACAACCCTCCCTCTCCCGTTTTATTCTCCCAATCCTAAAGTTAACTGCTGTGAAATATGCCTCAAAAAGCTTCTATCATTAGCCTCATGACTCATGACTTTTCTCCTGGCTCTCTTCCGGTTGTTGCTAATCCAGGTCTTGACCAATCCGGTATGGATATCATAAGTCTGATTCGCATATTTGGTTTGGCAAAGATTCTACGTCAGCCCTTTCTGATACAGCCCTCTGTATTTATCCGGGATTGCACAATGAGACCCTGCATTGGACCCCCTTGCATTCCAAGTTTAGAGGATTTACTCAACCTATTAGTAGAGATTGACCTTAAAAATACATATTTTTTTTTCTTGTTGCAAAATGCAGTATCAATTTCCTAACCCATAGAGGGATTTTTCTCTTATCCTGTTTTAGTGGATGTTTGCTATCTGATCGTTGATGTTAGCCACTTTAGTTAATTTAAAAATCAACTCATTCATTCTTTCATATATTTATCTTCTTAGCCGCTTGCCCTCTCTGGGTCATAGAGGTGCTGGGGCCTAACCCGGCTGGTGATACACACTCACTTTCCCACCTAGGGGCATTTTAGTTTAACCAATTAACCTGTGAAGCACGCTTTTGGAGGGTGGCAGGAAGTTGGAGTCTCTGGAGAGAACACATGCATGCACAGAATCAGAATTTTCTGTGAATCTGAACAAAATCAGGATTCTGGCTGGTACATGTCGACTTGTATTTGTATGAAGCTACATTCATGTTATGCCCTACGAAAAAGTCTAAGTAAAAGCACTGTTCAGGCCTTCGTGTTCAAAACTGTACACAAAAATCTAAGCAAATTTCCACCAATGATTTTGAGCTCTACATACAAAACATGCAGCCATTAAACATTGTTAGTCAAACAGGGTTGAACTTCGACCAATCAGGAACTCAGATTTGGTAGTGACGTAAAGGTGGCCTCACTTTTTTTTCAGCGAGGTGCCAACCATTTGAAAATTTATTATGAAAGAAAAATGTTTCCATTTTTTTTTTCTTTTTTAATGAAGATATAGGTTGCTGCAGATTCAACTTGTTTGTATGTTTGTATGTATATTTGGATGTCTGTGTACAGAATAGTTTCACAACCTTTATGTCACCTGCAGAGTTGACCTATCGACTCGTCTGACTTGTTTACCATCTGAGTCTTTTAACATATTAGCAGGTTCTCAGACGTGACTGAAAACATCCAAAGCTGCCGCTGCTCCTCACTGCGTCATTCTCTCTGTTATGTTGCCATCTACTGACGGAAGTGTCTGTTTTTACACGCAGCTCTGGAGGGATTAGCTCTCATTATGCATCGACTGTGTGAAGACTGGTGTTTTAATATCTCGAATGCTCCAGATAATATATGACTGGTCATGTCAGTCTGAGGAGGAATAACAAATACAGTACAAAGCACAGGTGTCACCTGCTCTGATTCTTTTACTGATTTGACTTTGTTCTTATTTTTAAACATTCCTGGGCGCTGGCTCTCTCTTTTTAGTTAGTGCCTGGTTTTGCTAAACCTTTGGATGTGTTTGTACACCTGTTGTCCTGGAAGGACTGCCAGTCCCCTGATGCCTGCCAGACTTTCAACCAATAAAAGAGATTTTGTTTTCTGTTGACACTTTGATGACTGCGGAGTCCTTTAGAACTCCATTGGATTTGACGGGAAAGCACAGTTGTTTCTTTATCATCAAAGATCAAAGCGGGGCTATGTCGTAATTAGAAAGCAAGGATCTAGATCGTGCTCGTTTTAAAGTAAAAGGAAATTGCTGGCGTCCTTAAAAAAAGATTCTCCATCAGCTGGACTGCGTATGATATAAGAGTTTTCTTTTGAAAGAAGCTCAACAGCTGATTCGTGTTCGCGCAGCGCTGACATCAGCACAGCTGCCGTCCTGTTTATCTGTCCTCTTCAGTGCAGCCGGGTCACACGGCTCTCGAGACTTAGCTGTCCTCTTTTCTGACGCTCTCCATGATGCTGCCTTTTTATCGACCAGTGACCTCAATGTCGCTCACTTAGAAAAGCAGACACTTAACAGCCACCGTAGAACAGCCTGAAGGGTCAAGAGAACGAGTCGGAGCAAAGTCAAACTCAAAAACTGAGGGCCGGTATCCTGTATTTCAACCAACTTGCCATTGAAGCTCCTTATTGGCTAAACACACCTGATCCAGGTAATCAGCAGCAGATAATGCAGGATTTCTGGAAAACCAGCAGGATACCGGCCCTCGAGGCCTGAAGTCTGAAATCCCTGTCCTAAACCGTCAACCCCAAAGAGTGTGTTACTGTTCTGTTTTGACCACCCAGATTCTGAATTTAGACCAATTGTGAGTGAAGGGTGTTTAATGTTAATGATTTAATGATGAGGTAACTGCTTTGCATAGCTGGTCAGTAAAGAATTTTCATAGCCTGTAATTTTGTGGCTTGTCAGGATGAGGATCTACTAAACAAAGAGATCCTTCAGTTACAAATAAATAGGAGGATCATGTTTGACATTTAATATGCCGGCTTTTCATGTATACACATAAAAGGCAGTGATGGCAGACTCCTAACTCTAGTTTGTGGGAAATCCAGAATTCTTCCTGGAAATGGTAAGAAATTCCACTTTGGGATGCAGCAACTATAGGGCTTTCTCCACTCAGCTTGTGTTATTTTTTCCAGAATTCATGAGTGTCCATAAAAATCTGGATACTGACACCGCTGTGTGAGCAGAAGCCCCCTTTGGATGTAGTCCCCATGACTGGAGAGGAAAATGAGAGACAGAAACCCCCATCGGATCCTAAAGGATTCCAGTAAAAACCCCTGGTGTTGATGTGCTGCGCTGTAACCATAGAAACATTTGAGGAATATTTATCCGCTTTGGGGCCTCTACTAGTGTTTTGTTTAACACTGTAACTTCTGTTGAAGAAATTCGGTGATTCTCCCTAACGCGAGTTGTTTCTTGTCAGTTCGACCCCCTCTGAGATTTAAAGATGCTGCAAAAGAAAATCCTGCAACAGAGTCAAACTTGTTTATGTTTGTACAGGCGGCTCACTGCGATCACAGCTGGAGAGATAAAATGAAAAACGGTATTGCCAAGTTTGCTCTAACATTTACAAGATAAGTGTTACGACCAAAAAGAAGAATGCACAAGAAAGAATGTTTCACTGATTGACTTCTTAGAAAAGTTAGGCAAGGTCTTGGTCTTTTTTTGACTATTGCAAAACCCACTTTATCACCTTATGATCCTCAAACCCAAGGATGAAGATCCACCCACTATTTATTGTGAGAGATAGCAATATTTTCCTTATTACAGTGCCTTGTTATTTACAGTTTCCATGGAATAAAATAATCCACGGGGATTTCAATTCTTTTTTCCGACTCATAAGGCCCTATAGAGTCTTGGCCTGTATGCTATGATCACATTGGGTATGTGTGGTGTGTTCAAGAACGTGGTTTTAGCATATGGTCGCTACCCAATCATATGCTATTATCGCTAGCCAATACTAGCACATATACTCATAGTTTGAAGAGGTTTAGTGAAAAATTGTAGAAGCGGCACAAATCTCATAAATCTTGCTCTGGACCCTTTCTTTGACAGCTCCATTCCGATACATCAAAGACTTGGTATCATCTAATTCCATCTGGACAATTATTCATTTCTCGTCTGGGATCGTTTTCAAATGGTTGTCACTTTGGTAAATTAAAAAGTACATTACCCGTATGTCACTACCAAAATCAAATCCCTGATTAACTTCCAGTTTTGTATGTAGAGCTAAAAAACGGACCGAAAAACCAATGTAGTAAGTTGTGAACACAAGATTTCTGAATGCTGAAGACCTAAAACGCGCATTTCCACAGAGTTGTTATTGAAAATGATCGTTTGAACATGTTTTCCAGAGGCCATTGTGAACGTAGCACAAGAAGATAATAAGTATAACATTTGACTATCTTCCATCTTATTACTGATCTAATGATAATCAGCCATCACTGGATGATTTTGTTTTGTTTTTTTAAGCCTGAATTTTATTAACCGGTCGACCTCTGATTGGAAGATGACAGGTTTGGTTCCTGTCAAAGTGTCCTTTGGCAAGAAACTGAAGCTGGTGGTTATAGGTTGGCGCCATTTCAGCAGCGGAAGCATCAATGTGTGAATGTGTGTAGGGGTGAATGCTGGAACTGTAAAGTGCTATGTTGCATCTAAGAAGGTAGTAACTATTTACTATTTACATCTCCGAGTCAGTAGTTGAGTTGGAGTTCAGAGTTTGCACAGCCAGGATTTGGAACAACAGTTTCCTACAGAAAACCCAAACAGAACTTTGACTGATACTGAACAGCAGATTCAAACATATCAGACTCAGATAGTTTATTCAAGTTTGTACAACTCTACATCCTCTTCATACAAAGATGTCATCAGCAGCTCAATAAACAGGTTGTTTGTTGTTTCACTTTCGAAGATGCTGACAGATTTGTTGTGAACTTTAGATAAGCATCACATGGTGATGAATGTAGAACTATTGTAAACAAACAACATTCATCACTGGAACTACCTGTTATTTCTCATTTTTTCACTCATTGATGGGGGATGGTCCAATGCTTGACAGCAGGAAGATGCATTGACAATCCACACACTGCTGTAGGTGATTCTCTGTAGATTGTTGGGCATGTTTTTTATCTGGGGTGGATGGAGGCTGCTGATCTGCATGAGGTGAGCTCGTACAAAGAAGGACTGAGGCAGCTGAGCGATCAGATGACCTCTTTAGGTGAGTGGCAACAACGACTGAAGATAAGGGTTTGTTTTTGCTATAGTGACGACACATTTAGGTCACAGTTTCAGTGACACAGCTTCAGTTTCTGTTTCTATTCTTTCTGTGTCATAAAAGTATCGATTAACCAACTTGAAACCACTTGTTTTTTTATTTTTGGCAGGATTGACTTGACTTATAACATAAATAATTAATAAAGATTTCAGAACACTTCCAATTAAAGTTATTATTCAGTTTTGAGAATAGATATTATTCAGAAAAGTTGTACCAACAGTGTCCTTAAAAGCTCCTAACTGAGAAGAAATGTCTTCATAAAGTAACAGTAAAACAAAAAACATGATAACCGATAAATGTGTGTGTCTCAATATGTATTTAAATGAAATATTTTCAGTTGTTCTGAATTTGAAGCAAACATGGAAATAGAAAATGTTGCAATTCCACAAGAGACCACTGGGGGCTGATATTATTTGACAAATACTGACTAATATTTCTATATTTTCTATATTTCTATTTCTATTTGGACTATATATAATAAGTACAACTTTACATTTAAAGTCAAAAACTTTTTTGGAATTTCACTGTGTATTGGCTGGATTTTTCAGTTGACCTGGTGTAGAACTGGAGCACAGGAAACCAGGGTTTGCTTCCCATGGGGTAGAACGAGCTTAATGCAGGGTCCTGTCACGCTGTTCCCTAACTAAGGGTTCTTCATGCTTCTATATATAGTCACAAGGAGGCGCTAGTCTGCATGGGTCCACCTGTGCCGGTCCCCACCCAAAAACCACATGGGACATCCAGCATAAAACTGTCTAGTTAATCCACATCAGTGGATCAGTGAAAGTGGATTTGCTGTGTCAACCACTGCAGGAAACAACATCTCGTCTTTCACTGTTTATGCCAACTGATTTTGATTGTTAATGGAGCTCAAATCTGCCTATTATTAGAGGTGGGCTTTTATGATTAAACATCAATTTGTCTCGCTCAGAGTCTAATTTTTAAACATTTTTGCCTCGGATTCAAACACAGGTCTCTGAAATGACTGAATATAAGAGCCGTTCCAATTAAACAAATTGTTGTTTTTAATAAAATAAGTCAGAGTTAAATAAGCTTACAATCGCATCAGATGTTCAAATATCCTGCATTCCTGTTAGTGATTTTGCTGTGTTAATGGCTTATGAATGTAGATGTGTGTTTTGAAACATCCTGCATCTCATCTATACTAAACCACACACATCTTATCTCAACAAATGTTCTTCATGGTGTCCCTCTAAGTTAAAACACTGTCAATTTGATAACCTTACCATCTACTTTTAAATAAGATTTTTCCATAAACTAATACAAAAAAAATATCTGTATATGTTGTTCATTACCTGTAATTAGTTTGTACAAACAAGAACAAGTTCACTTCATTTCACCAAATCCATATTAACTCTACACAATAGAACACATTACTTTGATATTTAGTAATATTTCTTAGTGTCATTACACTACTGTATAGTTTTTCTGACTAATCAGCTGTTTGGGAGGATGTAAATGAACTTTGTTGCCTCCCTGTGGCCAAAAACGTTTTTATCTCTTCTGACTTTTTTTTTGCACCTCAAATAACTTAGTTACAGGAGACTTTGTCATCTCTGCTACTATAAATACAGACATGAGTAAGCCTCAGCCACAGATTACTCAGAGCCACACAAGGTCTGTTTGGATTAAATATATATATTTTATTTACATTTCTCAGGGATCCTCAGTTGAACTGTGAGTGCAGAAGAATCAAGCAAAGTATGTTAAAAACAGTATTCGACACTTATAATTAAATCAAAGATTAAATGAAGAAAAAACCATATTATACTTTTAACCTCTATTTTGGAGGTAATTTTTGTGTTTTTGTTTGATAATAAGTAGCAAAAAATAGTTGATGTTGAACTTTTTCATCATTTGACAACTAAATTTGGTCATTCCAGCAGCTGCATTCACACCAAAACTAAATTAAAAAATAATCTGAAAATTATTTAACAGACAATATTAATATGTTTTGAATTAAAAAAGTATGATGTAAGGACATGTTGTTGGTTATAAATATATCATAACACAATGCCTCAACTTGAGCAGCATCAAAAATACTGAATCCAATTTAATTAGGATTTATGTCTCATTAACTTTTTTGTCAACTTTCTATCTAAACTGTATTTTATTTGGTTTAGAAAAACACATTTCTCATGCCTGATAGCATAAGCGGAGCAAATGTGGAATTAGTGTTCACAAAATTAATTGTTGCAAATAAAAACTTACAAAAATATGTTGTTTTTTTGACTCAGAAATACAGTAAATTTTTCAGTAAAGGCGGGTTTAATATTAATCCTTGATCATATTTCCTTCTGAGTCATTTCAAAACACTGAAAAAGTGCAGTGCACTTTGTCAGCTTTACCTGCAGATGGAGACATGACCTCAGGCTGCTTACAGCTCACTCGTCATCACCCTCTTGTCTTTAAGTCCCTTCAATTAAGACATTACCAGCTGATTTAAGCCCAGATGTGGGACTCTCCGCAGATTCTCCGTAGCTCGGCGCAGAGCTATTTTAAAAACTCAGCTGCCGCGGCTAATCTGAAGCCTCGTTGAGTCGGGAGTTAAATTGGTTATCTCAGTTTAGTTGGTCTGATGCTGACGGTGTCATGTAAGGTCTGCCGTCTGAGTGAAGCGTATGAAAATAGACCGGCACATCATAGAGCAGCTGTAACTATTGTCTCTGGAGAAAGAAATGGAATTCGGTGATAGCTTTATACTGAACTATTTCATCTTATTTATTATAAATGAAAATACTATCATTTTAAAAATATATATTTTCTTAATATTTTGGCTTTTATTTATTTAAATGTGGAAGAATTACAAGCCATGTACCATCTGCAGAAGAACTCTATGAATCTGGACCTTTGGAAGGATTTCGTCACATGCAGTTGACCTTTTGACCCCCTATGTACTGTGATCTGTGCGAAGATCCTTTCTCCTACTCTTTAACTGCTCAAAACTGGTGAAAAATTCCAGGGTGTGGATGAGATCTTCCTCGTCTTATCATTGTTCTCTGAAGGTGTGGTAACCACTTGTTCCAGAAAACACTTTCATCTAACGATTAAGAGAAAGATACCCTTACATAGGAGGGCAAACCCTCACTTTTTTATGTATTCACACAGTAAGGTGTTCCTCCTCCTCCTCCTCCTCCTCACTAAATCCTTGTAATTTCCCTGCAGCTCAAACCATAATGACACATTCTCTGGATTCCTTTTTTCTTCTAATTTGTTTGCTTTGTTGTTTCCAAGCGCTTAAATCCAGGTTTTTCTCAGTGGTTGCAAGATCAGCCATGTCTTTGTAGATTAGAAGCATTTCACTCTCAGCTTTATGGTTGGAGAGAGACATATCAGTGATAAAGCTAATTAACTGTAACAGCTTTTCCTCCCTAATGTGTTTTTTAAGTCACGCTGCTGCAGGTATGTTTAAGGTGATAATTTAAGTTTAAAGACCCACTCCAATGAAAATTGTGTTTTTGTCATGGTCTTATGCATTTTTTTTAATATTGAGGCTATAAATATAGAAAATTGAGCTTAAAAAATTGTAAAAAATCGTGATTCAAGAGCAAAAATGCCATTGGAAGAATCTTGTAAGTGTGTAGCACACGTTACTACGGCAAGCCATAAGCTCCCTGCTCCGCTCCATTCTGATGCATCCACTTGTAGTCAAATAGATCAATGAACGTCTTTGTTTTCTTCTGAGCTGGAATCTGGCTTGAAACTGTTTGACTGGATAGCTTCACCAATGCTCGCCTTTTTTGTTCCACAGCTAAGGTTAGCTTAGGGTGTAAGGGGCTGTAAGCTAGCAGGAGAGGATGTAAATAGATGGATGATGGAAAGGGAGCGGGGTTACTCTTCCCCAATGGTCTCAGCCACAAATCAGAGGTGGTTTTCTAGTGATCTACTGCTGCTCTTCATAAACTATGTCCTAGAAAGCGACACAGGTTTCTGAAGTGTATTCAGACTGGACACATTTGGTCTGCTTAATCCAGAACAAAGCTTTCGTCTGAATGTGCACAGGTGGACTGGGACCAGGATCTTCTCTCTGACCCATCTTTCGAGGTGGTCTCGGTTTGTTTCCAATCGTACTGAACGGTTCGCTCTGAGATTTCTCAGGGAATATTCCAGGAGCGAAACAACTGGATCAAAATGGCCACCGTGGCCAGTTATGTGGAGCAGCGTCGCAACAGTAGCTCATTAAAATGTGGTCTGAAGAATGCAGGCCCATCAAAAGAACTTTTAACATGATACACATTGATTCTCTTACTGTTTTTCCGACAATCTATGTGTCATAAACACGAACCCCGGAGCTGTAGAGCCCTGAGTGATCATCTTGCACCATGCCAGGTTCAAGAGTGTTGAACCTGGCCTTCATACAGATGCTTCAAATTTACCAGCAAAATTAAAACGTTTGAAATAAACTTGAGAAATATTTGCAATGTGCAACATCTCAATCTGCCTTTTGATTTGACTCACCCCTGTAACTACTGGCCAATGAGTGAATAGATCTTTAGTCACATGATTTTGTTTACAGATCCCAGTCAGACCAAACGTATGGTTCAGGTCTCGATCCGGACCAAATTCAGCAAACTTTTTTGTCTGTTGATCTCTATAAATGGAGCTTTAAAATAGCTGTCATTTAGTCAGTGAATCTTGAAAATACAGTCTAACTGTCTGTGTGCTGCCCCCTACAGGTTGAATGGAGATAGTGCATTTTAATGTCGTGATTGTTCAAATCATTGAAGTCCCACGTCATGATCTGCAGCTCAAGTAATGATGACAGTCCTGCTCCCCAGCTCCACCCTGGATGTGGGTGGAGTCAGCCACCAACTTCCCTGTTTGGTTACCCTTTAAGTTTTGGCTAAAAACAGCATAATTATAATCAAAAGACCATTTGGAGTGAAATATGACCTTACATATATTGGGACATGATTATGAGTAATTTATTTATTATTTTATTTATTCCTCTTATTGTTTGTATACAATGTTTTGCTTCATTTTTAAATTTGGCATTATTTCATGCATCCTTCGTTTTATCATCTGACAAAATCATTCAGAAGATCCACGCTAAAACCCACTCAGAATCCAGATTCTCAGTCATGTGACACACTGGTGGTATCAGTCCGGACACTTGAGCGTCGTGGGTACGATAATATCGACACACCAATCAGCTCCATCATAAATCCTCCGACCTCGACCCTTTGAGAAGATAACACTTTCCATCTTTTCTCTCGCCTCTCAGCGTAACGCCAAAGTGGTTTTGATGAAACCAGATGAATGAGCAGAGTAATAAGCATGTCGAACACTTAATGATACGTTTCTTTTTATCGAGAAAGGGCCTCATGACTAAGATGTTCCATACTTTCCGCCTCGTCGCCCATTTTCCTTCTTGAATTTCCCAGAGTGAAAAGCTTGAGGAGGTGTTTGTACTACTTCACTGCACAGCATCCCAGAGGGGTCAGTTACAATCTACTTTTAAATCTTTTGTTTTAGAAATAAAAGATTTTCATCAAAATATTGATTTTTACTGAAAAAAAAAGAAATTATGTTCCTAAAATTAGGTTTAAGCTGCTAATTTAGTGATTTTCTTGCAGGGAAAGGGATGAATGTTTCATGGAAACAATAAATCTACACATTGAAGCCTCTTTTATTCCTAACAGATGTTATGAGATTCCTTATTTGGTACAATTCCTTTCTCTTCAGAGATTTAAAAGTTTGCCCGCACGCCACACCTTAATACCACAGCCTGCCTAGACAGCAGGGAACGTCAAAGGTGTGTCTCCAAATTTGCAAACGTGGCTCAAAGTGATTCAAGCCTCTGACACACACACACACACACACACACACTCTTAGTCACATGTCTGCACAGACTCTCTACCACTAATGCATTAAGTGTGTTCGTGCTCAGACAGGTCGAAGTGAAAACCCTGGCCTCAGGGAGGAAAATCAGCTTTTGAAGCCCGCCAAAGTAAAACAAGACAAAGCAAAGAAACTGGATATGAAGGGACTGGAGGGAAGGGCTGGTACAGAAGACGGGCACGATCTTCATCACCAGACATCAGTGTGAGAGAGAGACGTAAATGTGCTAAGACTTTTTTTAAAAAAACATAAAAAAAACAATATTTTCCTTTCATGCAAGTATATGTTTGTTGCTATTTAGATACAAAAAATCATCAAACTTGGCCTCATCTCACATATTCTTGGATGCTATTCTAATTATAAATCACAGAGTTGCTTTTAATGGAAATATCATTTCTCACAATATTGTTTTTTTAGTGAATAGTCAGAATAAACTTCTTGTAACCCGGTCCTGCATACCCTCACCCATGGGTGGGTCCCAACATGTCATCTGCATCACTTCCCCTTTTTTATCTCAACGATTGCAATAAGAAGTTTGTGGAATGCTGCGATTAAGTAACAATCTGAATAAAAGTGTGAGTACATGAAAGGGTCACACTTTCTTTGACTCATTATTTCTTGCGCAAACCATGCGGGGATTGTCCTTCCGTGCAGGTTAGCACACCTCGTCCTCTGCAGCCACTCCCTCCTCTGCTCACACCGCAGGAGTGTGAAGGGGGGTGTGTCCTCAGCCCTGCCTTCTATGTCCACCAAATGCACACTTCACCGTAGCGCACCAGGACAGGCCCAGACTTTCCACAGGCACCAGAAGGAACACAGCGGTTGAAAGACGAGAAAAAAAAAGCGTAGTAAGGAAAACGAAGGGGCAGAACCTAAAGAGGGAGTGAGGGAGGTTAAGAGAGGATAAGAATAGAGAGAAATCATAGGTTTGTGAAAGACTTAGTGGCCACAAGACTGCACACTCTGGGACCAAGAGACTGCCTGAAGACGCGGATAAGGAACGCAAAAGAATAATATTTGTACCTGTTTGTGAGCGGACAAACTGTGACAATGACCTCCCAGCAGCAGAAGATCAGGAATTTCTCCATTGACAGTTTTGGAGGAGAGAGGTCACCGGATGAAAGCTTCTACCAAGGGATGCTGAAGGCTATGGACGATAGGAAAGGTATCAATATGTTGACGTTTAGTGGAAATGATTTGTATTGGCCTTGATTCACACATCATAGAGGTCAGTCTGTTTAATAGATATAAGGGTAATTGAGGACTTTGAGTTAAAGTGTTGGTTAAAAACATGATATTGTTATAAATAGCTTTTTTTTGGTGTAAGAATTCATCATTTTTGTCTTTTAGTGACTCACTCTAGTTACAGTTTGTTTGCCCTCACTTGTTGCCAGAATGAAGGATGCTCTACGTTTTTGTTCCTTTTTTCATTCAAACTGTTCCCCTTTCTTAAGTATTTCTTTCATTTATAAGATTTGAAAAATCAAATTTTAACACTAAACCTTTCTTAGTCCAGTGATGGAATTTTAATTTCACTACAGCAAAGTGGCTACAACAATTTTATTATTTTGTTTTACTGCCTTTTTTTGTTGTTGTTGTCATTGGACATTATACTGCTTGACACAAAAATATTATATTTCCCATCTATAGTGAGATAAAACCGCAATTTATGCACAAAATTTATCAATATTTTTTTAGACTTAGTTATAAATTTAAAAAAAAAGAAATAAAATGTCTACTTTTGTACCTTTAAAATGAGCTAAATGGTCAATTACTTAAAAATGTTTGACTAAATAATATTTACTCGGGTCACTTGGAAACTGCAAGTTAAACAATTGACCAAAAAAGGCTGATCTTGATCCTTTAACATCAGCTGACAGCACAGAGTGTAAAGTTACGACTCTCGTCTTTTTAGTCTGCTTGGGTCACTCATCATGTTTCAACTCCTGGTGATGCTATAAACCCACATGGTTAACTCTGTAACCCAACACAAGGGTGGCATGCTTCAGCTCGGGTCTGAGGAACCCCTGAGGAGGTTAAAGGTCTAATGGCTTCTGTGTGAGGTCTCCATGGCAACGCAGTCTCACAACAGTTGCTGCCTGTTCCTGAGAAAGCAGATGTAGCCCCGGGGTGCCAGTTTTATGTTGGTGTTGAATCACTGCCCTTTGCTTTTCCTTGCTGGGTGTGTCACAGCCTGACTGTCTTAAAATGATAAGAGGGAGGACTTTGGCTCGTGCGTGAAGGACGCTGGGTTATGGAGCGTGACTGAGTCGGTGAAGATGAGTTTATCAGTAAAGAGGAGAAATCAAGATTCGCTGATCCGAGGCTGTATAGATCAATGAAAAACTTCAGAGAAACGTATGTTTTGAAGCATCCTTATGGGGGGGGGAGTACTCTTTGAATCCCAGCATGTGCTGAGGGACACGCCTCATGTTTCTTTGCTAATAACCCTGTTTGTTGTCTTAGTGGGTGTATTCCGTACCCAGACCATGTTCCTTCTTGTTAGAAAATTGTTATAGATCATGTCACGCCGTAATCACAGACCATCCTCAGGAGGAAATCTTTTTATCTTTGTTTTTAAGTCAAATCAGAGCTTTTGTTGCCAGATTCCGCTTTGAATGGGACGCAACAAAACCTGACTGCTTTGCTTCTCTGTTGCAGATGAACGAGATCGAGTGCAAAAGAAGACATTCACAAAATGGGTTAACAAGCACTTGATAAAGGTGAGACTTTTCTTTTCCTGATTGAATACTTTTTTTTTCTTGCCACATCACACGCAGGTTTGATCGGATCCCTGTTGAAAACAAGATCACATGCGGTTTACTGCTTCCTTTGGAAGAATTACTGCACAGCTTAATTTTCCTTTTCAAATAACAAAAATGGAAACTGTAGAAGCCTTTAAGCCACTCAGTACCTTTATTTATGACAAAATGTCATTTTCTGTTTGATTATTCCTCCAGTATATATTACCCGTGTAATTTTCTCTATGTACAGCAAATAGTCTCAAATAGCTGGGTTTGGTTAGTGTTTATGTTGGCCAACGAGTGATGTAATCAAAGCGTTATGAATCACTGAACACAATGAGTTGATTCTCTCTCAGTTTTTCACTGGTTTTCAGTGGATTTAAAAGCCAAAATGTTGGGTTTTTTGTTTTAGTGAAAAATAAATACACAGAAATGATCAAAAATGTATTTATTAGGCACTTTTTATACAGTAAAATCAAACAGAATCAATTGATTTTAGTAAATAAGGTCAGACAAACAACACCAATACACTCATACAGTTCAAAATTAACTGTGGAGCAGCCATGAAACTGCGCTTATTGCCAAGTGTTGGCAGGAATCCTGCTTAGTGGCCTTGTGGTAGAGTGTCCGCCCTGACACTGGAAGGTCATGAGTTCAAATACAGTCTTACAAAAGACAAAAAAAAGATGGGACAGAGTTCCTCCCTGCTTGACACTCAACATAAAAGGGTTGGATTGGGGCGTTAAACCACCAAATGGTTCCCGGGTGCAGCTGTGCCTGCAGCTCACCCCTCCCCCAGGGGATACGTCACATGCAGAGGACAAATTTCACACAGGGTGTGACAACTAAGGGGACTTAAACTAATTTAAGTTTATATGGGTTATAAGAGGAGGGTAAGGTCATTGGAAGCTGAAAATGTAAACAATAATGCAGCAAAACTTAAAAGTCAACTGAAATCCTCAACTCCCCCCCCCCCCCCCCATTTTTAACTTAACCCATAGGAACCCATAGTGATATCAGTGTAACAGAAAAAATTCTGAAATATTTTCTGTGCTCAACTTGGTTTGTGGTATTTTCCACTTAATTTTATTTGTAAGGAAAAGCAGATATTGTTCTTTATGGGTTATAGCCCCTCTGATTAAAATCCTGTTTTTTAAGTTTTTAACATACGTGGCATTTTTCTTATGAAAAAGAACAAACGTAATAATTACTCATTTTGTTTTTGAATTTCCAAGTATTTCTCCTTTTAAATTTGTCAATCAAACAGTCTTGGACAGACTCTGTTTTTCATCAATCATCTTCTTTCTGCTGCACATGCACTAAACCCTCATCTGGTCCGGCTCGCGTGTCTAGTTCAGGTTCTGGACAAGAGAAGATGCTACCTTCACATTGACTGCAGTCAAATGAGCCGCTGTTCACATTTCTGTGCTCCAATCAGCCGTCACTGGATTTTTTTGTGTGAGTTTCATCCAATACTTACGGTAGCAGTCCTGAGAAAGCTGGAAAATCTCCACCAGACTCCACGGAGCTTCTTGATGTGACCACGGAAATGTGAACGGCGGCTCATTTGACCGCAGTTGGAAAGGATTGTAAATGAATGAAAGAGCATTTGGATGTTAGCTTTTATTATTTTCTGCTCTGGGAAACCAATGGATTGAATGGATTGATCACAGCAACCTCAATAAACATTGGAGAATGAGCTAAAAGAGTCTTTGGTGAACTTGAAGGAGAAAGAATCAGAATTTTGGAGGAAGTTCGGTCCATGAAGATCTTCACTTCCTCATCCGAGCTGATATCCGGATCAGAACCATACAGCTGGACATTAACGATACTGCCTGACATTTTTATGTAGCGGAGGTTAAGATTTATACTAGCAGAACACAAAACTCTCATAATCAGATGTGCGGGGATCTCATGTGGGGCTGCTCAGCTCCAAAAGCCACGCCCCCTCAGGGGAGATCTTGGAAACAGAGGTTTCAGATCAACAAAAAATATATCTTTTTAAGACATTTAGGTTGTGACATTTTGTTTAAAAACGTCATAATCATAATTAAAACACTACTTTGAATGTTTTTTAAAAAAGATGTCATAGCATTTCTGCAGAACTAATATAAATTAACCTTAGCGGACTCAGTATCAGTTGCACATCCACCCACCGACTGTTTAGTGTGATGGAGAGGCTTGCAGAGGAGCAGCCTGTCATCTGCGACTGTCTGTGTGTGTCTTCCATCAGTGCTTCTCACTCACATCTCTCCTTTGTTACCCTCATGTTAACAACGTCACCACCCCACCGATGAATCCAAAGAGGGCAAACCCTGCTCCTCACTCCGCAGTCCCTCTTTATTTATAAAAAATGAATGCAGCCCAGAGCCCCTCCTACAGAGCAGTTGAAGTATTTCTGCTTTTTTTTCCAGGGAACACCCACTGCCAGTAAAACACTCACAGCCCTTCGGATACCTCCATAGAAATTTCCATATTCACTGCAGACACAGGGCCATTCATATATTTTAAAAAATGGAACAAGGGGGGGAAATAAACACAAGGAGGCGGTTGTGTTTTCCATAAGTGCGCTGCCGTCTTGCCACCGCCGTGTGAGAACGCGCTGCGGTGTGTTCACCGGGAATCTAACGGGTGACTCACACACATCTGGACCTGCTTTGCTCACTTTGAGAGGGCAGATTCTGGGTCCGGCCCAGAGCCAGATGTGGTCAAAGCCACCAGTAGCACATGTGCTGCACAGACTCTCAGGAGACTCCTTAAGAGCTAACGTGTGCTTGTCTTAAACCAAAATGCATGGAGAGATTGCATAACTGTACTCTGGAAAAGGTGAAGCGTTGGATCAACTGACAAAGGTTCTGTCATTTGTTACATTTAAAATGATTAGTTTTCATCAGATTACAATTTTTAATTGATGGTTTACTCATCTTAAAAGTTCAATTTAAAACAAAGTAATGTTTTTAAATGCAACACATTACTGAGCTTTTGTTAATTGATCCAATGTTTCACTTTTTACATATATGTTCATTTTTACCTCAAAAACAAAAATAGTTTTGAGATAGGTATTACTTTATTAACGCTAACTTTAATCTCATTGGAGCAACTGACTGAACTTTGAGTGTTGAGTTTCTGGCTGCATCAATAAAGGGAACTTTGTCGCCATCCACAGTCAGAAGTAAGGAATGTCAGTTTGTCTTGAGATGTTAAATCCAAGGCTGAGTCTGGAAAAGTGCTCAGCTCTGGTTGAACTGGTGCTTAACTGGTGCTTTACCTAACAGTCAGCTTAGAAGCTGCAAGCTGCAGCCATAAAAAGCCCCAATGTGTTGTCCTTTGCTTTACCTAAAGCAGAGTGAAATATTAGTGTATCTGCAGAGAAGAAATCTGTCCACATGTGGACTTTTGCACAAATCTAAAAGTGTTGTTGTGTTTGCAAACCAATTTTATTTTTATTTGATCCCAAGAGGATTCATTGATTATAATAATTATGTAAAAACTAATATATTAGATCATATGGAGAAGCTGCTCATTTTGACTGTAACAGCATACTTTTTTGGGATGTAATGATTCGATTAAGCCGTGATTCAATTTGATTTACAGTTGTAAAGATTTTTTACCTTTTTTTTTTCCCTCAAACACAATGAATTAAGTTTATTTTAAGGCCAAGTATGTTGTCTTTTTGCCCCTTACATCAAACTGAAAACAGAAAAAGATTCAATACAAATAAACAATTATACTTAATACTGAAATGATCTCAAATCCTTTCATTTTCGGTTCGTGTTGTGCTCCACGTGTGATGGACCGATCCACACCCGCGCCCGCTCAGCGCAAATGACCGTTAACGCGCAGCTTGCAAAGAAAAAGAAGACAGAGAGAGATAAAGAGAGTTAATAAAAAAGAGCACGGCTCCCGGGAAGGTGTTTAGAAGGAAAACAGTGGTTATTTTTAAAATTTTGCTTGAATTTGAGTAAATAGTTGCAATCACAACATCCTGAAATCCTGGTGGGTCGGACTTATGTGAAACGCTTAAATAAAAAAAAATGATTTTTAAATTTTCTGCAACGATAAACATGTTGATGAGTTTGAATTGTTTTTTTACCGATTCACAAAGAACCGTCCATGGAATTATCTTGTTTACACCGATGGAGGACAACCATATCTGTGGGGAGTAATTAAGAAGTGGTGATAGATGCCTTTTTTTTTCACCCAAACTAGTGGTGCAGAGATCTTCACAGGAAATGTGTTTTCAGCAGGTGATGCATTCAATGAGTAGAAAACAAGCAGAAGTGTACAGTTAATCGGAATTAAAATATATATATATACATATATATATTCAAGGTCCTTTGCATCATTCCCATATAAAAAAAAATTATTGCAAACTGTAAACCTAACACAATAGTTTCAAAATAAGCTACACAATAAGAATTTGACCTCTGCTTAAATGCTTTTTTTTTTTATTATCTTCGAAAGCATAAACAGATACATTTTATTTGACTCTCCCCATTTGCTTTTCTCATCCAGGGCCAGAAGGTGGAGGTAGGCATATTTGCATGGAAAAAGTCTTGTTTTAGCACCAGCTTTCTCCCACAAACGTGTTTTTGGTGCTTCCTCTGCACCCTCTCACCCTTGTTGCCTCACGCCCGCAGGTTACCACGTCTTTGTGCACAAAGTTCCAGATTATAAAAAGCTTTCCCATCAACTTGTAGTTGACCTCAGACTCCCTCGTTTTGAAGTGTTTTATCCATCAGTTGTCAGGGATGGCAGCTGCGTTTGGCATCTGAGGCAGAAGACGGGCTTGGCTGCTCACGGCTATGCATTCCTGACGGGAATGGTGTTATTTCAGAGAAGGCTCTGCACTCTGTAGGAAAGCTTGTGTAACTTTATGGTATATCAGTTTGTTGGATCTTTCACAAAAAAAAAGCCCAAACTGCAGCATGTTTTATTGTTCAGTCTAGGGCCGCCACCATAGTCAAACTAATCGATAACTGATCAACTATTGAAATATTCAACAACAAAATTAACCATCTATGACTGTATATCATATGAAGTTAGAGTCTAGTAAAGTTAAAAAGCTATGAGAATCAGTGTGAATGCTTAGTAAGCATTCACTCTATAGTGATTCTCCTGCTCCTTTTTCGGCATGTAAAAACTCAATCACATTTTCATCTATTTCAGCAATGTTCAGAACATTACTGCTTGTGGTATTCTAAAATTTTATAGTTTTGGAAATATTGAGCAAAATGTGCCCCATAAGAAATGAACAAGAAAGCCTTCAATTTTAAAATTTTAAGTATTAGTACAAGCCTTTAAATGTTTTCAAGTTTTAATCTTTTATTGTAATTTAGAAAAAAATTGGAGTTTAGCTAATATTTTAATAGCTTGCTAACGTTTTTGGCTAATTTATTATTTACGGAGGTTTTAAAGGCTAATTAAAGGTTTAGCTTCTATTTTAGCAACAAGCTAACATTTTGACTAATTTAGGTTAATGAGGTATTTTTGACAATTTTGATGTTTAGCTAAAATTTAAGCAATTTGCTAGCTTTTTTGGCTAATTTGGCATCTATTAAGTTTTTTTTTGGTTAATTTGGAGTTAAGCTCATATTTTAGCGACACACTTATTTTATTTTATTTTTTTCAAAATTGGTATGTATTATGGATTTTAAAGCAATTTTACTACAAGATTTTAGAATTTAGGTAAACTTCAGCACTCTTCCATAGCTGTTTAGCAAAATTTTCAGTCTTTTAGCAAATTTGACATTTTTCAAATAGGTTTAGCTAGCATTTTCAGTAAATCCCTTCAGTAGTTAAAGTCAATTGTATCATCATTTTCAGCAAAAAGCTTCAACATCTTCAGCGACTACTTTCTAGTTTAATAAACTATCTTCTTCATGTCTTTATTTTTAGTTTAGTTTTAAATCTAATGATGGTTTAAAGGTGCTCTTTACTTCCACTTTTGCACATGACCCGATTAGTCGACTTACTTAAAAAATTAATTGGTTATTAGTCAACTATTAAAATAATCGTTTGTGGCAGCCCTAGGTCAGTCATTATGACACAATTGAACACTTTTTAAAAAGGTTTGAACCCTTTAACACCGGAGCTCCAATCTTCTTTGATTTGTTGTAATGTTGTCGCCACTTTTCTCCTTCAAAATCTACTGAAATTATCGCGCTAGCGGTTGAAAAGTTACAATACGTTAAAGATTGTGTGTTTAATTGTCACAGGTGACGCCTCAGGTGTTGAAGGGTTAATAAAAAAACTTAAAATACATTTTATGCAAATATAAAATAACGCTATCATATTTGGCAGGCCCAGCGTCACGTGACAGATCTGTACGAAGACCTTCGAGATGGACACAACCTGATCTCGCTGCTGGAGGTCCTCTCTGGAGAGACGCTGGTGAGTTCCCAATGTGCCTGAAGCTGCATCTTTTTACCTCAAATATCTTCCATACTACATTTAAAAAAAAAAAAAGAAGTGCTTATCTTGCGTTTTTAGCTGGAATGCCGTTCCTTTGGGAACAGACTGGAATCTGTTGCAGTCAAGTTGTCCTGTATGAGGCTGGAATGTTGCTTAATAAATCAACTTAAGTTTGTGGCTTCCTTCTTTGCATTCATTTTCTCTCTTTAAATCCTGATTTTAAAGAGGAATTGATGCTTCTACTATGTTTGTAAAGGGAGTCTGTGTCCTTCAAAGGCTTCTTTGCTCATCACTCCATTGCTTTCCTAACTTTTGCACATTAACAGCAGATTGGTCCGTGTGTTTCTAGACCTCTCTCTGATCTAAGCTTGTTCTTTTCTACTCTTCTCTCTTCCTTCCTGTCTGGTTTGCCTTCTTGTTTTAACCCTTTGTGTGCTGACCTTTGGCGCCTGGCCTCCGCCTGCTCTCCTTGCCGGTGTTAGCTGAAGGAGAGAGACATGGTCAGGAGCGGGCAGTTGGTGAGTGGCTTTCCTACTTGGAATTTCACCCTGGAATGTTGTCACCTCTACTCCACCTGTATTCCGGCTGTGCATGTCATCCATGGACGTCTGTCTTGAGGATTTGGTCTTTTCCAGCTTGACAGAATGGCTTGCTTTAGGCATGTAGCTTCAGCAGTTTATGAAGGAGTATTTTATTTCTTTCATTTGATTGTTTTCACATCTTGCTTGAGCTGCGGTACCCAAACGTTTTCGCTCAAAGGGCCAAAATTTAAACGGGATCCCGGTCCGTGGTCCAAATGCTTTTTTTTTTTTTTTGTGAAATAAAAGGAAAAAAAATGATTTTTGATTCTGTATTTATTAAGGTAAAACACATTAGTTAGAATAAAAAGTAACATTTGTCTTTGAAACCTTTAGCAGTGAGGCCTCACTGGCCATTTTTAATTGAAAAACAATAACAAATTTTCTTCCAATACAAACTGGGATCCTAATGAGAGACACGGAGATAGTCTTTTGACTTTATCAGTTTTCCGTACTCACTCCATCTTGACTGGCTGAATAAAGGACGCTAAAAGCATCAGAAGTGACCGAGAAGGCTCTTGGGAATTTCTAACACAAAAAAAGCCCATGGCTGACTCAGTTGGAGGTTGTTTCACCCACAGCCGCAGGCAAAGACAGTACTAACAGTGCCACCTGGAGGCTGAACGTATATTACAGCCGTAGAGTTTTAGGTAGAAGATAACTTTTGGCTACTTTGAGGATCCATGTGCTAAAGCAACTCCCTCCAACGTGAGGATGGAAGATATATAAAGAAAATGAAGCTTAAATTTAATTCTTGAGTATTCCTTTACTCTCATGGTGGTGATTCAGGAGCAGACGGGAAAAAAATGGTCTTGGGAAAAGTTTGTAGCTGTGAAGTAGGTGATACAATCACTTGGATAAAAGTTTCCTGCTCCACTCAGTTCTTATGTATCTACTTGTAAACAGATAGATCTGTGTATGTCTTTGTTTTCCTCATCTGAACTGGTATCTGACTCTAAACTGGTTTTCGTTTGTAGATTACAAACCCTTTAGCTGTTACAGATTTACAAGAAATCCCACATTTTCCACTTGTTTTGAAGTTTTTTTCCTCTTTTATTTTATATTTACATATTGATGGAGTGAAGATGATCTGTTAGTAATAAACATCTTTATCTTTTTCTTTCACAGCCCAGAGAAAAAGGCCGCATGCGCTTCCACAAACTGCAGAATGTTCAGATAGCACTAGACTTTCTCAAACACCGACAGGTATGATTCACTACGCAATATGATGAAAAATCCAGTCATCAAGGTGAAGTGTCTGGAATGATCTGCTTGTTTTGTCTCTGCAGGTCAAGCTGGTTAACATCAGGAATGACGACATAGCAGACGGAAACCCTAAGCTGACCTTGGGGTTAATATGGACCATCATCCTCCACTTCCAGGTCTCCTTTTCTGTCAGTGTTATGTTTCATTATTTGATACCTGTCACCTCTGGGATGTCTGCTGCGGTTTCCTTACCTCCTTGGAACCAATCAAGATGGGTTTGGGTTTCTAAAAATCATTCTCAGAAAAACATCTCCTTTTCGCAATCATTCTCACCTTAAAACCAATCTTGGAAGAAAACCATCGTAACAGAAAATGTGTTCAAAGAAACAGAACAGAATCGGGGTGTGTTATTGTGAGTCACCCTCGCTCATCCCTGAGGGGAGGGTGTGTCGGCGTACAACTTATTGGCACTTTGCACTCAGTCACACCCAATACACTACGGCCTTTTGCTGATTCCTCTTTTCACGCCGAGGGCCGCCACGCAGAAACACCCCCCACCCCCCCATCACCACCCACCCATATAATTAGAGGTTTGGATTGCAGAAAGGCAAAGGAACGCTGGGGAGGTGCTGATAAACAGATGCAACAGAAACACAGCTGTGCCTTGCAGGAAAATAGTATTTTCATGGTTGAGAGATAAAAAGTTGACACATTGGGGAAACGGTGATTGGTTGTCGCACCACTTCCCATAAAATGTGGAAAATCAAAGTACTGGATTTCTCTGAGTTCAAATCCCAAGAGCCAAAAAGGCAAAACAGAGAGGAAAAAAAAACTGTAAGTGAGTCCGGATTAAAAGTCGCACTTTTGGGAGAAAAGTTCTGAACGAATCCGCCAAGCCCAGTGTAACGTGTTCACAACAAACGCATCAAATTTGCATCTGCTGCATCTTTTCATGCGTTTCCAATTTGATAGTCTATTCTTGACCAAAAAAAATGTGTTCATAAACTAGAGACACATGTGGGAGGAGCTACCGTCAAGTGTTTAGGCTCGACGCTAAATAGAAGCATTGACTGTATATCTTAATGCACAAAAAGACATGGATGATGTTGAGAGATCAGGTTAATTAGACCTTCAAAAGCGTTTGTAAGCACAGCTCCATGTCAGAGTTCATGACTTTTTTTTTTCTATTGTAGGAGTCAGTGTCTGAATCAGCGCTGGTCACACTTTTTAGGCATGCAAGCTACTTTTGAAACAACAAACTCACAAATATCTGCCAAAAAAAAAAGCCATATATATATAATATATATATATATATATATATATATATATATATATATATATATATATATATATATATATATATATATCCCATTAAATAGTGTGAAGGGTTAATTTTCAAGTTGTTAAATATACAGACTTTTATTAAAATACAGATTTTAAAGTGGATCGGACGATTAACAATTTGATTTAAATAAATACTAAACTATCAAAAATATCAAAACAGCCAACAGATTGTCTTTGTCGCAGAAAATATACAAATTTATATCTACTTATAGTCATCAAAAAATCAATCCCACATGATCTATGGATCTTTCATAGGATTTTTCTTCACGGGTTTGAATTCCTCATCCAACTTTGGGATTTTATCAAATTGTTTTCTTATTATTTCTGCTAAATTATTTAACACGCATTACTATAAACATTAATTTAAAGCATCAGGATAATTCTCTAGAATGTTACTGTCATTAGAATGTATTTTCTTTATTGGCCTGAGTTTATTTTCAACATAATGAGCACCCCTGGTCTGAACGGTGGAACTTTCAGCGGTACTTCTGCCTCTCTGTAATTCAGTTTTCTGTCCCACATTAGACCAAAGAAAGCAAACAGATTAAAACAAGAATATTAATATCTTGATGTAATTAAAGTAAAATAATAAAGTTCAGGAAGAGAAGAATCAGATTCTCCTCCATGTTTGTTTTGGACGCCACTGCTTCTTCTGCATTGCTGTGAGTAGCAAATAATGATCCACCTACAGCGCCCTCGAGTGGTTAATAGTGGGAAACAACTACTAAAGGACAACTGGTTGTGAGAAAATAACAAATAGATGAGCCTATTTATGTGTTGTTCTTTGCAGGAGTAGAAGGCTTGTTAGAAATGCAGTAGAAACTTTGCTGTTCTTGATTTCTGCTCGAACAGTCAGAGCTCATAAAATGAAAACAAAACTTATAGTCTATAAATCCTAATAAATGCATTAGTAATGCAGTTGATCTGATAAAGACAAGTTCACAAATGAATCAATTTGAGATAATTCTCACTGTCATAAATGATCTCATGGGATGATGGGTAATTCCATTTAAATTGATCTTTTGGTTTCCACTGACCTCATTTCCCTTCAGGTTTTATCGTGAAATCTCCACAAATTCTGTGTTGATTAATTTTTTTATGGTGTCAATGTTTTAGATCTCCGACATCCAGGTGAATGGGCAGTCCGAGGACATGTCCGCCAAGGAGAAGCTGCTCTACTGGTCTCAGCGGATGACGGAGGGCTACCCGGGAATCCGCTGCGACAACTTCACCACCAGCTGGAGGGACGGCAAGCTGTTCAACGCCGTCATCCACAAGCACTAGTAAGTGTGGAAGTCGTTCAGCGGTTGATGCAGACGATATCAAAAAAAGGAGAGTGTACCAGCATGCAGGCTTTAGCTCCATACTTGCACCGACAGCGTTACATGCCTTCCTTGTCACAAGTTTAATTCAATACTGAGCTCACTGAAGCAAAAGGACCATGGAATGCTCTCCAATGTCAAATTACACTTCATGATACCAGTTAAAACCTGCTCTGTAATTAAATCTCGCCCTCTATCCCAAAACCCTTTTAGATTTGATAACCGTGGTGGTAGTTTTGCTACTGTAGTGAATTAAAAGCAAAGAGGCAGCAGCGGTTCTGGGCATCTGTACACGTCTGCACTGACATTAATGTGTTAATTCTGTTAGCTGTGAACAATGTTCTAATTTTAACATAATTAGTCCCAATTCTCAAGTTTTGCCATTCAAAAATGAACATTCAAATCCAGCAATCTAGAGATTAGAGCTATAATTCTAAAATGTGTGTATAATTTTTGGGGTGTTTTAACTAAAAAAGCTAAAAAAAAAAATGTGTCTGCTGAACCAACAATTCCCTGAAAGATGTTGTTTTCAGTACAACAAACTAAATGACTGAAGATTATTCTGTGTCAGCATCCTGGGAAGTCATTGTTCATGTAATTCCCATCGGATACTTCAACATCTGTGATATTTATTCATCCAAAGTCTAGAGAGCACCCAGCAGAAAGGCAGGATTAGATGAGGTAAAATGTTTAGGTTCTTTGACAGCCTTTATGATTTGAAAAAGAAAAATGTACCTGCAGGGGCAAGTTCTCCTGAACTGGAATATATACCTGATGGGTTTTTTTTTTCTTTTCATTTTTTGAGACTCCTGAGGCTGGCTCAGTGTTGCTTTTCATAAAGGTCAGGGGTGTGGTGTGTGTGTGGGTGTAGCTATAGAACCCTGTCAGCCACATGAAACCGTGGCACTACTTTGTTCAGAGGCATCAGTCTGGGCAAATGGAGACGATGTGTTCTTCCATCGACTCTGAGATCTTCCAGGGTTCCTGTTTATGCACTTTGAGCCTGGATTTGAAAAGCTTCAGATGAATTTGATTCGACTTGCTGCACCGACAGGATTTTTTTTTCAATTCTGAGAAATGTGCAGAGCATTCAAGAGGAGCAGATGAAGATGACGGACACTTCGATGCATTAGGATTAACCTGCACCCGTTTTTACGTCGTTTTATTTCTTGCTGCTGCGTGAGAGCAGTTTGGCAGATGTTATCATGCTTAGCGCTAGAAGTAAGTCCAAGCAAAGGAAAGGAAGCCTGGGTTTCATCCGCGGCCTCTCAGGGTCCGTCAGCGATGTGGACAACCGAGTGGTCATGCTATGTGAGGACATTCCCTCTGAGGGCTCCTCCTGGGATTCAGGTCGGGGCTCTCACAGCTCGGGGGTCCTCTCAAGCATCGAAGAACTGGGCCAAGGAAGGAGGTCGCGTAGCTTTCATGGAAGAGAGGACCAGGGCGGCCTCCCAAGGCCAACGAAGCAGCACTCTGTACGAGAAGTCCGCCGCGTTGCATCGTCTTCTGTTTACGGGCGCCACCCAGGCCAATCCACGCCACGCATCCGAGAGCTGTATGAGATCTACTGCATTTGCTCCCTCATATATTACTGTTGGTTAAATGTTGGAAGCTCGCTCCATGGATGATTGATGAGTTGAGGCTATTCAATCATTCTGGTGTGCAGCGTAGAGGCTTGAGTCAAGCCTTGGCTGGTTTCTGACTTAGAATGTGTCAGATCTGATCCTGGTAGTCGTCCACTAAATTACATTCCAGCTATACATTCTCTAACATCTGCCAGGAAGATTCAAACACCCAGAGGACAAACAAGCAGGTGCTCATGTGGGTGTGTCAGACTGTGAACAGGTGGGCTTTTCTTTACAGCGTTTAGCCATGGGCAGTAGGGGTTAAAAACCCGGCTGGCAGTTTACCCGAGCTCCACCACAAAAACACAAGAACAAATTCATCCTATTTCTTGTCACTTGGTTACATAACTTATTCTGTGGAATTTAAATTAATGGCGATCAAGTCTGACTTATGTATGAATAAATCTAAAAAAAATTTGAAAAAACTTCAAATTTGGATTTTTTTTCCCATTTTTTTATATTAAAACTTTATTGAAAGCTGTCCCAGTCAAGCTTGTGCATCATTATCAAATGTCCTTTTGAGAAGCTGTAATTTCCTAACTTTTAGTGTCTAGTAATCATCAGTTCAATGTCTTTTCTCTCTAGTCCCAGACTCATCGACATGGGTAAGGTGTACCAGCAGTCCAACCTGGAGAACCTTGAACAGGCTTTCAATGTGGCTGAGAAGGATCTGGGAGTGACGCGCCTCCTGGACCCTGAAGGTACTGATGTCAAAAAAAGGATTTATGCAGCTTATGGAGTTCTGAGATTTAAAATAACAATCCTCTGTAACTTCGTTTCTTGAATACTTTAGATGTTGATGTTGCACACCCTGATGAGAAATCCATCATTACTTACGTCTCATCTCTATATGATGTCATGCCTCGCGTTGATGTCCAGGATGGAGGCAGAGCCAGTGTAAGTAGAGATCAAACTTAAAATACACAAAGAGAATGACAGCGCAAAATTGACTTTAGAAAAATGCAGGTTTGTTTTGATTAAATATTAATCAAATCTATTGTCAAGTTAAAGTTAAAATCAAAGTTAAGATCAAACTTTAACTTTAAAAAGTTAAAGTCTGGTGGAGTTCACTGATTTTTTTTTTTCTATCAAACATAAACATAGGAAAAAAGGTCGTACTTCAATTATTTTTGTAAAAAAAAAAAGTGAATCAATAATGTATTATTTATAAAGCACATTTCAAAGCAGGAGCAACCAAAGTAATGGACAAAAAATGAAATATGAATAAAATCATGACACAGTTTAATAAAAAATAAAATCACTGAAACAATAAACACAGTTTAGCAGTAAAAGCAATAAAACTGTAAAAATTAACAACAAACAAATAACAAGTTTTTAAAAGTGACTTTTAGTCAGATCAAATAAGAATACAGATATGTATTCTAACTTCAAGAATTACCAACTTCTTCAACTTTAAATCTTTGGAGTGATTTGTTTTGGGTTGTTTTGCCATTTTGAAACACAGAACCACGGAAGTAATTTTTTTATTATCCTTGTTCTTAAATGTGACCTTTTTTAACATTACTTCTGACCTTAACCTAGAGTTTTCTCTCATGACATTCTCTTAAACTCGGAGTCTGACTGCACACCAACGCTATCTGGAAAATCTTGAAAAATAAGCTGCTCCTTCACCATTCCGTCTGCAAGCACAACATGGGGATTGTTTTTAGCTAATCCAATTCGTGGTGGTGGTGTGTGATTGAACAAAAATGCTGGAGAAGAGGAGCCATCCTGCTTGTTGTGGTTGAGCCTCATGCGTCTTTCTGCTGCGTTGGCTGCAGGAGCTGGAGCTGCGCTGGCAGGAATACTACGAGCTGGTGACTATTTTGCTCCAATGGATCCGACATCATGCCATGATCTTTGAGGAAAGAAAGTTCCCTGCCAGCTACGAGGAGATAGAGGTGAGCTTTTTTGGTTATAACTCTAAAATCCAAGGGGTTTTGACTTTATTTAAAGTTCTTAAAAAGCTAAAGCCTTTATTAAAAAAAAAAAAAAAAAAAAAACTGTTATGTAAAATACAATGAAAAAGAGGCTGTGGCAGCATCCTTTTGTTGTACCAAAGAACACCCTAGTGTATTGTGTACCTGTGGACAAATACAGGCTGCTGTTTTCAAAAGCATTGTCATAATGTGGGTGGAATGGGACCACGCTCAGAGATTGATTTCATTAAGCCTCGGAAGATTCCCGATAACCACTCCCTGTCAGTGTAACACAAAAGCATAGCGTGACTTATTTATCTATCTGTGAATTGCAGAGATGAATTATTGTGTAAATACTTTTTTACATTCCCACTATAGTGGTTCTGTTTATTTTTCCTCCGTGTGCTTTTTGGCACATAAAAACTCAATCACGCTTTTAGCAATTTTTGCAATCTTGGTTTAAAACGTTCAGTTCTATAAGGACATTATTGGATTTTTTTCAGCCCTATTGAAATGAATGGGATTTTTTCAAATTTCTGCAGTTAAAAACATTCAACATGTTCAGGAAATGTTTGTACTCTTGGTATTGTTAAAACAAAAAAAAAAAAAAATTTACTATTTTTTTTTACGATTTTACGAAATTTTTGCAATTTCTTTTTCTTCTTTGTACAATTCCTCAATTTTTTTGTGCAGTTTGAAACCTATGCAATATTGGTATCAAAACATTCAACATGTTTTGGACATCAATGCTATTGCGTTTTTTAAGGCTAATTTTGAGTTTAGTTAATATTTTAGCAAAATGCTAATGTTTTTGGATAATTTGGAATCTAATGAGGTTTTTGGGGGATTTTCTTGAGTTTAACTGAGTTATGATTTCTGAGTTATGCTAGTATTTTAGCAATGTGCTAGCTTTTTTGCCTAATTTAGCATCTATGGAGCATTTTTGAGCTAATTTGGAGTTAAGCTAACATTTTAGCAACGTGTTAGCTTTTTTTTTTGGCTAATTTAACATCTACTGAAGTTCCTTGGGCTAATTTGGAGTTAAGCTAATATTTTAGCAGCATTGCAATTTTTTTGTCATGAAAATCTTCAAATTCGTTGTGCACTGACTGAAGATTATGCATGTTTGGTATCAAAACATTCAGCACATTCATGACATTTAGCAATTAAAATAAATTTCTTCAGCAAACAGCTTTTTCATCTTTAGCGACCACTTTAAGCAAAAGGCATTCACACTAGGATTATTGCAGGTAATGCAACTTTTCTAGTTAAACACAATCACTCTAACAATTTTGTTTTTTATACCGTTTGACAGATTTGGTCCTGAAATAAAGACGGGGGGAAAATGTGACTCTGCTTAGAGGCTGATTGAGTTTACTGAAGTCATGGGAACGTGTGTCCATCACTTTTAAGTAGATGAAGCAACACCTAACTGTTTATGAGCTACCATGTGATGTGTTGATGTACACATTCCACAAACATTTGACTACCTGATAAGGATTGTTCTCGTTCCGGTTCCCAACGCAGTAAATGTACACAGATAATAAATAATATCAAAGCTTTGGTGTAATGATGTGTAAAATGTTTAAGTTCATGGCCGATGTGTTCAGTCTGTGTTTGGTGCAAAAGTTAATTAAAGGGTAAAAACAAAAATCTGATTACTGCTCTGAATGTTTCCTTTGTTTATTTTTACCACAGCTTCTTTGGCGCCAGTTCCTGAAGTTTAAAGAGACAGAGCTTCCAGTGAAAGAGGCTGACAAGAGCCGCTCCAAACAGATTTACCAGTCCTTTGAGGCAAGCTAACTCAGATTACACCTTGTTCTGTTTCCTTTTTCTTTTTTATCTGACCTTGCTATCATTGTCATAAAGCTATAAATATCATATTACTGTTCACAGAGTGCAGTGCATGCTGGTCAGGTGAAAGTCCCCCCAGGTTACCATCCAATTGATGTGGAGAAAGAGTGGGGTCGTCTTCACGTGGCCATCCTTGAGCGAGAACGGCTTCTCAGGATAGAGTTTGAAAGGTCGGGACAGTGGAATTCTGTTTGACATGGTTATGTACAAATACAAAAATATGATTATTACTGAGATTATTCTGCAAAAAATATACAATTTCAAAATTAACTTAAAGTTCTGCTCTAACTATATTTTTTGTCTATTGTAAAATGTTTCCCAGTGGTCTTTAAATTATGATTTATTTTTTGATCTTTAGCCAAAATCAAAAAGCTCGTGTTGTTTCTGCAGCGCAGCAGTGGCTCATCAGAAAATCCCCTCTGGATTGTGGGCGGGACTATTGGCGCGTAGCAACCCTATGTTGATATCCCAGCATTCCTTTGTTCAGGCTCTCTCCTGCTAACGTGCAACCTTAAGCGTGGCGGAAAAAAATGGCTAGCAAAATCCGAACTATGCAGTCGTAGAGTTTTTAGCCAGATTCCAGCTCAGACGAGGAAAACAAAGACGTTCATGGATTTATTTGTCTGCAAGTGGATCAGAATTGGAGTGAAGCAGGGGGACTTTGGCACGCCCATCGCAGTTGCCACGTCATGAACCCGAGCTTTTTTAAACCACGAGTTTTATCCGCTCCTGATAATGAATAATGAATAAAGAATACTCAGAAAACACAGTTTTAATCTGAAATTATTTTATACATGTCCTCCACCATAAGAATAATGCTACGACAGTCTGAAACACGTGTATACATGGGTTTACATGGACTATCTTTGGAAGTTGTTGCTTGAACATGCATTACTGAGGGTAGTGTGAATGACATTAAAGGAGATTAAAGAAGTTTACCAAATGTCAACATAATAAGTCCAAGATTTTTTACTCATTTTATGACTGCAATACAGATATCACGCTAACCTAGCTTTACAAACTTCAGAGCCTGACTAGGCCAGATTCATTTCCGTGTTAGCATGTTTCTAACAATGTCATTAGCTGTAGCTCATTCAAAGTAATCTTCTGTAGCAACACGTTAGATGTTTTACTAGTAGAGCTTTAAGACTGTTATAGCATTACATTTAAAGATTTGCTATAGTTTGTAATGGAGAAACGTCACCCAAAGCCTATGGAATCTTACTAAACGACAGTCATGCTAGCTGTTTTTTAGTTACCTAACTAGCTAGCTAACTCAAAAAACAGCTACAATTTTTTAGTTACCTAACTAGCTAGCTAAATTTTTTAGTAAGATTCTACTAGCTAGCTAGCTTGTAGAATTGCTAGTACACATGTTTGCATACTTTTTTAGAAGCAGTTTTATCACCATTTGGTCATAGTAAAGAAATCAAATACTTTTTGTCTGTGTTCATTTGTAAAGAGCAAGAGAAAGTACTGTGTACTGGTAGACAACTTGATATAATTCAATCTGATGAAAGAGGATTAGACGTTGCAGATTATTTTTGCAATTCGAGAGAGATGCCAGTGCGTGCACAGAGGGAGGGTTTCCTGTCATAAGACTTTCCTCTTTCAGTCTAACAAGCTTGTTTTCAGCTTGTAGATGTGGTTTGACTGAATTAACAGAATGTATTTGAGAGAGAACTGCAATGTTTTCCCTCTCACTTTTAGCTTGCTTAGCATCAACTTCTTAAAGAAGAGTGCATCTTTTTTTTTTGTACTGAAATGGCATTTGTGACTGACCCTCATAAACTGGAGTATTTGCTGCGTCGTGGGCGGTTGTAAGTGTTGGGATGGGTTTGTTTGCTGGGCCTAAGGTAAAAAATGAAGTTTTGTTTTATTAATCCATCTTTTTTTTGTCTCATTCAGGCTTGAAAGGCTCCAAAGAGTTTATGGTAAAGTCCAAATGGAGTCAGGCGTCTGTGATGATCAACTCAGTCATCTGGAGAGTCTGCTGCAATCAGTAAGATCCTGTTCAGAGTGACACACCTCCTGCATGAAGGATCTTTGTTAATTTGCACACGTCATCTACAGGAGATCCAGAAGATGATCTTAAATTACTTGAAGTTTAGTTTTTTTTTGTCATCCTATAATTAAAGTATCTTGTCTATTTAAAAATACCTCCCCTTGGAAGAGATTTCATCTGTTTAGGCTTAAATGTGACTGTACTATTCTAGCTTTTTTTAAGGCAAAGTCAAAAATGTAAAAATAAAACTTATAAAATCATTCTTTTGTCTTTTTCTAGGACATCCGTCTTCTGAATGCTGGGAAACCAGCTCAGCACACAGCTGAGGTGGAGAGGGAGCTGGACAAGGCCGAAAACATGATTCGCCTGTTATTCAATGATGTGCAGTTTCTCAAAGATGGGCGCCACCCTCAGGCTGAACAGATGTATCGCAGGTGAGAGTTGTCTCATGGTGCGTTTGAGTGCACTAAAAAAGAAATATTACAAAGGACATTGTTTAAGCAAACTTTAATAGTAAAATAAGCATCAAAAATTAGTAGGAGCTGCAAAGTCTTATTTGATACTGCTCTGCATTCATTACTATGAATTTTTTAAATAATAAATATGAATTATGCTTCTTTTGTAGCATGAATAAAAGCAGAAATATAAAAAGAAACTAGCACTTTCTCAACATATGAGAATATTTTTTACATTTGACAGAACCTTGTATGATTTTTAAAAGGAGCAGACTTCTTTCCAAAGTTTTGCTTAGTATTTGAAATCATATTCTGGAGGAAGCATTGAGCAAACAAGATCTGATCAAGCCAGCAGGGATGTAAAAACCTTTACATAGTTTATCTTCTTAAATGTATAAACTTAGCTAATCTAAATTAATTAAATGCTAATTTAGGAACCCTTACTTGAGAAAAATACAATTATTATTTTTTCTTTAGCCAGAGAACCACTTTGGAGAGGTAAAAGAGCCACAAGTGGCTCCGGAATTGCAGGTTGCATACCCTTGAGCTAAGGGGTTTCAGTGATAAATGTAGCACAAAGCAAAACACTGATCTACCTCCTGCTTGTGTTCCTAAACTCAGAGTTTACCGCCTGCACGAGCGCCTGGTGAACTTGCGGAGCGACTACAACCTACGGCTGAAGCAGTCAACTCTGACTGCCGCCCAAGTCCCACTGGCCTCCCAGCAGACCTCCATGAAAGCGCGGCCGGAGATCGACGATGTGACCCTGCGCTACGTTCAGGACCTGCTGGCGTGGGTGGAGGAAAACCAGCGGCGCATCGACTCTGCAGAGTGGGGATCCGATCTGCCCTCAGTGGAGTCACAGCTGGGCAGCCACAGAGGCCTGCATCAGACCGTGGAGGACTTCAAGTCCAAGATTGAGCGCGCCAAGTCTGACGAGGTAAGAATGGAATTAGAGCACCAAACTTCCCCTCATTAAACAGTTGAATTAAACTCTGCGTGGGAGGATTTTGTCCTGTTTTAAAGTCTTATCTTTGGCTTTTATTTTTCCCCAGAGTCAGTTATCTCCTGTGAGTAAAGGAACATACAGAGAGTACCTGGGAAAACTGGACCTTCAGTATGGCAAACTACTGGTAAATATTCTCCCTATTCAAGTAGTTCTTGCAGGGGAAAGCATACTTTTTTAAATGATTTTTTTTTCCTGTAGAACTCCTCCAAGTCTCGCTTGAGGAACCTGGATTCACTCCACGCCTTCGTCTCTGCCGCCACAAAGGAGCTGATGTGGCTGAATGACAAAGAAGAAGAAGAAGTCAACTTTGACTGGAGTGACAGGAACACCAACATGACGGCTAAGAAAGACAATTATTCAGTCAGTAGTCGTGCATAATAAAGATTTTATTTCAGACTGAAAGATGGATTACGGCTGTGTAACCATTTCATTTGGGCCTGCTAGGGTCTGATGCGAGAGCTGGAGCTTAGGGAGAAGAAAGTCAACGACATCCAGGCTTTGGGAGACAAGCTTGTCAAGGATGGACATCCTGGCAAGAAAACAGTGGAGGTGAATAAAGCAGTTATTTTTGCTGATGATTTTAGGGAGGAGCTGCATTCTAAACCAAAATACATTAATGTTTTTTTTTTTTTTTTTTTTTTTTTAAACCAGGCGTTTACAGCTGCACTGCAGACACAGTGGAGCTGGATCCTGCAGCTTTGCTGCTGCATAGAAGGTCATCTTAAAGAGAACACGGCCTACTACCAGGTGTGAAGCGCAAATATTTATGGATCCCCACGGGCAGTTCCCACAAATCTGCACTAATGCAAAGTTTTAGAAAAGGTTTTGATCTCTTTATGTCACCCGGCTTTGCAGTTCTTTGGCGATGTGAAAGAGGCGCAGGACAAGATGAACAAAATGCAGGAGAACATGAGAAAGAAATACAGCTGTGATCGCTCGACAACAGCCACACGCTTGGAGGACCTGCTGCAGGACGCCGTGGTAGGTTCTCGTGCTGGACGTGCGATCTTTTGTAGAATTCTAGTTAACATACTCAACCTTTTCTATGTCGAAACTCCACGCAAAGATAAGATATTTCCACACAAGTTTCAAACATTCCTCACGGACAATTCAGACTGCTGCATGGATAATTCAGAGCCCAGAGAGAACTTTCTGCTCCCTCACACTCGTGTTTAATCCTCAGAAAAAATCATTGCAGGGGAGAGAGTGTCTACTTCCGCGTCCGTCAGCTGCTCACTCGGACACAAATGATAAGTGTGCGCTAGCAAAATCTCAGTGAGCGTGCAACATCTTGGTCGTGTGTGCTCGTGGGCCCTCTGGCAGTGCTCGCGGAGGAACTTCCTGCGCATGATTAAAAAAGGACTTTTGACAATTGGGAGCAGAGACAGAGGGCTGCACTGGCTTTCTTCTGATTGGTCTATTAATAAAAAAAAAACCTTCAAATCACAATGTATAGATATAATGTTTTTATTGTTACTGTTTCATTATAGTTCACTGGTAAACAAGCTGTCAGAAAGATTTATCACTGACTTACTAACTGTGGCAACATTTAAAAGAACATTAAATGTGCTATGTATTTTATAACTTCTCAAATTTAAACAGCGTTCCCTGCTTATTGACGTTTTTGATGAAGAAATTACATCAGATCTAAAATTTCTTGATAATTGCAGAGGATAATTATCATCCAGAGCATGTGTTTATTATGGATGAAACCGTACTTCTATAGTGTGATCGCCACCTAGTGGCCAAACTGAAACACCTTTCAGGAAATGCAGAACAATGTTTACAATGTTAATGATCTAAATGCTTTTGTTAGAACTTCTTCTCGTTTTGAGAATCTATGTAACACTACATGCAATCAACAATCTCATTATTTCACTAATACATTTTGCAATTAATTTATAATATGATATCAGAGTAATATATTCAAATTATAGATTATTAATGTATTTCTAAACAAATGTGTAAACTTAAAAATTGAATTGAATCGAAGAATCCAAAGAATCGCTAAAAAATCGGAATCGATTTAGTCTCCTGTGAATTGAGCAAAGGTAGCTGCTCACGCACGCGGAAGTAGACAGTCTCTTACGCGCCAGCACTTTTTCTGCTCTCGGGAGGATTAAACACGAGTGCGCAGGCGCAGAAAGCGCTCACGGGGTTCTGAATTATCCGCAAGGACAAGTTTTGACATAAAAAAACCCACCATGCTCAATTGTCAATGAATTAAAGCTAACCCGGCTGATCTTTGGCTGTAACAGGAGGAACGGGAGCAGCTCAACGAATTCAAGACTCTGATTACATCTTTGAACAAGAGAGGCAGATCCATCATTCAGCTGAAGCCCCGTAACCCCACCACCTCCATCAAAGGCAAAATGCCCATTCAGGCTGTCTGTGACTTCAAGCAGCAGGAGGTGAGACTTTCTACAAACACTTGAGAAATTTTCAATTGGATCATAAGTTCAACAGAACCTCATTTGATGTGCTCCAGATCACCGTCCATAAAGGCGATGAGTGCGCTCTCCTGAACAACTCTCAGCCCTACAAGTGGAAGGTCTTGAATCGCTCCGGAAACGAGGCTGTGGTTCCCTCCGTCTGCTTCATTGTCCCTCCAGTCAACAAGGAGGCTCTGGACAGTGTGTCCAGGTGATTGTCGTCAGCTGTCAGTGACCTGCTCACTAGCTTGGTGTTGTTCAACTGTGTTTGTCCTCCTCTAGTCTGGATTCCAACCATCAGCAGATGCTGAGCATGTGGCAGACACTCCACATAAACATGAAGAGCCTGCTGTCATGGCAGTACCTGATGAAAGACTTCACACAGATACGCTCTTGGAACACGACTACGGTTGGTTCCAAATCTTTAATCCTAAAAACAAAAATAAAATGCTTACAAATAATTGGTGCTCAGATGAAGTTCCAGTCAACCAAAATGTTTGGATGATTATTCAGTCCAATGGTTTTCTTTTTCAGTTGAAGACCATGAAGCCAGAGGAATACCGGCAGGTCATGAGGAACCTGGACCTCCACTACCAGGACTTCATGCGGGACAGCCAGGACTCCCAGCAGTTTGGTCCGGATGACCGCATGCAGATTGAAGGGGAATACAACAAGTGCATCACTCACTTTGATGACCTGATTCACTCCATGGAGAAGGGTGAGGAAGTACTCTCTAAAACACCAAACATCCATAACGTTTCATTCCATTTTAAGAAGAAGAACTAAAAACTTGTGAAGGGATTTCACAGTCTGTGATTGTCAATTCATGTTTCAGGGCAAATAGTTAAGGTCAAAGGTGAGTGGAAAACAGCAAGCCAAAGCTATAAGCAACTAATGTGTGAACACGCTTCAGCCATGAGCATCACTGTGACTGCATGATGCTTTATTCATCAAATCAACAGCATATTGTTTGTTAGTGATGGAGGCTGTGGTGTTTCTCACATTTACCGTATTTTTTGGACAACAAGTCGTTCCGGAGTATCGTAAAGCACAATAAAGAAGACTAAAAATCATTTAAGTTACACTTTTGTGAGGAATCTTATTTTAGACATTTTTTCTTGACTGGCAAATCATAACAGAATAGCTAACATTAATAGACTGAAAAATATGGGGAATCTAGTATATTATCTTATATGAACATTTATTCTGATAAATATGAATAACATGTTAACAGTCAATTAAACTCTTTATATCAATTTGAATCACTAAATCCGTTGAATTCTTCATCTTCTGGAACAATCCACCAAATCCAGCGTAAAACTGAGCAACGCTTCTTCTTCTATGTTGCTGTCAGTGGAAATACTGATACACACTTCAACAGCGCCCTCTGGTGGTTGTTGGCATTTATTTTTAAAAATCGTATAAAGCCTGGTTCACACTGGACGCGGAAGCACTGCGAAGTGGTGCGGAACGGATGCCACTTCTATTTAGCGCTCTTGTTAATCTGTGGTGTAATTCACACAGCAGTTTACGGTGGCCGGTTCACGCCATAGCTGCGATCGTTTTGGTGTCTGGTCTATTTTTTGCACGAATGATCCACATTAATCCTGGCAAGAAGTTACTGCAAGACAAATGTTGTCTATTTTCAAAACATAACTAATTTTTCACAAAAAATAATGCGGTTAATTTTTTTGTATCTAAAAAGACAGTACAAATGAAAATGAAACTCACACATACTGGTTTTGGGTGTCTAATGTTGGCCAAAAAGAGCTCCAAATAACCACAGCTGAGCAGACGCGCCTGTTGACCGTCGAGTAAAAATACGTGTCTGGTGTGAACTGGAGGTTAAGCGGATGCCGCATGCACTCAGCCTGCACATCACTTTGCAGCGCTTCCGCCTCCAATGTGAACTAAACTATGCAAAAAAAAGAAAAAAAGCGACCTATCCTCCAAAACATACTTTATATGCAAACTCTAAACACAGAAGTGTTTGGTGTCGACAAATAAGCAGTTGTGTTGGCATGTCTGACAATGGGCTGCACCAAAATAGAAACGCATTTGGCAAAAACTTTTGTTTTAAATCACAAAGAAAATTTTGCTTAATTGCTTTCAGCTCTTTGTTGTTGAAAAAAAACATTTATGTTTTTTCTTTTCCTTTTAGAGTGATCTGACTTTATCCTAAGCTTTAAGCAAAGTGTGTTTATATTAACGGGTTTGTTTTTCACAGGCCAACAGGATGAGACTCTGTGTAAAAACTACATCTCTGAGGTCAAAGATCTGCGTCTGCGCATCGAGAACTGCGAGGCTCAGACCGTGTCTCGCATTCGCAAACCCCTGGAGAAAGAAGCTCTGAAAGAATGTGACCAGAAGTCCAGGGATCAGAAGGTACTTCAACAAATATTACATCCTAGAGTTTCAAAATTGCAAATAAATTATTGAATGTATTCATTCATTCATTTTCTAAACTTCCGGAGCCCAACCCACTTAGAAGAGAAATAAAAAGATGAAATGAAAGTTACAGTTAATAAGAAATATTTATAAGAATAAAATATAAAGTGCATCAACCAGGAACCTCGCATAAGAGGTAACAAGTATGAGACGTTGCAGCAACATCAGCAGCTTTGGCTTATTATTCTCTGCTGAATTTTCCAACAGGAATTTTTCTTGCACGTTTTTTCTTTTTGCCAGTTTCTGTAGTTTCATGCTGCTGACTCTGATCCTCTTTGCAGAGAGTGCAGAACGAGCTGGAAGGCCTGAAGAAGGACCTGGATAAGGTGTCTGTGAAAACGAGTCAGGTCCTGAACTCGCCCCAGCAGCCGGCCTCCGCTCCTCTGCTGCGCTCAGAGCTCGATCTCACCGTGCAGAAGATGGACCAGACCTACATGCTCTCCTCTGTTTATCTGGAGAAGTAAGACACTTGCAGCTGATTCTCTTTACATTCCTGAAGCAGTTGGGTTTTTTTGTAATCAAGACACTTGATCCTGCAGGCTGAAGACTGTGGAGATGGTCATTCGTAACACGCAGGGCGCTGAGGGCGTGCTGAAGCGCTATGAGAACTCTCTACGCGAGGTTCACACCGTGCCTGGTGACATCAAGGAAGTGGAGAGCTACAGAACTAAACTTAAGGTAAAATGAGATAAATTGTCTAATCAAATGACTGGAGTGGTCACAGTTGATTAATCGTTTTTTGCTTTTGTGACATTTTGCAGAAAATGCGCGCAGAGGCAGAGGGGGAACAGCCCGTCTTCGACTCCTTGGAAGCTGAAGTGAAGAAAGCCTCGGCCGTGAGCGACAAGATGTCCCGCGTGCACAGCGAGCACGATGCCGAGCTGGACCACTACCGCCAGCTGATGACCAGCCTCCAGGAGCGCTGGAAGGCCGTGTTCACCCAGATGGACCTCCGCCAGAGAGAGCTGGAGCAGCTGGGCCGCCAGCTGGGTTACTACCGGGAGAGCTACGACTGGCTGATCCGCTGGATCGGTGACGCCAAGCAGAGGCAGGAGAAGATCCAGGCCGTGCCCATCACCAACAGCAAAGCTCTGAAAGATCAGCTCGCTCAGGAGAGGGTAAAAAGTCTGCAGAGCGAAAAACCTCAAATTGTCTCACAACTTGGTCTAATTTCTAAGTTCTATTACAGAAATTTCTAGAGGAGATTGAGCAGAACAAGGACAAAGTTGATGAGTGTGAGAAGTATGCCAAAGCATATATTGACACAATCAAGGTGAGCAACAATTTTGCATATATTTTAAGTGCATTTCTGTTAATTGACAGTAAAATGAAATTGTTTTTCTCACTGTTTTGTGCAAACAGGACTATGAGCTGCAGCTGGTTGCATACAGAGCTCAGGTGGAACCGCTCGCCTCTCCAGTGAAGAAAACCAAACTGGATTCGGCTTCAGACACCATCATTCAGGAGGTAGAGACATTTAGCCGTGCTAAATGCACAAAACTCTGACTACTGCTTTTAAACAGGAACAGGGCAGACTTTAGCTTTGCCACAGTCAAGCTATTTATTATCCTAAATATTAATAGAAATTCACAATAATATGAAATGTCGAGTTTTCAATTAAAGAAAGTAAACTTTTTAAAATATCTATTCTTTACTTAATTATTGCAGTTTTTCTGCTTATATAATATAAGATAGTATAAAAGAATAATGTTTAAAGTCATTATTTGGATGAAAAACATGGATAATTAGTGTAAATATAGATTGTAAAGCTAAATCTAATCAACTGTTGGGATTTCTTCTTCTCTTTTCGCATCAGTATGTCACTCTGAGGACTCGATACAGTGAGCTGATGACTCTCACGAGTCAATACATCAAGTTCATCACTGAGACGCAGCGCCGCCTGGAGGAGGAGGAGGTGCGTGGCATTTGCCTGAGGGTCCCAAACAAACTAGATTCTAACACAAACCTAACCCAAACAAACAAACACATTCCCATCAGGTCACGCACATGCATGCACGCACACACACGTACTTGTTTTCTGCCTGTCTCATGACACACAGGCACACTTGACACTTAATGTAAGGGTGACAATCACTTCCTTTACACGGGTTCTGCATGAAAATGCTGGCATGCCGTAGCTGACCTGACAGCCAGAAGCTTCAGGAAGGAACGTGTCAAAATACAACTGAAGATGACGATAGTGAACAGACGGCGTGCACGTGTTTGGAGTGTGCTCACATTCAAGAACGTGAAGAATCAAAGCAGATGCTTCACTTACGCTCTAAAAGGAGGGTTGAAAAAGGCGCGGGTGAACTTTTTTCCATCCGTTCCGTGTGTGTGGTACGTTTACAACGAGGGGCTCTTTCTTTCACTCCCTTCACTTCTCATTTCTTCCCCTTGACCTTTCATTTGTGTTGAGGGTAAACTCTGGTTTCTGTTCTACCATTTCCTAATTTAACTCAACTCGACGGATCCACATCCTTTTCTAACCTGATGTTATGTTTGTGTCCTTGCTTCTTTTAAATGCTTGCCAGTGCTTGTCCATGATGAATGCTTAACTTGTCTGAGCACTAAAAAGGTAAATGACTCGCTGTGGAGTGTTTTGTGCCTCATTTTGTCATCCTAATATTCGCGTTTCTTCCCTAACAGCGTTTTCCTTGCATTTTGGATTTTCAGAACTTTTGCAGATATCCTGTAAACTTCATAGCCTCCCTATCACCCTAATAATCTTATAGAGGCTGCAAATCTTTAGTTTACGTCTGCTGCTTTTCTGATTAACACTGACTGTAACTGAAAGTCCCGTCTTGTGTTTTTTTGTCTACTAACATTGATTTAAAGAACCCCAAGTGCATGGGATGTTTAAAAAATAAAAGTAAAACATTGTCTTAATAAATTATAGATTTATGAAATGATCTGTTATTATAATTAATTTTTATTTAACCAGAGTGCTCCCATTGAGATCTAAAACCTCTTTTTCAAGGGAGCAAAAAATCTGTATTAAATTTAAAAAAAATGTCAATTTATTCTAAAAAATCAGATTGTTTGTCTCATCGCTGCTAGCAGCAGAAGGCAAAACCAAATTAATTATTCAGCAACAAGCAGACTATCTAAAAACCATTGCTACTTATTTTATCAAGTCAGTAGTGCAGCTACAGATGCATGTCATGATTTTCTTGCTGTGTTTTGAAGTGATGTTTCATACATTAACTGATTTATTTTCACTTTTCCTAAATTGCCTTGTGATTGTTTTTTTTTTTTTTCATTTGCATCATGAATTTAACATCACTTTGACGAATGTGCATCTAATTTGCATCGAGTTGTTGATTTCTTCTTTGAGCTAATCACATTATTAACATTACTGAGGTCATACGCTACATTAATTTGCTCCTAAACAAGTGTGTTTTTGGGCCTGATTACCAAAGTAACAACAGCTTATGTGCACACTGTTGCGAGCAAGTTGATGTAAAGTATTACCTTTAACCTGTCATGCTTGATTATAATCCTTTCTTTACCATTTGCTTCCACTAATGCAGAAAGCTGCACAGAAACTCAAAGCGGAAGAGCAAAAAAAGATGGCGGACATGCAGGCTGAGTTAGAAAAACAAAAGCAGTTAGCTGAAGCTCACGCAAAGGCCATCGCTAAGGCTGAGAAAGAGGCTCAAGAGCTGCAGCTCAAAATGCAGGAGGAAGTAAGCAGGAGGGAAACCGCCGCTGTAGATGCAGAGAAGCAGAAGAGCAACGTGGAGCTGGAGCTGCACGAACTCAGAAACCTCTCCGTGCAGCAGATCAAGGACAAAAGCCAACAGGTGGACGAGGCTCTAAAGAGCCGGGCCAAAATCGAGGATGAAATCCACCTCATCAGGATCCAGCTCGAGACGACTTTGAAGCAAAAGTCCACGGCAGAGTCTGAGCTCCAGCAACTCCGCGATAGAGCAGAGGAAGCCGAGAGACTCAGGAAAGCCGCCCAGGAGGAAGCGGAGAAGCTCCGGAGGCAAGTTCACGAAGAGTCGCAGAAGAAGCACCTCGCAGAGAAGGAGCTCAAACAGAAATCGGAAGCAGAGAAGGAAGCTGCTCGGCAAAAGCAGAGAGCTCTAGAAGACCTGGAGAACCTCAAGAGACAAGCTGAGGAGGCGGAGAGGAGAGTCAAGCAGGCAGAGGTGGAAAAGGAAAAGCAGATCATGGTGGCTCACGAAGCGGCCCAGAAGAGCGCAGCTGCTCAGCTGCAGAGCAAACACATCTCATTTGTGGAAAAGACATCCAAGTTGGAGGAATCGCTCAAGCTGGAGCATGGCGCCGTCCTCCAGCTGCAGCAACAGGCGGCGCATCTCAAGAAACAACAGGCGGACGCGGAAAACGCCAGAGAAGAGGCAGAGAAGGAGCTGGAGAAGTGGAGGCAGAAAGCCAACGAGGCTCTCCGCCTGAGACTCCAAGCTGAGGAAGAAGCACACAAAAAGAGCCTTGCTCAAGAAGAAGCCGAAAAACAGAAGGAGGAGGCAGAGCGAGAAGCTAAGAAGAGAGCCAAAGCTGAGGAGTCGGCCTTGAAGCAGAAGGAAATGGCTGAGAGGGAGCTGGAGAGGCAGCGGAAGCTGGCTGACAGCACATCCCAGCAGAAGCTGACGGCGGAGCAGGAGCTCATCCGTCTCCGGGCCGACTTTGACAACGCCGAGCAGCAGAGGTGTCTCCTCGAAGATGAACTCTACCGCCTGAAGAATGAAGTCGCTGCAGCCCAGCAACAGAGAAAACAGCTAGAAGACGAGCTGGCCAAAGTCAGGAGTGAAATGGAGTTGCTCATCCAGCTGAAGGCAACTGCAGACAAGGAGTCCATGTCCAACACCGAGAAGAGCAAGCAACTGCTGGAGGCTGAAGCTGCCAAAATGAGGGACCTGGCTGAAGAGGCCAGCAAGCTGAGGGCCATCGCGGAGGACGCCAAGCATCAGCGGCAAATTGCGGAGGAAGAAGCGGCTCGCCAGAGAGCCGAGGCCGAGAGGATCCTCAAAGAAAAGCTTGCCGCCATAAGCGAAGCCACTCGACTGAAAACAGAAGCTGAGATTGCCCTGAAAGAGAAGGAGGCAGAAAACGAGAGACTCCGTCGGCAAGCAGAGGACGAGGCTTATCAGAGGAAAGCCCTGGAGGACCAAGCTAACCAACACAAGCAGGACATCGAGGCGAGGATAGTTCAGCTCAAAAAGTCCTCCGAGGTCGAAATGGAAAGACAAAGGGCGCTAGTAGACGAAACGCTGAAGCAGAGACGGGCTGTTGAAGAGGAAATCCGAATTCTCAAGCTCAACTTTGAAAAGGCCTCATCGGGAAAGCTTGATCTGGAGCTGGAGCTGAATAAGCTGAAAAACATTGCCGAAGAAACCCAGCAGAGCAAGCTCAGAGCAGAAGAGGAAGCTGAGAAGTTGAGGAAGCTTGCCCTGGAGGAGGAGAAGAGACGGAGGGATGCTGAGGAGAAAGTCAAGAAAATTGCTGCTGCAGAAGAGGAGGCCGCCAGACAGCGCAAGGCGGCCCAGGAGGAGCTGGAGCGACTGAAAAAGAGAGCAGAAGAAGCCAAACTGCAGAAGGAAGAGGCTGACAAAGAAGCCGAGAAGCAGATCGTTGCAGCCCAGCAGGCAGCTCTGAAGTGCAACGCAGCAGAGGAACAAGTACAGAGCGTCCTCGCTCAGCAAAAGGAGGATAGCATCACGCAGAAGAAGCTGAAAGAAGAGTACGAGAAAGCCAAAAAGCTGGCCGTCGAGGCGGAGAATGCTAAGCAGAAAGCCGAACGAGAGGCAGCTCTCCTTCGTCAGCAAGCGGAGGACGCGGAGCGGCAGAAAGCTGCCGCCGAGCAAGAAGCTGCAAACCAAGCCAAGGCTCAGGAGGATGCCGAGAGGCTGAGGAAGGAGGCCGAGTTCGAAGCCGCCAGGCGAGCGCAGGCTGAAGCCGCCGCCCTCAGCCAGAAACAGCAAGCCGACACCGAGATGGCAAAGCACAAAAAGTTAGCCGAGCAAACCCTGAAGCAGAAGTTTCAAGTGGAGCAGGAGCTCACCAAAGTCAGGCTCCAGCTGGATGAAACGGACAAGCAGAAATCCCTCCTGGACGGGGAGCTTCAGCGGCTGAAGGATGAGGTGGACGACGCCGTCAAGCAAAAAAGCCAGGTGGAGGAGGAGCTTTTCAAAGTCAAGGTTCAGATGGAGGAACTGGTCAAGCTGAAAACGAGAATCGAGGAGGAAAACCAGCGTCTCATCTTAGATAACAAGAACAACACGCAAAAGTGTTTTGCTAACGAGGCCGAGAATTTGAAAAAACTGGCTGAAGAAGCTGCCAGACTAAGTGTGGAGGCCCAAGAGGCAGCCCGCTTGAGGCAGATAGCCGAAGAAGACCTCAACCAGCAACGAACGCTTGCAGAGAAAATCCTCAAAGAGAAAATACAAGCCATACAGGAAGCTTCCCGACTCCGAGCTGAGGCGGACATGCTCCAGAGACAGAAAGACCTGGCTCAGGAACAAGCACAGAAGCTTCTGGAGGACAAGCAGCAAATGCAGCAGCGCCTGGAGGAGGAGACGGAGGAGTACCAGCGTTCACTTCAAGCAGAGAGGAAGAGGCAACTCGAAATCACTACTGAAGCGGAAAAACTCAAGCTCCAGGTCTCTCAGCTGAGTGAAGCCCAGGCAAAAGCCGAAGACGAGGCTAAAAAATTCAAGAAACAGGCGGATGCTGTGGCTGCACGTCTTCACGAAACGGAGATCGCCACCAAGGAAAAAATGACGACAGTTCAAAGACTGGAATACGAGAGAGTAAACTCCAGCAAAGAGGCCGATGATTTACGCAAAGCTATCACAGACCTAGAGAATGAGAAGGATAGACTGAAACAGGAGGCTGAGGAACTTCAAAATAAGTCCAAAGAGGTATTGTGTCCAAGATGGCATAGCAGAGCAGCTCATGTCATTGTTAACTCTAAGGACTAACACTTCTCTCTTAAAAAAATCTCTATCTCTTTCTCTGATTTTACTAATCATGAATCTGTATTTTGAATTTTAAATATTTTAATTTTCTTACAGTGCACTGTGCTCATGCTCATCGTCTCCTTGAATGCTTTTTTCATCGTTTAAAGACATGCACCATTTCGCTTTAAGTTTCTACCTTTCAAAATCCCCTTTGAATTGGACATTCAGTACAATCATGACTCAAATAGCAAATCAAATGATAAAATAAATAACGTTTGAGGTGCTATGATAAAGAACTTAAAAAAATCTTCAAATGGCTACATTTTTTTGCTAAACAAGCACAAAAATAATCACTGCCAGGTATTGATACTAAATGAGTTACACTGAACACAAAGCAAAAACGTAATCATAGCTTATACAATTTTAGTCAAACTGATCTTATCACCATTTATTGACCAACTGAACAAGAGCAGGATTATCCTACAAATGATGTTTTCCTTTTATAAAATATTATTTAAAAAATATATAAAAAGAGCAACCTGGCTTAAGAAAATGTCTTTTTTTTATTATTATTACATTACTACAGAACCCCTAAAGGGACATAGAAGTAAAAAAGAAAAAAATCAAGTGATTTTTTTTTTTTTTCATTTTTAATTGAAGTTGAAAAATAAATTCTGGTTACTTACTGGACCAGTATTTAATCAGAATTTTATTTTTTGACTTAAAAAAAAAAAAGTATATTTACTATTCGGTGCACTCAAATTGGTAACCAGATTTTTTTTTCTCAAGTTACTATCTGGTATGCACCAGTTGGTAACCAGATAAAAACTTTTTTTTTTTTTTTTACTTAAAAAATAATAAAAAAAATAATTACTATCTGGTGTGCACCACTTGGTAACCAGAACAAACAAACATTGTTTTATTTCAATTTTTATAATTTCTTTATTTTTATTTATTTCAATTTTTTTTTTACTTTGATGTCCCTTTGGGGCTCCGTACATTATTGCGTTGTAGCATAAAATTTTTACAGACATATTAATATCAAGAGCCCACTAATACGGACTAAAATACTTTTACTTTTTACTTTTCTGAAATAATTAGCGTTGATGTTAAAGGAAGATCTGAGGTATAAAACAATAAATGGTCAAATGTTTCAGATGTAGATTATACTTCATGGTAACTAGATGGAGTGGAGAAACTTAAGAATTCAGTGATTTCATGCTTTTATAAGCCAGTCATCGGCTTTATGTTAATCTAGACCAGTGGGTCTGCAACCTTTTAATGCCAAAAAACCATTTGGTCCAGTGTCTTACTAACCAAAACCGAGCAGGAACTACAAAGTCTCACTTCATAATACCTGTAATTTATGTTTGTGTGACCATCAAGCGATTCACTTATTAAATGTAGATTTTATATATTTTTAATAATTTTCCTTTAGAGAACAACTTTGACTTGTCCTATTTTTTACAGAATTACATATAAGAGTCTTTCAGAATAAAATACACCCTGTATCATTCATGCTGCTGCAGCAAATTTACTTGTAGCTGAGTCAGTTGGGTTGATATTTCATACAAATTGTGCATTTTATGGAGCCTAATTGTCCATGCCTGTATCTTAGGATCCCCTCTTTCAGAAAAGCACGTAAGCCATGAGAAAAATCCAAAGTAGTGGCTATTTGTAAAGCTGTGCAGCTCAAGATAAAAAGATGTGCTAACTTATTCTATTAACAAACACCTCTGACAATAAACCTTGAACCAACATTTTGCTTAGTCATGACATCTGCATTTCAGAAGAGTGGTCATCAACAGGTAAAAAGGGTTAAACCTCAGGTTAAAAACATAAAGAGAAATGCCAAAGAAACATAATTTATATAAATTGCTAGCATTTTTTTCAAAACCAAAGAGCATCAATGTAGGAACACAAGAGCCACCCGTGGTTTTGGAGCCTGATGTTGCAGACCTCTGGTCTAGAAAATCTAAAAATCCGTGATATTAAACAGATAAAACTCTGATTAGGAAACAGTTGGGATTAAAGATTTTAACCCTATGACCTTCTTTAAAAATTCTACTAAAGATTCAAACTCCAGGCATGTAGAGGGAATATTAAATTGTGAGACTATACATTTTAGCCTTCATGAAACCTTTCGGCTTTACTGTCATCACAAAAGAAAAAAAACGAATGAGTCATTACAAAGCCATAATGACCTTATTCATTTTGTCTATAGCTTTTAAATTTTAAGTTTAGATGCAGTCTGCATTAGGTTAAAACCGACATGTTTGTTTTTACACCAGACTTGCATTATACCAGAAATCATCATAAAGTGTTTGTCCTGATTTTAGTTGTGGATCCTCATTATTCCCTATTATAAAGACAAGTTATGGCAGAGATCTTTTTTACGCTTATGTGCATAGCAGAGTGCATTGTATAGCTACTTTTCCTAAAAGTTTACCAGGAATAAAACACTAAAATCTAAGTTTACAAGTGAATGACTGCTGTTATCGCTGAAAGTACCTGCTTACTAATTATTTTTTCTTCTTTCCCTGTCAGATGGCTGATGCACAGCAGAAACAAATGGAGCATGAGAAGACTTTGCTTCAGCAGACATTCCTGACCGAAAAAGAGATGCTGTTACGGAAAGAGAAGCTAATTGAAGATGAGAAAAAGAGACTAGAGAGCCAGTTTGAGGAAGAAGTCAGAAAGGCAAAGGTTCTCAAAGATGAGCAGGAAAGACAGAAACAGCAGATGGAGGAGGAGAAGAGGAAACTCCAAGCTAACATGGATGCAGCCCTTAGTAAACAAAAAGAGGCAGAGCAAGAAATGCTGAACAGGCAAAGGGAAATGCAAGAGCTGGAGAGGAAGAGACTAGAGCAGGAAAAGATCCTTGCTGAGGAGAATCAGAAACTGCGTGAGAAGCTGCAACAGCTTGAAGAAGCCCAGAAAGTCCCAGACAAAGAAGTTATTGTTTCTGAGACAACAAAGACGGTTTACAATGGTCAAAATGCCGGTGACGTGGTCGACAATGTAGACAAGAAACGAGATCCATTATCTTTTGATGGCATCCGTGATAAAGTGCCTGCAAGTAGACTTCACGAGGTTGGTCTTTTGCCCAAGAAAGACTTTGAAAAGCTAAAAAATGGCAAAACCAATGTACAAGACCTTGCTGAGACTGAAAATCTGAAGAAAATTCTTAAAGGAAAAAATGCTGTTGCTGGCGTTTTGACACCCACTAATCAAAAGATGTCAATCTATCAAGCATTAAAAGAGAAGAAGATTACACCGGGCACAGCCCTGATCCTTCTTGAGGCACAAGCTGCCACCGGCTATATTCTAGACCCCATCAAGAATCAGAAACTCTCAGTGAATGAGGCTGTCAAGGAAGGCGTGATTGGACCTGAACTCCACAACAAAATGCTTTCAGCTGAGAGGGCTGTCACTGGCTACAAGGATCCATACACTGGAGGAAAAATCTCTGTCTTTGAAGCGATGAAGAAGGGGCTGATAGAACATGACCAGGCCATTAGAATCCTCGAGGCCCAGCTTGCCACTGGTGGCATCGTTGATCCCATCAACAGTCACCGCGTACCCAATGCAACAGCTTACAAACAAGGACAGTACGATGCAGAAATGAATAAGATCATGGAGAATCCGTCAGATGACACAAAAGGATTCTTTGACCCGAGCACTCAGGAGCCCTTGACTTATTCTGAGCTAATGGCAAGATGCAGCACAGACCCCCAGACCAGTATGTTACTACTGCCAATCACAGACAAAGCTGCTCAGTGCTCCAGTATATACACAGAAGAGGAGACCAAAGATGTTTTTAGCAAAACAACGGTCTCTGTACCGTTTGGAAGATTCAAAGGAAAAACTGTCACAATATGGGAGATAATTAACTCAGAGTACTTTACTGAAGATCAGAAAAAGGACCTTCTCCGTCAGTACAGGACTGGCAAAATCACAATTGAAAAGATCATCAAAATTGTGATAACTGTCACTGAAGAGAAGGAGAAGAAGAATGAAATCACCTTTGATGGCCTCAGAGCACCTGTTCCTGCCAGCGAGCTTCTAGAATCTGCAATCATTGATAAAGATCTATTCAACAAATTGAATCAGGGAAAAATAACAGTCAAAGAAGTGTCTGAAATGAGCCCAGTCAGTAAAGCACTGAAGGGCACAAACTGCATTGCAGGAGTAATCATCGACTCATCCAAGGAAATAATGTCCTTCTATCAAGCCATGAAGAAGAAAATGATGAGGCCTGAGCTTGCCTTGAAAATGCTTGAAGCACAAGCAGGAACAGGCTATATGATTGACCCTGTTCAAAACAAGAAGTACACAGTTGACGAGGCTGTCAAAGCTGCTGTTATTGGTCCTGAGTTACATGAAAAGCTCCTGTCAGCAGAAAGAGCTGTTACAGGTTACAAAGATCCCTACACTGGGAAAACTGTATCTCTTTTCCAAGCAATGAGAAAAGATCTCATACCTAAAGAGCAAGGAATAAGACTGCTTGATGCTCAAATGACCACTGGTGGTATAATTGACCCCGAGAAGAGCCATCGTCTTCCTCATGATGTGGCTTGCAAAAGAAATTATTTTGATAACGAAATGAAACAGTCACTTAGCAGCCCCACTGATGACGCCAAATGTTTCTTTGACCCAAACACAAAAGAGCAAGTAACATACTCGCAGCTTTTCCAGAGATGTCTTACCGACAAGAAAAGTGGTCTACAACTTCTTCCTTTGTCAGATGAAGCAATCAAGGACAAAGAGGAATCAACATACACTGAAGCTCAAACAAAAGAGGCTATGACTCAGGCAACTGTGGAGCTTGAATCTGGACCATTTAAGGGCAGGAAAATGACCCTCTGGGAAATAATAAACTCAGAGTATTTCACTGAGGAACAGAGACTTGACCTTCTGAGACAGTTTCGGTCTGGAAAGCTCACAATTGAAAAGATAATCAAAATTGTTATTACAGTTGTAAATGAGAAAGAGGCCAAGAAACGGGAAGAGTCCAGTTTTAAGGGACTTAGAGATCTTGTCCCAGCAGACTCTCTGTATGATTCCAAAATCATAGATAAACCAACATTTGATCGCATTCAACAAGGCAAAACAACACCTAAACAGGTCAGCGAGAATCCCAAAGTCAGCAGTTACCTTCAGGGAACAGAGTGTATTGCTGGTATTTACCTTGAACCAACTAAAGAGAAAACAAGCATTTACCAAGCCATGAAGAAAAAGATCATCAGACATAACACAGGCATTTCACTGCTTGAGGCTCAAGCTGCAAGTGGGTTTATTGTAGATCCAGTGAGAAATCAATGTCTAACAGTAGATGAAGCAGTGAAATCAGGCCTTGTTGGCCCTGAACTGCATGAAAAACTTCTCTCTGCAGAGAAAGCTGTCACTGGTTACAAAGATCCATTTACAGGACAGAAAATCTCCCTCTTTGAAGCAATGCAAAAAGATCTCATTCTTAAAGAACATGCCATGCCCATGCTGGAAGCACAGATGGTCAGTGGAGGAATCATTGACCCTGTAAACAGTCATCGTGTACCCATTGATGTTGCATGCCAGAAAAATCTTTTCAGCAGAGAAATTGCTAAGATCTTATCTGAGCCATCAGAAGACAACAAGGCTTTCTCAGATCCAGAAACTGATGAGAATGTAACCTACAAGCAGCTCAAAGACAAGTGCCAGAGAGACAAAGACACAGGTCTGTTCATACTTCCACTTTCAAAGCCCCAATCTCCAACTGTTGTAGAGAAGACATACCTCTACACAGAAGAACAAACACAAAGTGATCTGGCCAATACCCAAATTGACATTCCAATTGAAGGCCTTTCTGACAAACCAATGAGCCTCTGGGATGTTGTGAACTCGAATTTACTTCCAGAGCAAGAGAGGCAAAGACTCATGGATGAATACCGTTCAGGTAAAATCACGAAAGAACGAATGATCATCATCATTATTGAGATAATGGAACAAAGAGAGATCATCCGAAATGACAGCCCACAGACTTATCAGTTTATAAGACGAAGGATAACAATTGAAGAGCTCTACAACGCACGCATTATCGACCTGGAGACATACAACCTGCTTAAACAGGGAAAGAGAAATATCCGTGACATCATGGAGTTAAGCAGTGTAAAACAGTACCTTTATGGCACAGGCTGTGTTGCTGGAGTCACAACAGACTTGAGTTCAAGGATAAGCATATACCAAGCAATGAAAAGAGGTTTCCTTAAACCAGAAATAGGTCTTAGCCTCCTTGAAGCACAAGCAGCGACAGGATTTATTGTTGACCCAATTAAGAATGAGACGCTGACTGTGGATGAAGCTGTTCGCAAGGGTGTTGTTGGACCTGAAATTCATGACAAACTTCTTTCAGCTGAAAGAGCTGTCACAGGTTACAAAGATCCATATAGTGGCAAGGTCATCTCACTCTTCCAAGCAATGAAGAAGGATCTTGTTCCTGAAGACTATGCTATGAAAATGCTTGAAGCACAAACGGCTACTGGTGGAATAATTGATCCAGAATTTCAGTTTCACTTACCTGCAGACATTGCTCTTCAAAGAGGTTATATCAATAAGGAGACCAACGAGAAGTTGACTGATGACGTTAAAGGTTTTGTTGATCCTGTCACAGATGAGAAAGTGTCATATGGAGAACTGCTCAAGAGATGCAAACTAGACAATGGTTTGCGCCTATTGTCTTTGGGAGACAAGAGACTGACCTTTAAAGGTCTAAGAAAACAGATCACAATGGAGGAGTTGATTCGTTCACAAATCATTGACCAACAGACTGTTATTGATTTAAATGAAGGCCTCCTATCTGTGGAAGAGGTTAGCAACAGACTTTCAAGGTATCTCCAGGGAACAGGCTGCATTGCTGGTGTATTTTTGGAGTCCACAAAAGAACGTTTATCAATATACCAGGCCATGAAGAGGAACATGATTAGGCCAGGCACTGCTTTTGAACTTCTTGAGGCCCAGGCAGCTACTGGATATGTAATAGATCCAATCAAGAATCTTAAGCTGACTGTCAATGAAGCTGTAAAGATGGGAATAGTGGGACCAGAGTTTAAAGACAAGCTCCTCTCTGCTGAAAGGGCAGTGACTGGATACAGAGATCCTTACTCAGGCAAAACAATCTCCCTATTTCAGGCAATGAAAAAGGGTCTCATCTTGAAAGATCATGGTATCCGTCTGCTTGAAGCCCAGATTGCCACAGGTGGAATCATTGACCCTGAAGAAAGTCATCGACTTCCTGTTGAGGTGGCCTACAATCGCGGATTCTTTGATGAAGAAATGAATGAAATCCTGTCAGATCCATCTGATGACACCAAAGGGTTCTTTGATCCCAACACAGAAGAAAATCTAACCTACCTTCAGCTGATGGAGAGGTGTATCAGTGATTCTGATACTGGCCTGGTGCTCCTTCTACTAAAACAAAAAAGTCGGGAAAGGAAAACTTCCTCCAAATCCTCTGTTCGCAAGCGCAGAGTTGTCATTGTAGATCCAGAAACAGGCAAGGAAATGACTGTATATGAGGCCTACAGAAATGGGCTAATTGACCACCAAACCTATTTGGAGCTTTCTGAGCAGGAGTGTGAATGGGAAGAAATTACAATGACCTCTTCTGATGGCTCTGTGAAGTCCCTAATTATTGACAGAAAGTCAGGCAGACAATATGATGTGGATGACGCGATTTCTCGTGGACTTATTGACCAGCATGCCCTCAATACTTACAGAGCTGGAAATCTGTCCATCACAGAGTTTGCCGACATGCTTTCTGGAAGCATGGGTGGTTTCCGTTCACGCTCTTCCTCATTTGGATCAACCACAGGTTCGTCCTACTCCTCTACCATGAGCCCCATACCCTCTGTGAAACCACCTGCAGTCATTTGGAATGACCCAACAGAGGTGACTGTACCCATTGCAGGAATATTGGATATAGACACTCTAGAGAAAGTTTCTGTCACCGAAGCAATGCACAGAAACCTGGTTGATAACATCACTGGCCAAAGACTGTTAGAGGCCCAAGCATGTACAGGAGGTATTATTGACCCCAACAGTGGAGAAAGATTCTCCGTTGCTGAAGCTACAGAAAAAGGCTTGGTGGATAAAGTCATGGTTGATCGCCTTAACCTTGCCCAGAAGGCTTTTCATGGATTTGAAGACCCAAGAACTAAAATAAAGATGTCTGCTTCCCAGGCCCTCAAGAAGGGCTGGCTGTATTATGAAGCTGGCCAGCGTTTCCTTGAGATTCAGTATTTGACTGGTGGACTTATTGAACCGGAAGTCGAGGGCAGAGTGCCTTTGGATGAGTCTATCAGAAAGGGAACCATTGATGCCCGTGCTGCCCAGAAATTAAGAGATATCAGTGCCTATTCAAAATATCTTACATGTCCAAAAACCAAACTGAAAATCTCATTCAAAGATGCCATGGATAAAAGCATGGTTGAGGAAGGGACTGGCCTGAGGCTCCTGGAAGCCTCCTCACAGTCTACCAAAGGCCTTTACAGTCCCTACAATGCAAGTGGCTCTGGCTCCGCTTACGGCTCTCGAAGTGGCTCAAGGACTGGATCCAGAACAGGGTCCAGAAGAGGAAGCTTTGACGCTGGCCAAGGCTTTAGCATGAACTTGTCATCCTCCACATTCACATCCTCATCTAGCTACACCCGCAGATTCTGATTTTCTTAATAAGTTGTAACCGAGAACCAACAGTACCTATGCACTTTGAAGTTGCATTTGTAACAGAGAAATAACAAAGAAAATATTTATTTATTACTTTTTGCATGTCTTCATGTCCTTATGACAAGAATTATCTAGGCCATGTTTTTTTTCACTTTAAACTTTTTATGTAAAGTTTTGCTTTTTACATGAGGACTTAGCAAGCTACTGTGGGAAATATCAAATATATGTTTTCTCTTGTACAAATGACCAGAGAAAGCACAATTTTTTTTGCAGTTTTTAAGTGACAAGAATTTTTCACGTAACATGTTCTATAGATATATACAAAGTGCTTTTGAAACTAATAGATACTTTATGTTATTGAATTAAGTTAGCTTTGTTTTTCGATGCCATTAAATGTTTTCAAATAAGATATATAGATGCCTCCAAAATATGGAAATGTTTGTAAAAAAAATGAAAATATGTTTTTTTTTAACATTACATTAGTAACATTACTTTGATCCCAGTCAATTTTAGCATTCATTAACCATGTAAATTAACACAAAGTGAAACAGTGACAGAATGCAACAGTGAAAGGAAGTGCCAAAATTAAATGCTTTTACATTCTGAAACAAGTTTCATATCTCATTAATCATGGCTATTTTTATTGAGTGGACAAGCTAAATGTTTTGCACTCAAAATATTGGATTGATCACATTAACTGTCAATCAAGTCTCCCTTGCTAAATCCCAAGATGATGTCAGACTCCATCCTGCTCCACCCACAGACCTGCTGCCTGCTGTTAATTTTATTATTGTAAGTTGAAATCTTCATTTGTAAGTTTTATGCTTGCTGTCTTCTTTTATTCATCTTATTTTTTTAATTTTATTTTATTTAATCTCTGAGTTTTTACCTCATCTACCTGTTTTGTATGCTCACAAGCTGCGCCCGTCAGCTACCTTTTCAAAATTCAAATTTGTCCTGATTGTCTTTCTTGGTTTGTTTTCATAGGCGCCTCAGCCACACCAGCATGCAAACACAGATACTCAGCTTGCCGGAGCACAACTCCTCGCCTCCGTGGATGGATTTTTAAGTCCCGGTCTTCCTCGAGCAGTAAAACAGGTATATTCCACACCTGTCTTGAAAAAATAGTATTTCTATTTAGACTTTTAAACCATATGTATTTAATTTTCCCTTTTTTCCCCTGCATGATATTATTTGTTATTGCTTTGTTTCATAGTCGTTTTCATTTGTTTCTAGATCTGCGTTTGAGTCTGTCCTTTCATTGTGCATCACTGAGAAAAGCTGAGGCCAATTCAACATCATCTTGGGATGACCACCTTCCTTTCCGTTGCTTCTGTCATCATATATCCATTACTTGAACTATCTTTTGAGTATTTATACATTATTTGAATTTTATGCATTGACAAAAATGTATCAATTCTGCATTCACTATTGGACACATCAGTAAAACAGCTTGGCGTGTGTGCGTGTGTGTGTGTGTGTATGTATGTATATATATATATATATATATATATATATATATATATACATATTAAAAATTTATATTACACCAACTCCATTATTCTTCATTATTTTTTCCTCCATTTTTTTTTCTACAGACGGTTGTTTTTGTTATCATACCTGTACACCTTGAGTTGTTTGCATTTTGTTTTTTGTTATTGATATGTTGACTTTTTGCATGCTTTCTTGTTTTGCATAAACATGGGGGACATTTTATTGTAAAATGAAATTGAGTCAACTTTAGCATCAACTGTTTGGTTTTCCTTTTGGCTGCAATGTTATATTGAAATGATTTGACATGGATTTTGTTGTATATGAACTTAACATGATGCTGTAAATAAATATGCTCAGAAGAGATAATCTTGTCATTCATGCATCTGATTCTGCCAAAAAAAAGTTTTTTGTTTTTAACTGGTAATTTTATAAGGTACACATAACTTACTTGTAATGACTTGATGTTGGGTTCACATACTTGGAGTAGGCTATCATTAAATACAATTCACAAAGAATCTTTATAAAGTGCCAAGACTTCATGATTGGCTCTTGGATCGCTTTCACATTAGCTGGACATTCATTTTTTGAAATAAGGTCAGCTAAGGTCACCACCCTCTCATGTCTGGACTAGTGAATAGTCCATGTATGGGCCAGCAGCCTTGATACAACATAGATAAAATAATGAGTATAATTAGCTTTTTTTATTAAAGCTAAAAAAAATGTGTGCATCACATAAAGTAGCAAGTGAAAACAAGTGAAAATTAAGACTGCAAAAACAATTTGTTCACAAAAATCGCCTTTTTGGTTAAGACTTTCACCAAGACTAATATATACATATCTTATAGTCTTAAAATCATTCAAAGATAAAAGTAGAAGGATTATTCAGCCAAGAATGTTCTTTGACTTGTGCTTAGCACATATTCACTAAGTAATTCCAGATTGGTTTGCCACCAGAGCATCAAGTGTTCAACTGAAGAACATTTTTAGAATACCATGATGCTTCATTTTTACCCATTTCTAGAAGCTGTGTTTTTTTAGATACGTCCAATGAAGTTTTAGGTTCGCCACAATACGACTTTACAGCTTGGTAGCTGTGTTACGTTACAGATAAGTGAATCCTGTAATGGTACAGTTGTTGTATCAAATTTGCTGGTCTTTAATAAAATCCAGAAGTGCACGTTTACTTTAAAATGTGAGGTGATTTTACCAAACCAAGTGGTATAAAAACATCTTGCAAGAAAAGCAGCAGCTGACCACATGAGGGCAGTGTTAGGCTGACCTTTTTCACCACAGAGGAATTCGTAATAAATTGGAATGAAGACTTTATTTAGCTTTTTTTTATTAATTCCATAATATTTCTAAATCATCTACTTTTTTTCTTGGTATTTAAACAATGTTTAGAAATCCCAGCATCCATACAGAGTTAGACATTCTGTCTTCACAACAGACACACAAATATTTTGCTCTGTGTGTCAACATTAGCCACTAGGTTTGGCGGAGGAGCATGTTGCCAAAAGCAACGGGACTTCAACTTCCCTCAATTCTTCCCTCAGTTCGCTCGACTACGATCCAACTCTTTCCAACCCGGCTGGAAGCAGTGAGGTAGGAGCTCAGAAAAAGAAGCTTAATCTTATGTGTGCATGTCATGTTGATCTGTAGTGGGTTAAAGTGGAAAAAAAAAACACCAAATGTTGACTCACTGTTTCTTCCAGGAAAAAGACGCTGTTCTGAATGGATTTCCAAAACTTCCTGCTCAAGATCAGAGTCATGGGTATACTGGTGTCAAATATTTTATACACTGTGTGTGTTCAATTAATGAAACAATAAAGCTGTTCTCCAACACAGTAGAATGACAGCTTGGTGAGGTGTATCGGCTTCGAGCGCATTGCTTTGGAATGTGGAAAACAGAAAATAAAACAGCCTCTTGTCCAGAAGTGTTTATAGAAGCCTGGAGGTTCCAGGCCATGACACAAGGAGGACAGACCCTCATGAGAGGCCTCACCTTATAGGGTTGAGGTTTGTTCTTTGAGAAGGAACAAGATCATTTCTAATCTTCTCAAGATGAGGTTTGGAGTTTCACCAAATTATAGAAATCATCACCTGTAATAAAAGATATGAAAATAAAGTTTTTTTTTGTTTTTTTTTTTTTTTTTTTTCGAGCAATGCTAATAATTAAGATTGGTGTTGTTGAACAATCAAATGTTTTTGTACAGCTCTTTGGTTTGTTAACACCAGAATCAACAGGCACAAATGCAGATTAGTATAGAAGTCATGAAACTGACATATTTTTCATGGTATTGTCTGATATTTGCACATACAGGTACTGGACAGATAACATGTTATTTACAAAATCCACGAACTCCAAGCTGTTTGGAATGAAGAAAGAAAAAACAAATTTCTTTTAATGAGAGAAAAAAAATAGGTAATAACAGTTAAAGACAGAGAAAAGATCAATTTTATACACACATTAATGTGTTCTTAGCCCTTTGAACCAAAATACATGATATATTGAACTCCATTATTCACTTAAAACTCACTTTGATGATGTTGGTGTTTTTAACATGTTCTTGTGGCATTTATTTAATGATAAAAGACAAATACTATACACATTACAATTAAAACTGAAGTATTTATTCTAACTGTTATGAATCAAGAGCAGACCAAAAAAAATCTATTAAAAATATATTTTTGATTTTAAAGAAAATGCACTGGACAACATAGATTTTAATTTACGTAACCATTATTTAACCAGTAAAAAAATCCCATTAAGATCCACTGATCTCTTTTTTTAAGGGAGTCCTGTTCAAGAGGCAAAAATTACACACACCCAAGACAGGACATAGAATTAAAATAAAAACAGATATGATGAAATAAAACAGATTAAAACACAGTAATTAATCTAAACAGTTACAGAGTAGTGCTTTCGTTTCCAGGTCCTTCGTAATAACATCAAACTGAGACAAAGTTGTGAGCTTTGAAAGCTGATTTGTTTTTTGGAGAAAGTTCTAGTCTGTGGTTGCCCTGTGTTGAAAAGTCATCTTTCCTTTTTCTGTCCGAACACTCGGGACAACCAGTAGACGCCCTGAGACTGGAGAGCAAAAGGTCCATCAGATCTGCGCTGCAGAGCCGCACTCAAATATGAAGGAAGAAGTGCCGAGGATTCCCTTTGTATATAAATTTGTGCCGGTGTGTAATCCTACGAACAGCTAAAGCAGGCCAAACAACTGGTGAATACACACAATTTGTTATGAAACGTAAAGAGGCATGAAAGACCAAATCTAAGGAGCGCAGAGTCTTAACTGGAGCATGTGTGTATAAAACATCCCCTTCATCTAAGACAGGAGGAAATGTTGCAGCGACAAAGAAAAACAGAGCTTGTTTCTGAAGTAGAAACTCAGTTTTAGGTGCAGAGAATTGACATGCGGCTAAAAAAGACAATGAAACATCAAAATAAAAAGTATTTACAATTTCAATAAGTGAGCAATTTGGAGCAAATAGGAGAGATGTTTTTCTGTTTGCCTTTTTAATGTCTTCAGTTGTCTTGACTTAGACTAAAAACAGCATAATCATAATTAAAAAACCACTGAAAAGGCTTTTAAATCTTCTCAAACAACAATCGGACTGGGTCAACAACATGACTCCAATGTGATCGAAATGACATTGAGATTTTATGTTGTGGATCAGTGACATAAAACCCAACCTGTTGATGAATAAAAAACCCTTCTAACCAGGATGCCTGGGCCTTGACACCACCAAGGATCTCCTTCAGGTAAAGAAGTCCTTGCAGATTTTAGAGAAGCTCTGTCACTTGACTTGGATGTCCCTTCAAGTCAGGTGAGTTTGGAGGAGTTCAATCGCAAATCAAAGAGAATTTAAGCAGAGCTTTGCAGAATAATTGTATTTTTTAAAGCAGTATTTGACTGAAAAATTGAATTCTTGAGCTGATGACAATATTAGCTAGTAGTACAATTAATAATTAAATAATTTGAGGAGTAGCCCAACTTTTCAAAGTCGGTAGATGTTCAGAGTTTTTTCTACATATTTAATAGTATTATTGAAGTTGTTCGCTGCAAATTGTCGAACATTTGGTTTGTATAAGCTGTAACTTCAATGAGGGGTATCAAACTCAATCGAACAGGGGGCAAAAATCCAAAACATACCTTAGATCGTGGGCCAAACAGAAAAAACATTTATTGAACACACTAAAACAACATTTTTAAAACTTTAAAAATGTAACTTAAAAAAAAAAAAAATAACTATGAATAAAAGCAGAAATTATTCCAGAATAAATCAACTTAAAACGTAAATAACTTTCAATATTTTACTTTCAATAAAAATGTTTTTTCAAAATGGTACAAGTTGGAAATAACCACAAGATAACAATAGACCTTTGATAACAATAAAATAAAATGATCTGGAGGGCCAGATATAATTACCCAGAGGGCCGGATCTGGCCCCCCAGGCCTTGACTTTGACACGTGACTAAAAAATTGGTGGGGTTTTACAGTTTTACATATGTCTTAGAATAAGTCTTCTTTTACTCTTTAACTGTTTTAAACTTTAAGCTGACTGAGTCAGAAGTGAAAGGAATGTGGAACAATCCTGAGAAAAAGATTTTTGAAGATGACTCTGACATGTCATTTTTGTGAGGATCATTTAAGTAAACCCAGAGAAGTTTTTATTTTATCACATAATTGTGTTGGCTGTTGAGGACCCTTCTGTTAATCAATTGATTACAGATTCAAATTCCAGTTTTCACAGGCGGACAGTGAAATGTAATATATGCGCTCCTTTTTGCACTAAATAAAAAAAAAACAATACTCGATACTACACAGTAACAGTGAGTTTATTAGCTTTTGACTCTGACTTGCTCTCGTTGCTTTCAGAAGAGAAGCCGAGGAGCTGAGCCAATGGCAGTGTGAGTTCAGAGGTCAGATCCGAGCTCTGAGGCAGTGGCTGTCGTGTATGGAGATGAGGCTGCCTCCTTTGGATTCCAGGGTTGGTGACGTCCTCCGTCTGTCTGCATTCTTGCTCCTTTCTCTTTCATTTTCAGTTCCATCTCATGACCGAGACTCTGTCACAGCATCTACGCTCAGCCATGAGTCATTGGTTTTCCTGGCAGTCCACGCTCAGATGTTTCTATCAGGTTTTCTTCACTTTATACATGAAAGGGCTGTTTGCACAACGAGGTAACTCCACCACTGATTCATTTGGTCTGTAAACACTTCTCCTCAAGTTTTCAGACGGGTACTGAGGTGGTCCACAGCAGCCCCTGCAGGGAGACTTCTTTAGGGGGACAGAGGCTGGGGAATCAGGCTTTATTGTGCCTGTCCAGGGCAGCCAGGCTGGAGAACTGCTTGGCACTGGAGGCCCTTCTGCACACATGATCGAACAGACTGAAAAGACATCAGAGCCAGATGGGAGGAGGCAAAGAAGCAGGAAAACAAAAAAAAAGGGCAGGATCTTTTGATAAGAGGCCTCAAATCTGATTATGAGGATATTTGCTGAACACAAGAAGGTTTTGTCCATCTACAGTTTATACCAGAAAGACTCAAGAAATTGATTGAAAATAATCCTTCTTCACTTACGTTTATTATTGTTTCAATAAAATCAAACGGAATCTGCAACTTTAATATTAGAGTCATTCAAACTTACCTTTAAATACTTTTCGCTCATCCACTTCAGTTAAGCGGATCAATTTCCAGAGTTTTTGGTAGGACCCAAAATGTGGATTTGAACCCACAGTCTCCCAGAATTGAAGTACAATAAAGTTTGTCTTTTTGTTTTCTGTGATGCTTGGCTATGTTTTTCTCATTTAACCCTGTTTTTTTTTTTTTGGTTAAGACATTTGGACACATCTCTGATTTTAGGGGTCTGTTGAGATGAAAATCTAAGTTATTAAATGAAAGAAAAGGCTTACTGTGTTTGAACCCTTGTGACATCAAGAACCAAAAGAGAGAAAGTCAAAGCAGTTTCAGATCTTCTTAGTTTTATTTGTAGCATCTGAAGAAGACCTTGTTTCCATAGAGACTGACATGTACGATGAACAAGCATGTCTTATCGCCCCTTATGGGAAAGTGGGAACGCTTTGCAGAGCTTTAGTTTGACCCCCAGTGAGCGTGTGTGAAATAGAGGGCTTTCTTTTTAGCTCCACCGTGGCTTTATCATGCTGCATTGGACCACAGGCCTTTGTCATGGTAATGCCCTGAGGCTGCTGCACCGCTGGTTGCGCTCTGAGCCGGAGGGACTTGTTAGTTGACAAAGTGGATGAGGACGTCCCTCTGCAGCTCCTGCAACACACAGGAGGGTTCACACCTGCTCTTTGACAAGAGGCAAACATGACTGCATTCCCACAACGCACCAGTCTCAGTCTTCATAAAAACAAGAACTCATATCTTATTTAGAAAAACTGTGTAACTCCCATAAAAAAAAAAATAAATAAACGATTAAAGATTTCTTTTATTTTTGATAAAAACTTTGCCATGATGGTGATTTGCAAAGTTAAAAGAGAACACAACATTGACAAATACAATAAATCCTTATATTTTTTCTAGATGGAATATTCCAACAGAAACTTAAAAAGTCTTAAAAGCATTGAATTTATAAATGTAGAAATAATCCCTGAAAAAGCCTTAATAAGTCTAGAATTGTGCCTTTTAAAATTGTGCTGCTCAAACTTTTCCATTTCACATTACATGTTAAATATAAACATTTTTTACCAAGATTATTTCGATCAAATGTTTTAAGTAAACATAGGAAAACCCAGTTGTAAAGGTTCATTCGCACCAAACGCCATTCACAGGACAAATTTGAAAGACCCGCCCCTTTTTTCGCTGAACGGCAAATTTGTTGCTCGCCGCTCAAATCGAGCGGCTCCCAAAATGCAGCGCTGCGGTCACCGCTCAAATTGACATTCAGATCATCTCAATTTGCATCTGTACCATTGACTTAACATTAAAGATGTAAATATCCTTCAAGAATCTGCAAAAAACTGAGTCAAACTTATCAAAATGTTAATCGAAGTAGTAAGTTAAAAAATCGTTTTGTCAGCTTTCCATGCAGCCGCGCCTTTAAGTGTGTGTGACTGCGTGTGTGTGTGATTGGCTCTGCTTGCACATTTAGTATATTGTCAGCAAGAAAAAATAATATTATTTTAATAATATAAGATTACTTCAATTTGAAAATATAAACATCTATGAAAAAATTTAACATTTGCATTTTTCTTCAAAAGCAAAGAACCACAGTGGAGGAATTAAAGCGCTGGCTGTGACTCCGGAGGCTCAGGTTGCAGGACTCTGGCCGCTCTGGCAGGTGCAACGGATAAAATTCAGACCTTCCCAATGATTAGAAACAATGGAAAGGAAGGATATGGAAAACAGCATTTTTTTTCTAGTTTTTTAAGGAAAGATGCACTGTATTCGCACTTTATTTACACCGTTACTGTGGAGTAAAAAGGTCAAACCAAAGGTCAGAGGTCCCGGTCAGAGTGTCTCCCAGACGCCCTCTCCTGCGCCTCCCTGGTGATCAGGTTTGTCTGGACACCGTTTTAAAGGTCACTGGTTTCCCTGAGTTTGCAGCAGATGCTGCATCCCAAACAAACTTTGAAGCACAGCGTTTACTAGCAGACACTGGAAGATGAGTGAATGATCACAGCCTTTTATCCTCTCCTCTTTGTCTGTGACTTCCAGCAAACCAAACACTCCCCCCTCTGTTTTCTTGCCCTGATTTCTTAACCTTTAGGAATGGGAGTTCTCTTGCTAATCCTACAAATCATTAAAACAAACGTCCAAGGAAATGGGTCGGTTTGTTTTTTATAATTTGAAAATGACTTTTTATCATTGATTTAGGATGAATAAACTTAATTAGTTAAATATATATTTTACATTTTTACTGTAACTGGGGTCAATAGCAGTCTATTGTCAGTGGACAATACAGCCTTCTAGCTGTAAATCCTTGTTTCCTGGGAGCTGTTGAATCAAATGCAGAGTCAATGATGTGGCTGAGCTCCTCATATCCCCCAAACGGCTAAATCCCTCTCCCCTCCATGATGGTGATTTCCAGTATCCCAGCACCCCAGCAGGGGCTAAGCAACTCGGTAGGGGGACCCATCAGCCTTTCATCCACTTTTCTTCGCCGCAGCCTCCATTGGGTGATAAATGACAGTATGCATGCTGAATGGTGCTTCTGGTGTGACCCCAAAAAGGGGGACCCTCTCCTTTTTCAATCCCAGTGAAGAGGTCTAATTACCATGTTCTGTAGAGGAGCCACTGAGGTCTTATTTAGTTTGAAGGCAGCACAGAGCTTTAGACTGCAGAGGAGGAGGGAGGGGGGAGGTACAGACCCACAAAATTAATCCTTTTATTTTTTCCATCTCAGACCTTTTGGCACAATTGACCTGTGGTCATATATCAGATAGAAGCTTGTTTTCAATACGGTCAGTATTTCATACATTCTGGAGGAATGGAGAAGTCTTATTTGACTGCATAGCCCAGCATGCCACGGCTTTAAGCACATTATATCACTGAATGAGAACTAAGTGAAGGATTTATGCTTGTCTCCATGAAAAGGAGAGCAACCTTTCATCAGAAACCTTTCATCTGTGCAGATAAATGGTAAATGATTCATACTTACAGTTTAAGTCCCTTCTTAGAAAGCCCAAATTTCTTTGTAGTCCCAGTTCCAGTCATACACATTCACACATCAATGGGGGCTCCACTGTCAAACACTAGCACCAACCTTTTACCGCCTTTAACTGACAGGCATCAAACAAGCAATATTCCGATCAGAGGTTGACTTCTCTACCTAGGCACCACAGCTGCCTCACACGACCCACAGAAGGCAGCAGGTTACCTAAGCATGGATCAGGTTGCATGTTTTCAAAGGGGTGTTTGTCTTACAACAGAGTCCTTCCTCATTGATAACTTCTTGCAGATAAAGAACGAGCAGGCAGGGAGTACAGGTCTAAAGCAGCGACTCAAAACAGCTATCAGTGTTTGGGACATTTGTTTAGGCTCGTCTTCGCCTTGTGGTAAAAGGATTTCACAGTAGAATTGTTGCTTAAAGACCTACACTAATGAAAATTGTGTTTTTAACATTTTCTCGTAGCATTTTACTCCCGGTGGAGGACATATATAAAATAATTGAATAATTGTAATTGCAGTTCTGTGTATTTCTTTATTCAAATTGAGGTGAATCGGGAGCAGAATAAAAAACTTAAATTTGAAAAAGCTCTAAGTTGTGATGCAGCAAGTGACATGAACAAACCAAAGTTTTCCATGCTCTGCTCCTTTCTGATGCATCCACATGTAGACAAATAGATCCATTAACTTCTTCATTTTCCTCATCCCAACTGGTTTCTGGATTAAAACTGTTGGACTCCATAGCTCAGATATTGTTCGCCATTTTTGCTGTACTGCTAATGTTAGGTTGGGGTCGTGAGGGACTGTGGGAGAGAGTGTGAGCAAAGGAATGATGGGATATCCAAGAAGGCTTACTTCTGCACCAAGGGTCCATCCACAACTCAAAGGCAAAATTTTTTGATGAATTCCTGCCACCCTGCAAAAACGTAGTCCAAGAAAATGACACTTTTTTTGTTTTTTTAATTATTATTGTTTAAGCTAGAAAGAGCGCAATCTTAAATTTTTTACCTTTAAGAATGCTTTTATAATCGATCAAATAGGGTTGGAGTGGGATTTTAAGAACAAATACATATACTTATTTATTTATGTTCACTGGTAGAATCTTAGCAGTCTCTTCCATGATAACTGGCATCAAAAAATAGTGTAGAAAAATGAGGTTTCCTGTTCTCAGTTCCAGGGGTCGGTTCTGTGGCCCTTCTCTGTAAGGCAGACAGCAGCCCCCAACGCAGGCACAAGAGACATGACAGCTGCCAAAAGAGCCAAATGGATTCTGTCACACCAGCTGGTGTGACATTTAACCTCTATGCTGAGTGTCACTGGTTCAAATAATATTTGTTTACAGGTAGTGACAATATAGTAGGAGGTCAATCTATAACCTGCATGAAGCCCAATGAGGCAAAATTTCTTTGTGGTTTTGGGTTATATAAATAAAATTGAATTGAATATTAGCTTTAAGATCTGCCACTATAATCTAGCTCTCAAGCCCAGGGGTCGGTGGTCTACAACACCTGTGCAAGGTGGGCTAGCATTCACAGCTCCTCAAACTGCTGTACTCTGGGGTCACGTTGGCTCTGGCAACTGTTATGCTGTTCGTTTCTGGTCCAAAAGCTAGTTCCTGCACCCAGCGCCTATTGTGTTACTTTGGAGAGAAACAGGAAGCTTACTGCCCTGGTTAAACTGGCTTTGGCTCCAAACTCAAAGACTGTGGTTTGGCAGGTTTTCTTTCCTTCTGGTCGTCCAGCACAGCCACTCAGCAGTTTTTCTGTAGTGTCACATCCACTCAGCACCCTCTGTCATCTCTGAACACACATGGCTCCTGTTGGAACATACCGAAGCCTTTGCACACCCCAACCTGTCTCCCATATAAAACATATGGAGGGCAATTTGGGGTCAAAACAAGAGTGATAGCTCTTTAGCCAGTGAAGTACTCATGGGGTCAAATATCTTGACCCTTTGGGGGTCATCCTATTCAAATTACTTATTCTATGATCAGCTTCACTGACAGGCATTTTCAGTCGTCGTACTTTTTGTTATTGTCATTCTCACACATTTTCTTAACTTATGGTTGTATAAATTGAAATAGGTCAGATGGTAAAACATAAATGAATATGATTCTATCATTGCAGCCCAAGATCATGAAGAAAACAAGAAGAATCAGCTCAACTTTTTTTGTTTTTTCCAAGAACCTATAATACAAATGTTTCATTTGTAATGCAGTTGTCTTTTATGTTATATGTGAAACAAAACAAATTAAGTTCTCAATGAAAAACAAATCGGTATATTATCTTATTACAATGTGGATGTTGTTAAAAAGGAAAGTTTTTTGTGCCTTCCTAGAGTTGGCAGTTGGCATGAGGCCCTCGGATCAGCTGGTAGAGCTCCAGAGTGGGGAGGGGGCAGAGCAGAAGGCATGCTCAACCTTAGTGATTCGGGGTTTTTAGTTCTTGGAATTGTAGAGGTGATGGGTGTTTGCAGAGTGGAGAGTTGTTTGTGAAGTGAAGACTTCGTGGAAATGTTTCCATAAATGCATTGATAAGTGAAGGTGGAGACTTTGTAACCAACTTTTCTAAAGACAGTGAACCTTTAATCTAACTTTGACAGCAAGATGAATGACAAGAGCAACACTGGATGTTGTGACCAGAGAAGGTAATGCTGCACATGGAAGATGATTTGATGGTGAGGCTGCTTTTATGTTTGCAGGCTGAGTGTTGGGGCCAAATGGACGGTCGGTAAGGGTGATGAAACTGGTGTGTTATGAATTAATTTTTTTGAGTAGTATCAAGTGTCATCTGCATAACTGTGGAACTATGCTTGATAGTTTCAGGTGAATTAACTTGAGGGGAGGCATGTGCTGTAGGTGATGAGCAGAATTGAACCAAGGAATGAGCCTTGAGGAACACCACATTGGATCTTTGGCAGATGAGACTTATTAAGTTATTAGTGGAGAGTCTCTTTGAGTACATTTGTTTAATATTGGTGGTTGAGGAGGATGAGTTAGTCAATAGTGTTGGATGACACTGATAACTCCAGGAGAACGACCATTGGGTAACTTTGGGAAGTAGCCATTAGTTAGTCAACAGTGACCATTGTTGGGGGGGTAATGCATTATATAGCAATGAATTACTGTGATTTTTTTTTTCAGTAACGGAGTAAGAAGACTGTTGAAATTTGGGTAATTAAATTACAATCACCAGATTATGGAAACCCTCATTACTGATATTTTGATGCAGTAAAACCAAAGATGACTAATAAAACAAATTATCTCGTATACGCAACTCTTTTGTTTGGATGAAACCAAACGGATACTGAAAATAAAAAAATAAAAATACTGACGCATGCATGCTAATTTAAGAGTGGGAGATTGTTCAAAGTAAGATGAAGAGAGAAAACAATACGGACAAGGACAAACTCACAAGGACATTCAACTTGAGATACTCCAAGTATTTCCAATTTGTACAAAACAAAGGCAAAATCCTTTCAGTTAAGTGCAAGTTTTGTCCTGAGAGTCACTGATTTCCACTGCCCTAGTGTCAATGAGCAACTTGTTTACAATATACAGCGTGTAGACTACTGTACAGCACACATATTTTCATGTTTGTGGTGCTAAAAAAAACCTGATAATCATCGTGTAGCCTCTGTTTTTATTTTGTAGATTTTACAAGGGTACTTATTTGTGAACGTTGTATTCTCTTGAGAATGTTTATTTGAGTGGAAAAAAGTAAAGTAGAGTAACAAGTAAAAGTAGTACTTTTAAGATGGGGAATGAACAAAGTAATTTGATTACAATTTTATTCAGTAACTACAGTGAAGTAATCATTTACTCATTAGAATCTACCCAACACTAATAGTGAATGACTAAGTCTGTTTTTATATTGTGAGTTTAGACTTAAAATGGTTAATTTACACAATACTTTAGCTCAAATTCCTTCCATGACAGATCGCAATTATTTTTTCCCCTTTCTAAATGAGGATCAATTAATATTAAAGCTAATCTGAATTCTTCTCCTCTTCCTAACCTTTATCCCTTCCCCTGCATTTAATCCTCCAAATTGAGAGTTGTGAAGAAATATTGTCTCAGATTTTAGACGTTACTTTTGCTCGATGACATCGTCAATAGTCACCAGTCAGCCAGCTTTGATGTAGAGCTTCCAGCACTCAAATATACATAACAACAGCTGTTTTGTAACTTTAAGAAGGTCATGCAATAACAAAAAGGTATTAATTATATTTAAATGTATCTTCTGTGCTTCAGAGCACACATGTGAAGAAAAGCGCTTCTACAGTGTGACAAAGAACTCCTTTGCACTGGAGGGGTCTGTTCCCCTTAGCTTGGAGTGGAGAATATTAGAAAATATGTATAATACAGACACCACTTGCACTTCACAAGCCACTTCAAATGGAGGGGAAGTGAAGAATTTGTATTGGGCCTAAAAGTAACTGGAGCCAGGTCTGTTCATCATGTTAGTTGTAATAAACCAACAAGTAAGTTGCTTCCACCCATAATAGGATGATATGAACGTATTCATTTTTTAAAAATATAATATGGTTCTACTTCATAGCAAAAAAAAAAAAAAAAAAAAAAACAAACCAAATACTTGGTATTTTTTAATATCATGTAACATGATATTTTTATAGTCAAAATTAAAATTGCTTAGCATAGTGTAAAAAAATGTCAAAGTTAACGTCTTTGGCGAGATACATGTAAATACACAGTAATTTCAACGTTTCAGACAGGTAAATCAGGAGTCTACTCACTTCTCCAACTGAAAAAAATTCTGTTTGCAATGACCTGTTTGAAGAGATTCACATATATCTCTTCCAAAATAAGACAAAGTGGTGTTGATGTTTCAACACTTGGTGCTGCTGTTTCCTACACACACGTAAACTGTAGATTTGATGGAAGTTTAGTATTCATGTAACAATTAGAAAAATACATGGGAAAATATAACAATTAAAATAAAGTAAAATTTTGGCTTTTCCCAAGAGTTTGCCATTATGTTATTTTTATTTGCGGAGAAAAAAGAATTAACTGTGTCATCAGTCTCAGTAGAACTTGGAAATGCTTTGTTTTACTTGTGTCCGTCATTATATGGATAGTATTTTATTTTAAAAATTTAGCCAGTGCTTGTGTTGAAGTGTTGGCCTCCGCAACATAAAAAGTATAGAAGATTTTAGGACATAATATTGTGACTGTTTAAAATGGAGGGTGGGGGAATCCCCCCTCTGGAGTCCTTCCTTTGATTTCGTTTGACAAATACAGAAACAACGTGCAATGATCGTCCCATTCCTCTGTACTTGTTCCCAGCCTCTTTGTTTCGGCACTTTGCTTGCAATGGCTGGAACTGAGTTGAAAAGTAATCTGAGATGTTTTACAGTAATTAGCCGTCTTTGTTTGCCTGTGTGGAGACTGCTGCATTGGCTGTGAATGGGAAATTGGGGAATGCAATGGGGTACGGGGTGAATGTGTGAGTGGTGGGATTGCGGGGTGGGTGTGGGTCTCTTCTTTTGTAGCTTGCACTTCTTTTGCTCACCATCCACAGAAGGAATGGGCTGAGGCAGCTGTCACTTAACATGTGAATGTTTTGGGGAAGGCCCAGGGGTCCACAGAAGACTCTATCTCTCCATTTCTTTTTCTTTTTTTCTTTTCCCCACCCCATTTCCACCAGTAGCATGGAGTTTCTGGTCCCAGTAGACACAGAGGAGGAGCTTTGTGGGATGAGGAGGGGGTGAGAGGGAAAAAAGCCAGTGGAAGGTAAAGAGGGCACTTTGCCGCCTGAAACAGGAGCAGACTGAGCAGCATCAGTTTGGCTGAGAAAGCGTCCACCGCGCTGTTACATGGAACTGGCAACAACCGACAACCTTGTGAAAACTGCTCTTGGCTGCAAGCTGTGGGAGCTCAACTGAGCCGTTGGAATACATTGTCTTCTTCTCGGTGCGCTGTCCCATCAGTGGCAAAAACAAGGAAGGAATGCCTGTATCATGGCTCCCACAACAAAGAAGAAAGGGAGAGGAGCAGAGCTGGTGGGAGGAGAAGTGAAGTGAAGGGAGGGGAGAGCAGGGGTGCCCTGTGAGGGGAGAGGAGGACATTGTTTGCTTGTGACTGTGGGCAACGGAAAAGCATGAGTTATCAGGGCATGTGTGAGTGTTGTGTAGAAAGTGTTTGTATGGGCATATGTGTGTGAATGAATGGGTGTGCGTTGGAGGTGAGTTTCAGTTTGGGGATGTTGGAGCTGGGAGGTCGTTCAAAGGATGCTCAAACAAAGCTGGACATTTTTTTTCCCCCCTTTGAATGGTGACTGAGGGCTAGCGGGATTCCTTTACTCATGCTGTTGGGTCCAGCTCTGCTTCAGGGTAAGTGCAATTACATTCACGTCATCTCTTAACCGCCAAAAACTGCCACTGACTCAGGATTGGCCCAGACAGAGTTTGGTTTTGGACTTTGGAATAGTCAGTGATTACTGCAGGGATCCATGTGAGAGTGGAGACGACCCAAGTGAGGAATGGTCAACTTTTATTTAGACACTCCAGAATCAGTTTATAAGAAAGAGCAGGTGCAGTGTGAATACGTCTAATGTGAGTATGCATTACTTATTTTGTATTCTAGAAACTTATTTTGTCCTGTTGGAAACCTGTTTCCCCAAATCTCCAGTATTTGTTTCCTATAGTAGTTACATTTGCAGACCGGTTTGTTAGGGACGTGTGACCTTGCACTACATCTACCCATAAATGTTATGAGTCTCGTGGGTAAATGCACAGCTGCCATCTTTGATTAGCAACCACTTCAGTGATTACTACCTTAGGACCTCCCTTAAACAAGACAGCCATGTTTTGATTGATGATTATGGTTCAGCAACTAGCAGCAGAACCAGCACCACTCAGCTTCCAAACCAGATCAATGAGATTAACCAAAGATGCTTAAGATCCTAAAACCCTTCCAACTTATAATGTCCATGATGGGAACTGGTGTGAAATTTAACACTTCTGCAAGACAATAATGTTAGGGTTTGTTATAATGACCTCCATTCCTGTAATCCTAGAAGTATCATGAATCACAGCTCAAAGTATAGAAAAGACTTGTCTAAATTGAGACTGTAGTATAAGTGCTGGATTGGGCAGGTGTTGAGCAATAGGAGAGGAGTGATGCTGTGTCCAGTGATCCAGTATTGTTGTGGTAGATGGTGGAAGGATGATTCCAGTCCTAGCATACTTTGACAGAGGGGCAAATGTAGGTCATAGTTTTTGGTTTCTTAATCACCCGTAGGACCAGTTCCAAACATCCTCTAAATTATCTTTACTTTAATATGATATTCAAGTATCCTTATTCGATATTCAAGTACTGCTGCCTACTGTGAGATCTCTGTAGAGCAAGCCGTGTCATCTTGCTACTCAAAAGGTGCTGTAACCAGACACGGCACGCCCTCCTCTGAATGTGAACCCATGTGGAAACAGCCATAGAGACTTTCTGCTCTCCTCAGGAGACTGCTAAGCACTGATGTGAGCTAACTGGGTAATCATTGATCTGGAGTCCTGGGCTTTGTCTGGGCACCACTCTCTTCTGACTGTGCTCCCCCGTGGACCCCCAGACTGCATCATCTGCTCAGCAGAGACATACAAGATACAGGCAATTATTGCTGCACATGGAGTCATCTAGAAGGGGAATCATATTAACGTAAAAAAATCAACCTTTCATCACATTTGAGTCTAAATATTTTTTCAATCTAAAATGAATGCAATTTAGGTTTAGGTTCTGGATTGAAATCCCTAAACAGTGGGGGGGTTGTATCCTTGGCTACAGACCGTCTTTGTCTAACCTAAGGCAGAAAGCTGCATATTCAGCATAATATTATCATCAAAGGAAACATTGGTTGCACTCAACTGTATCCATGCAACACAGTGCATCTGTCTCTCATGCATCTCTGGGTCAGGAAGCCAACTTGCACAGTTGGTTGTGGAGCCAGCAACTCAATTTACTGACCCATATTAGACCCCCTCCTTACTCCATTCTTTTGTTGGTCACCAGGCATGACCTTAAGTGACCTGTTTAATTGTGATTGGACCACTCCAACCTAACCTCAGAGGAGAGGACCTGGCTTCAACAGGACCTCTCCATGGGATGTCCTGAAGGATGCACCTCAGCGCCCCTATCCCAACATAATTACATTCCCCTTTAACCCCCCTGTCTAAACAATGAAGACACTGTAGGGGAGGAGGAAACAAACAGCTTGAAATTGTCAGTGAGTCGTTTGTACTGAATTTAGTCAACCAGGATGTTGACTGCTTTGCTAACCTTCTTGTTGCTGTTGTTTTTTTATTGTTTCCCTAGTAAACTTCTGCGTGTAAACATTACTGAAGCGTTTGAATTTAAAGATGCCTCACAGTGTCCTACTGCTAAGTATCTGATCTCCAGAACCCTCCAACACCCTCCTTTTGACACCCAGCAGTACTAAGGGAATGTCTGTGTTTTTATGCCTGTCATATTTGATCAGAATCTGAGCAGGAATTTCCAGGACGTTTTTAGGCTGAGACACACAAAACGCTGGCGCATCGCCACTGGATTTTCTGTGCCAGCATCAGCAGTGGGATCCTTGACAAGCTTGTCAGGTTGATTTCTGGGCCCAGAATAACTAGGCTGGTGATTCAGAGGGTGAAGATAATTTAAATATTGGACAGAAGTACAGTATAAAAATCTGATTATGTTTCAAAAAGGAATTCCTGAAGTTGTTCCTTCTGGACATTTAGTGTTTGGTTTATTTTCTGTAACCCTTGTGCCATTCTAGGCTTGTTTACATTGACAGTGCACTGAACCTTTTTGTTCTAAAGATATTTTATCTTAATTGGTATCTGTGGCAGACATAAAATCCTGTACACCTTTGTTATGGGAGGGATCACACATCAATATAAAGGGGGGTCATCTGGACCCCAAAAGATAGCACAAGCAGTGTCCTTAACTTATGGGCCAGGAAACCATTTTTTAAGAGTAAAATTAAAGTTGTGTAAATAAAGACAATCAAGTATATTTTTGTAACTATGCAAGAAATTGGTCATTACGTAATGACTGTAAGCAACCCTTGTTTTATTGTAGGTAGCTGAAGGACCTTCTGCATGCATGGCCAAGGGGCCTTATCTCACCTATTACTTCATTAGCCCGTGGGCTGAAGAATTATGGGTAACCTCATGAGCCGGCCCAGCTGCCTGGGCCAAAAATCAAAGCAGGTGAGGTCAGACCAAGGATTTTTGAAGGAATGCTACCAACGACGAAAGGAATGGCAGCCCTCCGAGCAGCATGGGGAGGCCAAAAGAGAAGAGGATCACAAAGAAAACGTTGCAGATGATACCAAGAAGGATAGTATTTTGGAAGAAGAAAAGAAAGAACAGGAAGTAGATCTCACAAGGGAGGAAAGTTGTTACACTCCTCTTTCCGATAAACCCCTTCACAGCTCTCCTGCCTCTACAATCAGAAGTAGCAGTACTCTGGAAAACGCCTGGCACAACAGCCCTTCTCCAATAAAAACATCACGAAATGGAACACTGACGAGGAGAGCGGTGCTTCCAGAGTATGCCAGATCTCCACTGGCATACCAGGACAAAACCTCTGCAGATAGGAGGGCCAGCTTCCAGAGGAGAGACTCCAGGGAGGGAAGTCCCTGGTCCTGGAAGACTGTGGCGTCACGTGAGGTCACTGAAGTGACTGAGGTGACTGAGACGGTTGTCACGGAAATCGTGGAAGTGACGGAATATCCATCAGGAGACAAGGGAGGAAACCCCATCGTCACCAGAACTGTCAGAGTCCTGAATGGTGTTGCAGAAGAACTTGCTGAGGTTTACCCACTAAATTTACAACATAACAATCTCCCATGTATTCCATTTCAAACATTTTTTATATAATTTACATCCCTTCATCTTTGATTTTTAGAGCATCTTTGATTTAATTTTATGGTGGTGGGGCTTTGGTTTTAAAAAAAATTTCTGAATTTGGAAAAAAACATAATGCTTTGTCTTAATTTTCAGCTGCAAAATGATGGACGTTCAAGTTCAGACCAAGATTCTAGTCTAGACCTGTGGAGGGTATGCCATTTTTTACTCAACAAGTGTAATAGCAGTTGACTCTGAAAATCTTGTAAAACCTGTTTGTGCCTATGTTGGCATTTTTGGTGGGGGTTTTCATAGGAAACAAAGTCGGCCCTGGCATTGAAGGATGTGTCCACAGATACTGAATCATTCCTCCAAAACCTGGACGCTTTGGTTACATGGGTGCGTGAGATAGAAGAACTGGAATCCAGCCAGAAACCCCCATCGTCGGAGGTCAAAGTGGTGAAAGCACAACTCCAAGAACAAAAGGTTTGTTGTCTTAGGCTTTAAATCACCTCATTTCCTTTTCTTTCATGGGCAGGTTGACTTTTTTTTTTTCTACCCAAGGTGTTTATGCTACTTTGCTGATGAGATGAGTGCTGCTCTATTCAACTGTGAGCTATTATTCAATGCCACAATGAGCTTTGCTGATAGTCTGTGAACACATCCTGAGGGTGTGAGAAAAAAAAGTCACGTTTCAGCTGAAATCACACCCACTGTGAGATTAGTGGAGGTAAATCCTCCCTGTTTCTTGACAATGGAAGCTCGAAACAGGAGACCACCCCTACAGAAAATCATCTAAAAACTAAGCAATGTTCAATCAAACACGCCATTAAATAACTCAAGTAAAAGAAATACCATCAAGTTACAATAAAATAAATTCTGGGGACAAATTCAACACTGTGCGAGATATCTTATTTTCTTTGCTTTTCACTTTAAAGCTCTTACTCCGTCTTCTAACTGACCGAAGACGTAGTATGGACGCAATGATGTTGGAGGGTCCTCGATTGGTGGAAACCCACCCAGGAGCAGAAGTGGAGCAGGCAAAAGTCAAGCTCGCATATCTCAAAGAAAAGTGGGAAGCTCTACAGCTGGAGGCAGAGAGAAGGTCTGTTACTTTAACAATACAGGAATACTTTTTGAATTGTTAAAACTGGCTGCAAAATAAAACTTTATTATGGACTCATCAAAATTTGTTAGGAGGGTGGCGCTGGAGCTCCTTCTGCCCAAGGCTCAGGTGTTCCAGGATGGAGTAGACGGCTTACAGCAATGGCTCATATCTGTGGAACAGACACTTGCTGAGCTACGGAATGCAGAAAGAGTAATGTTGCATCTACAGGACGCCACGGACAGGGCAAAGGTTTAATATCTCCAATGTTTGTTTAACATCAAACCTGAGTTTTTGTTACATAAAATCTGACTAGTATGAATGTTTTCTTTTAGGCTGTTGTTGATGAAATTCAAATTAAAACTGCTGACTTGGGGAAAATACAGAAGTCAGGTCAAGATTTAATGGAAGCAGTTTCAGGTAATATTAAAGTATTATTTATCATAATGTTTGTACCACGTTTATGTCGAAAGTCTTGCAAGAATATGTAGTGAAATAATGAAACAAATGTACTTTCTTCCTTTCAGAGGAAGAAGCCCTGCAGGTACAGGAGAAGATGGATGCTCTGCGTATTCGATGCTCTGTGCTGAGCCTGAGCAGTCTGGATGTGCTGCAGAGGCTCCAACAGGCCCTGGAAGCTTCTAGTCGCTGCACCTCCAGCCAGGAGGACCTCCATCTATGGCTGGGTCGCATTGAAAGGGAGCTGTTAGGAGCAGCAGGAGCACAGACGCATGCTGGAGATGCTGTTCTATGTGCAGCCGAAAGACAGAGAGTAATATTCCCTTTTAACACGATCAAGCTATCCCTACCAGATTACATGAAAATTCAAGAAAAAAGATGGTCAACATTTTAAATAAGAAAAGTAGCATTTTCTGTCCAATGCATTTATTACCTACAGGGGTGGATAATAGACAAATAAGTAAAGGATTCTTTTTTTTTTTTTTTTTCGCGAAAATTAGTTCAACACCTATTCTGAAAAGGCTATTAAGTTTACAATGTGATGTTCAGAAGACCCAACATCTGTCTGTTTTTTTGGCAATTTCAAGCTGCATCAACTAGTTTTATAGCCACTTTTCTAAGATAAGATTTCATTAGCACCATTCCTATGGAAATCAAAGAACCGCCATCATCTGTTTTCACAGGGGAACAGGCATATTACTTGAAAATATATGCTTTTTTTAAATCAAACATTTACCGCTAAAGTGTGGTAGGTTTTCATTTGTGTTTAAATTTAGCATGTTTTTTTTTTGTCAAAATGCAAAAAGAAAATAAATCTTATGCTTGCAGACATGCTGGTTTACCATTGAGATCATAGCTTATGCAGTCAAGAATCTTTATGCACAGAAAGATTTCAATTAGAGCAAGGTTCAAATTAAATATGTTTAAGCCAAACTTTAACATCCAAAGGAACTTTTTTTTTTTTTTTTTTTTGCAATAAGAAAAAAGCCATTACCAAATTGTAAATGTCCTGTTTTTTTCCTGTTTAAACTGCACCATCCACTTATAATAAATGCAGTTTTTGATCAGAGGTTAAGATGATGTGTATCATCTCCAGCTGGAACAGGCGGTGTTGAAGGAGATGGCTTGGTTCAAAGATACCACACTTGGTCTTGAAAAGTTGAAAACTATCGATCTGGATCCAGAATTCATAGCAGAACAACTCCACGAACAAAAGGTGTTGGCTCTTTGTTTGAATATTCTTTTCTTTCTTCTGTTTTTTGAACTTTGAATTGTACAAATAAAGTCTTGTGTTTGATATTCTTAAACAGATTTTAGCCGTAGAGATTCTTCAGCACAGATTCAACATTGAAAAGATGATGAAGATTTCTGAAATCTTGATGACTTATAATGATGATGGAGAAACTGGAGATCTCCGGGTAAAACTTCATTGTATCTTGATGTAATACTTTAAACACGATTGTCACAATAACTTTCTGATTTGGGATTACATCTCCCTTTAGACTCCAGTTGAAGCCTTACAGGAGCAATGCAACACCACGTCAGCCACCAATGCTCATGTAGTACTCCAGCTGGAGCATGCTCAGTCTCTTCTGCTTCAATTCTCTGAAGGCCTCACTGAGATTTCACCATGGCTGGAAGAAACTCAGACCCTTATTGGTCAGCTTTCTCTCAGCACAATCAGCTATGAAGCCTTTCGGGAGCAGCAGGACCTCTTACAGGTAATTAAAGCCTTTTCTTTTCAAACAGGAGTCCCAGTTCTTTTTTCTTTTTTTTTTCTTCGTAACTCCCTTTAGTCTTGGTGGACAAAGAAACCATTTATAACTCTCACCTATCATTTACTTTTGAGGCGATCTGCTCATGCCCAGTTTATTAGGTTGATGACAGGGCTATGTGTGCCCGCAGGATTTAAGGGATAAACTCAAATCAAACGTGTTTACTTAAATAGAAAACTCCTTATGTTCATTTTTTCCCAAGGGTCTCAGAGAGTCCATAGCAGAACACAGACCGTTAATTGCGCGCCTCTGTTCTCTGGCAAAACGTCTGTCTGAGCTAAACCCAAGTCAGGGAGACCAGTTCTGTCGTAAGGCAGCCAAAGCTGAGGAGCAACACACAGCCATCAGAGAGCGAGTCAAGGAGACGGCAAAACTCCTTGAGGACTCCCTACCACGCTTCACGCAAGTACGATTTTAGCATTTTGAGATGCAGGAAACGTGCCAGCAATCATCCCAACATTTGTTTTCATGTCTGTTTTTGATGCGGTAGTTGAATGAGAGGATGACTCTTATCAGAGAGAGTCTGGAGCGTCTGGTTAGTCGCATGCAGACTCCCACTTCCCTGCAAGGTCTTACCCCCAGAATCCAGGAGCACCTGCAGGACAACAAGCAAACCCTGGTCGAGCTGTCTAAACTGGAGCTGGGCCTCAGCAACGTCAAAACACAAGCAGAAGAAATGGTTACCAACAGTCAAGAGACAGAAGATGGATCTATCAGCACTGGTGACCACATGGACACACACGATCCCATTGCATTCCATAACATCGAATGGCAGGAGGTATTCTCTAAAAGCTTTCTCTGTACTTGTGTTCTCAGCAATTCGGGAACGTGTGTCCAGCCTGTCCACGCTGTGGGATGAGACCCATCAACAGGCAAAGGAGCAAGAGAGCTGGTTGCTCAAAGTCTTAGATCTAGCAGTTAAGTTTTGGAGTGATGTGAGCGAAGTGACGACAGCTCTCAGTGATGCTCAGCAGGCGGTTTTGGATCTCAGCTCCAGTCTGACAGACTGTGAGACGATTCGTCAGAGCCTTGAGTCAATGCAGGTTTGTAGAGAAAAAAATACCAAATTTAAACAGTCTTCTGAAGAAGTCCAGCAGAATACACACTACCTTTTCCACTTGCAGTCTTTAAGGGAGGATATAGACGGTTTGCAGGGAGATCTGGATATCCTTGGAGTTCTGGGAATGGATCTGATGTCAGCATGTGGAGATACCGACAAACCAGATGTCACAAAAAGCCTGGATGAAGTAAGACGTCCATTTTAACAACAGCAACAAAAATGTTTAACATGTGATGGTGTGTGCACAATTTAAAAAACCTACTTTTTTGTTACAGCTTTATTGCACTTGGAATAACTTAAACAAACTTTGGAATGAAAGTCACAAAAAGCTTGAGGAGTCTCTGCAGAGAGCTTTGGATTATCAGGATACTATGCAGGTTTGTGTTAATGGTGAATCACTGGAATACTGGACATTAAAAAAGAAAAACCAAATGAACCATTTTGGCCAAAAAAAATCGGAATCTTGTTTTGTGATGGTTTCATATTATTTTATTTGTTTGCACCAGCAAAGTCCAGACTTCCTGCTACTGCTTAGCATCTAGCAATATGAATGCAGATGTTCTATTTTAAGGCAGTAACGCTCAATGTCCTCCGCCAGGGCTTGTTTGAGTGGTTGAAGTCAGCTGAGCTGAGGTCCACAGAGGACTTCATGGTTGGAACTGATCTTAAATCAGTGAAAGAACAGCTCTGTGATCTTAAGGTGAGTTCAAACTAAAATCTACCTGTTAGGAAGGGGCTTTAAACACCTCATTAATATAAAGTGGTTGAATGGTGAGTTTCATTAAAAGTTCTGGTAACATTTCATCTTGTATCTCAGAATTTTAAGCGGGAACTCTACCAGAAAAAAATTGAAATAGAAAGCTTAAACCATCGCTTTGTGTGCCGGCTGTCACCGGGCTCAGAGCGACCGGGCTCAGTCTCACCTCTGTGCGACTTCAGGCAGCGATGGGACAATTTGGAGTCAGAGACTGTGAACAGACAGGTGAGAAAATTAAAGCATGCACAGCCAAAGTGTTGGGAAAAATGTGTAAGTCCCAGTTTATGTTCCATACAACATAATAAAAAAACCAACAGTTTTTCAATTGATCCTTTTGTGATTTCAGCATCAACTGGAAACCGCTCTGCTGGGCCTTGGTCAGTTTCAAAACACTCTGGATGAGCTCCACACGTGGCTTTCCCGCACTGCTGAACAGCTGCAGGGCACACAGACAGTAACCATCGACCTGCAGGCCTGTGAAATCGAGTTGGCAAAACATAAGGTTGTTTAACCACTCCAGACCCTTCTTAAAGTAAAAGATTCTTATAACATGTTGAAGTTCTGATGCTCCTGTTATCTCAAAGGTGCTGCGGAATGACGTCATGTCCCACATCCGCACAGTTGAGTCTCTCAACCAGGCTGGAGAAAGGCTGCTGGAGACTGGGTCCGGGGACAGCCCACATGGCCTGCAGGCTCAGCTGGAGCTCCTGAATGAAAGCTGGGAGTTTGTTCGCTGTGAGACTGACCGCCGACAACTGGAGTTAGAGAACAGACTGAGTCAGGTAAAAGAAAAACTATTTAAAAAAAAATGTTTTACTTCATTTTCAAACACAATAGGGTAAAGGCAGGTTAGGCTGGAGGGACAGAAACTTCTGTTTGTTTTTATTCTGTACAATCAGAAGAGAGGAATAAATTAAAGTCCCTCTCCAACTATCTTTTGATCTATTTTCAAAGGGCTCCCAGTGGTCTTTTAGTTATGATTATCCTGTTTAAGACAAAATAAAAAAAAAGTATGATTTTCTTGGACATAGTTTTTGTAAGCAGCAGTAGTTCATCAGAAATTCACTTCTGAGTTGTAGGTGGGACTGTTGGCGTGGGAATGAACCTCCGCTAATATTCTGTCATTTTTTTGTTCCCCCTGTCCTGTTAGCTTACAGGCCTTGAAAACCCCTACCTAATATTAACTGTGAATGAAAATGGTGAGCAATATTTGAAGCTATCCCGCTATACAGTTTTGAGCCAGATACCAACTCGAATGAGGACAACAGAGGCATGCACGGACCTATTTGTCTACAAGTGGATGTATAAAGTGGAGTGAAGCAGGGAGCTTTTGACCAACCAATTTTACCAGTTGTAGCACTGTTACAAGCTTTTTCAAACAGCATTTTTTTTACTTCTCCTGATTGATGATGATTTAAATAAAGAAACAATACGAAATGTAAATATGAGCTTAATTTTCTTTTTAATATGTACTCCATCAATAGAAAAAATGCTACAAGACATAATTTCAATGGAGTGGGTCCTTAAACTACTGTAAAATTTACTTTATCAACTTGGGGAAAAAAAAGTACTTCAAATAGAAATTTTACAGCCCCATCCTATTTTTATTTTACTGATGTACTTTCATGGTAACCTTTTCTTCCTCAGCTATAGATAGGTCATCTTATTGGTTTTACGACTTTATCTAATTTTTTTTTCCAGTATTTTCCCCCGTTTAAGTTCCCTAAATCGTTATATGTATTTTTTTTATTTAATATCGCCCTCTAGTGGATTTTTTGTTCAACTTTATGCATTTGCTGTAAAATATTTTCTACAATATTTGTCGTCTTTTTCCAAGATTGTCTTTACATTATAGATGTGTTTTGTTTTGTTTCTTAATCAGGTGCAAGATGTTACAATGGAGATCCAAGATTTATTACAATGGCTGGAGAACACAGACCTGAGATTGTCCTCCAAAACTATGTGGGGAATGCCAGATTCTGCAAGTGAAAGACTTAATGCTCACCTGGTTAGTCCCTTTCGATATTTACTTAAACACAGTCAAATTTCTTTGTACAATATTGACTTCAGTGTCCTATTTCCTTGAACTAATACAGGAGTTGTGCGGTGAGATGGAATCAAAGCTGTACTCCTACACAGATGTGAGGAATTCAGTTCACAGGATGCTGGAGAGCAGTTTCGTTGTTCGGGGATCCAGTACAGAACACAGCTTGTCCATTCTGGAACAGAAATGGACTTCAGTTTACAACAAAGTGCAGGAGCGGAAGGTAATTACCAACATCCTCAAGTTAAATGAATTTCTTTCATTACAGAACCTCTCAGTGTTCTGCTTTTGTCTCAGGCTAAGCTTACAGAGGGGCTGAGTCTCGCCAAGGAGTTTCACAGCAACGTTCAAGAAATTCTTACAAAGATGAGTAAATGCGAAGAGTCCATGGGGGTACTTCCGGTTCCCAGTTTTGTTCTGGATACAGTTTGCACACAGCTTCAACTTCACAAGGTTGGTTTTTATTTTAACTGACTTCTTTTTTTTTTTAAAAATACAATATGTTTACTGCAAGTATTGCCCCTATCTTCTCAGTTACTGGTAAATGAAGTGAATGGATTTGGTGAAAAGAAGACCTCACTGGAGAATGCAGGCCACAGGCTGACAGAGTTGAGCAGGAAGGAGGACTGTGATGTCATTCATAACCTGATCATGACCGTCCAGGATCGATACAAAAAGCTGCAGCAGAAAATTTCTGAAAGAGGCAGGATGCTGGATGACGTTAGAAAGAACGCCAAACAGGTACAGAATAAATCTATTGTGTCTAAGAAAATAGCCCTTTATGTGTGAGTAAAATTTGACCTATCGTCTTGTTTTAGTTTAATGAATCTTGGCGCCTCCTCTTGGACTGGATGACAGAAGTAGAGCAGACATTAGATACCCATAAAGAGATTGCCGTCTCCCATGAGGAGATCAAGCAACAACTCACTGAACAGAAGGTACAGTCACTACTGCAACCTTTTATAATTCATGTTTACCAACTATGCACTGATCAGTGCTGTATATTTAGGAGTTTCAAAAGCTTTTGAGATCAAAGAGGCCCATGTATGAGGCCACAATGAAGAGTGGCCGCAGCCTCCACGAAAAAGCTCAGTTTGACCACGACAGGCAACATCTGGAGAACCAGCTGGCTGAACTGAAGGACACATGGGACACCATCAGTGGCAAATCCATGGAGAGGTACACTATTTATGACTCCATTAAGTCATATTTAAAATTCTTCAAAATTACAGATAAACATCCTTTTATGTATTTTACTTAATTCCTTTTAGGCAACATAAACTGGAAGAAGCATTGCTGTTCTCAGGACGATTCACTGATGCGCTGCAGGCTTTGAATGACTGGTTGTACAGAGCTGAGCCCCAACTTGCTGAAGATGTCCCTGTGGGTGGAGACAAGGACACTGTTAATAACCTCATAGACAAACACAAGGTATGGTCACTTCACAAAGGTATGGTCAGTGGACTTATACAGAAAAATATGATACAGATCAAAGAGAATTTACAGTTCAAGCAAAAGTTATCAATATTTTTCGAATTGAAATAACCTGTTCGTCATTGTCTTGTTCCTATGGGTTTCCTGTAATATTCAATGCTTTTAGGCTTTTCAGAAGGAGTTGGGGAAAAGGGCTGGACGCATTAGGACTCTGAAGCGCTCTGTCCGAGACCTGACCAGGAGCAGCACAGCAGATGCTCACTGGCTCCAGGAGCAGATGGATGAACTGGATGGCCGCTGGGAGATTGTTTGCAAACTATCAGTCAGCAAACAGGACAGGCTAGAGGCTTCACTTCAACAGGTACTGTCACTCAAACACTTGCTAAGAACAAATCAAATGAACTAGTAAAATGAAAAGTGGATCAAAAGTCTCTTACTCTTTTTTTTTTGTGTCCTTTTCTTCTGTCTCTTGAGGCTGAGAAGTTTGATAGCCTCGTTCATACTTTCATGGAACGTCTCACTAAGGCAGAGCGGATCCTCAAGTATGGGATCATTCCAGAAGAGGAGGACAGTTTGCTTACCTTCCGCAGAGAACATGAGGTCAGCACCAAACAGTGCTTGAGAGAGATATCCATTTCACAGTCTATCTGCATGTGGGCAGGCCAGAGGGAAGACTGCAGGACATCATTGTGCTGATAACAGTTTTTGTCTCAAGGACAGTTAAACAGTGTTGCTTGAACCCAGGTGTTGGAAGCGTCTTTATATGACAGCTTAAATCTGTGTCCTTAGACTGAAAAAATAAGCTCTCTGTTTAAGTCTTTTTATAAAAATTAACTAATTTTTTTCTTCCCCCTTCACAGGAGTCACTGCACGACCTGCAGGCTCAAGCAGAGGAGTTAGAGAAGATCCAGTGTCTGGGGGAGGAGATTCTGTCTTCCTGTCACCCAGACTCAATAATTACCCTCAAATCTTGGATGAGTGTCACTAAAATTCGCTTTGAAGAGGTAAGTGCCATTAGACTGAGCATGAAGGAAAAACAATCCATATTTAATAAAAACAGAAATAGTTTCATAGTAATCATTTTCAAATCTTCCTTTGCTTGAAGGCATGTCTCTTCTATGTGTAATTTTCCTACAAATTTTATCAAGAAAGTAACTGTCTTGGTTTTTGTTTTTGTTTCTGTATTAGGTTCACACCTGGGCCCAGCAGCAGGGCCAAAAGATCCAGGCCAGCTTGGCATCACTGGAGGCTGAGAAAGAGGAAGTCCAGAGGCTTCTGGACTGGATTTTCTCTGCAGAGGAAGCTCTTCGCCTCAGAGATCAAGAGCCTTTACCCGAAACTACAGAGCAAAACCACACACTTATTGAGCAGCACATGGTAACATGTTTTTTGCCGCACAAATATGATGTAAAACAAAAATTAAATTGGTAAAAAAAAGTATTTCTTTTACTTGCCAGAAGGTTTGTAGCAGCTTGCTGCTCTAAACTTTGAGGTTTATGTTTCCTTGATGGTTCCATGGTTTCAATGTTTCAGATTTTCATGGAGGAATTCCACAAAAAGTTCCCAGAAGTTGAACATGCCACAAAGTCTTGCAAACACAAGAGTGCGCCAAAGCATCACATTTCTCCAAGCAAGCGCCCATTCACAAGTAAGAAAAGCTGGCCTGTTTTGTGGGGGGAAAGTGCACAAAAATGAAGATGACCACAATGTGACTCCTTGCCTCTTCCAGAAAGGCGGAGTGCAATGAAGCTGCCTCCGGTTGTATCTGTCCCCCTGGACCACCTTGACCCACAAACTCCACAGCTGAGTCAGCTGATCAGCCAGTGGCAGAAACTTTGGCATTTGGGAGTGGAAAGGAAAAACCGATTGGAGCAACAACAGCAGATGCTTAAAGAGGTTATTGGCCTTTTTGTATGACACATTAAAATGTCAGTTTGGTCCTGTAGCGCTTTAGCCAAAAAAACTAGAACTTTGATGAAAAAATATGACAAATGCATACAAATCCGTGCAATGCTTTCCCTTTCAGATGGAGGAGTTTGCCAACTTTGACTTCAACATTTGGCGAAAGCGATACATTCAGTGGATTAGTCACATGAAGTCTCGGATCTTAGATGTGTTCCGCTGTATCGACAGGGATCAGGATGGACGGATCAGCCAGAAAGAGTTTGTTGACTATGTACTTGCTTCAAGTAAGACTTTCCAGTAGTTTTTGTCAATTGTTTGTTGTGTTTACCTTTAAGATGATCTTGTTTCCATTGTTTGGTTTTTCTGGCATATCCATAAAGCTTTTACGTGCCTTTCCTCTGCTCTTTGTAGAGTTTCCAACCAATTCCTTGGAGATGAATGCTGTGGCAAACATTTTTGACACAAATGCTGATGGTTTTATTGACTATTATGAGTTTGTGAGTGCGCTCCATCCCAGTAGGGACCCCTACAGAAAAACACTGGATGCAGATCAGATCAATGAAGAGGTAAGGATTAAACAGACAAAAGCAATGTGCAGTTTTAAGAAATGCATTCTGCTAATATAATTTGCTTTCTCAACAGGTCAGTCGACAGGTATCACAGTGTAGCTGCCCAAAAAGATTCCAAGTAGAGCAAATAAGTGCAAACAGATACAGGGCAAGTCTTTTTTTTGTTTGTTAATTTTCTCAATATGTATTAGCTTAAGAAACAGAGTGCTACATTTTACATGTGTTCTCCAGGATGGATTGATTTTGATAAATCTCCATGTCTTGCTGCTACAGTTTGGAGATTCCCAGCAACTGCGGATGGTTCGGATCCTCCGTAGTACATTGATGGTCAGAGTTGGAGGAGGCTGGACTGCACTGGATGAGTTTTTGGTCAAGAATGATCCCTGCAGAGGTGAAGAGAACTAATCTGTTTAAACATATACCCACACTGGACAAATCATCAGCCAATAAATTTTAACTTGCTAAGAGTATTTCCAAGGTTTAATTCTGTTGGAGTGTAGTTCGATTAAATTTGACTCTTTCTGATAACAGGTGTAATGTTTAAGATACAATTCTCATGTTTTGCATAAGCAAAACCCCAGTACAATTAAAATAAGGAGACAAAATAAAACTGTAACTTAAAGAATTCATTTATCTTTCAGTGTTGTAAGAGTGTTGTAGTGGTTTGCACTCTCAACTCACAACAAGTAGCCATGGTTCAAATTCCAGCTGTGTCCTTTATGAGTGGTGCTTGCATGTTCTCTCTGTGCATGCTTGGGTTTCTCCCAGTCCAAAAACCTACTACATAGGTTAATTGATTCAAAACTGTCTCTTAGCTGAGAATGTGTTTTTATTCTGTGTTGTGCTGAAATGGACTGGTAAATTGTAAAGGGTATACCCCATATTTGCATTACAGTAGCCGCATATGCTCTGGCATTCCCATAACTCAAAATGAGAAAGCAGCAAGTTTAGAAAAGGGATGGCTCTTTATCAATATTTCTGATCTTACTGTTTGACTTTAATCTCAAATTCTCTCTACTTAGCAATAAACTGTTCCTCATTGTTTGTGGTTATTATATGAAAATCTATTGTTGTAAACTACAGTTTTCTCAATGTTTACTGACTCCAACAGTAAAAGGTCGGACTAACCTGAAAATCAAAGAGAAGTACCTGTCACCCGCGGGAAGCACCACCAAGGGTTTAACTGTAAGCAGGTCTAACTCCAGCCTCAGCCTCTACAGCAGTGCCTCTGCTCCCACCAGCCCCAAGACATGCAAGGCAAGTTTATGACATACAACCCAAAACAACACAGACACTATTTTTCCTTAAATTGAAATTTTGTGGAATCACATAAAATATTTTACACCTGGAATAGGCAACTCGAGGGCCGCAGTATGTGCATGATTTTCAGATATCCAAGCCTTACTGATGACTGATTACCTGGTTCAGGTGTTTCCAGCCAATTAGAACATGCCAGAGCAGGGTGTGTTGGAAAACTGCAGGAGTGTGGCCCTCAAGACCTGGAGTTACCCATCCCTGTTTTACACTAATGTCACCATGGGTTCTTATGGGATAAAATTAGAATGTTGATCTTTTTTAAGAAGTGGATCTATGACAACTGCTTCTCCTTTTAGAGAAATAGTATAATTTTATATTTTATTAAAAGTTTGCTGTTATCTTGCACATCCTTTACACTAAGTAAGCTGTGTCATCCTTTACTTTGTGGAAATATCTGCAGATGTTTTTGCTGCGAATAGCAGAACACAATTATGGCTTACTGGTGTCACATGACTTGTTTCAGGCGTTGCTCCGCAGGAGTTTCTCAGGTGACCGGTCCATCCGTCCCAGGAGCTCCATAGCTGCTCTGGGAGCCGATTTGCATTTTGTCACTGCAGGGGAGGACAACACCCCCTCACCCTCAGGTCCGGAAATTTCATTTTTCAAACTTTCCGGAAACATCTCTTGCTGTGTTAAAATATGCTTAAGCAACCATGTTTCAATCTGCCTTCTCAAGTAACCTGGTAGATTATTGTAAGAATTAATTATGCTGGTTCTTTAACCACGACAGACTATTAGGGAAACCTATAAATGGATTTTTCTGTTAATTTCATTTTACCCAGAAACAAGGTTAAATGAAGTACATGTACTGTTAAAAGTTAAGATGATTGGTTAACTTCATATTTTTCATTTTCAGATGAAGCAGACAGATTGCCCACGTGAGTACCTCTGCTTCTCTGCACCATGTCTGCTGCTGAATTTAACCCAACAAAGCATTGGAGCACTGAAACCAGGTGACAAGCAGGACAAAAACATTAAAGTCTAAAGAACGATGCACTGTCTGACCAGATGAAACTTAAGAAGACGCGCAACAAGGTTCCGGAAAAGGGGTGTCTTTGTTTGCATTTTCCAGAAATGAGACTGAAGGTTTATTCTCTTTGTGGTTTTTGGATCATGACGAGTCAGTTCACATTCGATATATAAAGGGCAACTTACTGATTTTTGGTTCCCTGATGCCTTCAATGCATTTAACTGATTGCACAGAAAGTAAGAAGCTCTGCATGGATCTTTACTGCATGAATGCCAGAGCCTTGTTAACATCTGCTTTGGTTTTGTTCAGCTTTTCTATTTTTAAAATAAGCCAAGGCAGTAATAACTGGACAGTTTTGGTCTAGCCTAAAGAAAAGCAGCTTAGATTCACTTCCTGTTGTGGTGCTGTGTTGTCTGACAGCCCCACTGGGAATCCAAATGACTATTAACATTAACAAAAGAAAAAACATCACATGCCAAAACCATATCTATGTAAATGCTACTGTATTTTTTCCTGCATCTTAAGGATACTTTTCTTTTTCCTCTTTTTTTTATGTCACTGTTGGCCATCCATTCTTTTGCCCTTTTTGGGACATTTCTTTCTTCTAACAGTCACATATTCCTTACAGTTAGAATGTTGAAAACACAAATTGTGTGCAAAAATACAACTTTTCATTGCTGTTTTGTAGAAATTCTTTTCTCAGGACTACTTTTTCATTTATGTATTTGTACAAAACATTAATGTGAACATGTGCTGTTTCCTTTAGAAAAACTGGAAACATTTTGTAAAAGATGCACTTTTTCTCGATCAAATATAAATAACTTGAGAGAAAATATGACAGTTGTTAGTAGCAGAGTCAAGCGTGAAACATAAATTATGTTTTGTTTTGTTTTTTAATTTAGTGTCTTTAAAAGATTCCGAATTTTTTGTACAGTTGCACAAAGATTGATAATAATAGTAACATTTTGTTTGTTTTTCATTGTACTTCTCTTAAATAACACAATACTTTTTTCTTTATATTAATATGGGACATTACATTCAAACGTGTTCAGTGAACATCTTCAGAATCAAATCTGATCATTGAATTAACAAATGTGAATTGTTTAAGCAGAAACAATGACTTTCAATCTAATAGCATATGATCTTCTGTGTTTTATTATGCCTTCTTTATACCATGTTTTTACTATATACTGCAACTAACTGTATGTCACAACTATGTAATGGGTATATTTGTAAAGGTTCTCTTTACATTATTGTCTACCTAAAAGACAGTTGCTGGTCTATGCAATTGTAAGAATTTTTATGTCAAATGTGTTTTTACACTTCAGCTGATGTTTGGAGAAGCGTAATGATTTTCTGTATTGATACAAAAAGGCAGATTTCGTCCAGTTGCTATGCATCCAAATCTTCCTGTACTGTAAATGTTTCTATACTCAGCAATCATTCTGATGTCTTCTTTAGGAAAACTAGAGGAATGTCTCTGCTTTTATGTCCACTTGTATAAAATATTTTTTGTCTTTTGTAATAAAATCACAAATTTTCTTATTGCTTTTGTGGTGATGTGTGAATTAAAACCATTGACATGTTTATTGTGGACAGAAAATATTCGTAATCCATTGACAAAATCCTCATTAGGCTCAAGTCAAATGATAGATAAAGTTAGGATTTTCAACATGGGAACTAATGCTACATTTTTCTTCCTGAAAACCAGACCCCAGTGGTCTTTTAAGAGATTGCAACATTTGGTACTAAGACCTAATTAAAACAAAAGATAAATACTTTTTTTAATGTATTTATTTAACAAAGCAAAGTGATAGTTGTCAAATAAACTGCTATCTTTTGTGAGCATAATCTGCTCCTAACAGTCTTTCTTGGGGAAACAGGATAAAACCCTGTTAGGGTAGATTCCTGTAGAGACTCAAGTTTTTCTTTTAACTCCACCAGACTCAACCTAATCTATAATTAAAAAAAATAATAATAAAACAAAAATGGTAGTAAATTTAAAGTAAGGTAGGCCTGTGGTGACAGAGCAAAGTAGTACATTTAAGTGTCCACTGCAAAATTCTAAAGCTGTTGACAATTAAAATGCTCTCCATTTTGAAGCATTGTGGATGCCAGAAAACACATTTTTTTGCCACGAAAACACCTTTTTTGTATTTTCAGTATTTGTAAGTAAAGGTTTGCCCTAATCTTATTTTAGACTTCCAGAAATGGTCTATTTATCCTCCATTTTCTTCAAGGGCACTTTACATAAAAAAAAAAAAAAGTTGTCTTACACTTTGTAGTGCAAACATCAACTTTGTTAAATTCTACTTAATCCGTTTAATCCTTCAGTTTAATAGGTGAAACAGTTCTGTGTGAGGACGTTTAAGGCAAACAGGTGTACCAAATGCTTATCACAGCTGCCTTTTGCTGTTGGAAGGCTACAACCAAAGTTCGTCAAAACATTTAACTTCAAATAAAACAAAGAGCTGACTGAAGCCAAGACGAAAGCTTCAATTGCTGGGAAAATTAAGTTACTACGTTTAGTATTTCTGTATGTCATCAATAGTACATTGTGTCATCAACAAATGTGAATAACTTCTCCAGTTCTTTTGCAACATCTAAGTTTTTCAGATGATCCCTCACAGTAAATGTCGAACAAAAAAGATAGGTATTTATTTAACCGCAGTGCCCCACTGATTTGGAAAGCATTGAAGAGTATTCTACTTCTAAACAAATGTTTTTCCTTACTGAGAGCCCCAGAAAGAGCTCAGAAAAACAGACCTGAGATTTGACCTATTTAGACTGAGAAATATGTGCTATGGTTTTATTCTGAAAAAGACAATAAGATACTTTTATGTAATAATTATGGTTTGTAAGGGAATTATGAACATCACTGTAAATTTACTGTGATCTGACAAAGTAGCTTTAATAAACTATTTTTATAAACTTCACATCTCCAAAAGTCAAGACATCCAGAGGAATTACTCTATTTAAACAAAACTAGACCACGAACCAATATACAGCAATAAACTATTGGCAGAAGTTGATCAAAAGTCCAGTACAGCTTCTCAGACATGGTTTTGATAACAAACCCAATCCTATTAAAACAAACAAGTAAAGTAAGGCAAAGAACATCCACATTTGACAAAGATTACTTTTTTTATTGTCAATTACTATTCTTTGCTCTCAAAATTGTTTGTGGTGGTATTTTTATTTTTATTGCTGATGCTTCTTTTACAATTGCAGTTGGTGTTTTGCATGATTCTCTCCGGGTTGCTGCTTTGGGCTCAGGTTTGATCATAATTTGGTCATGTCCTCAAGGGCATAATCATAACTTGATGTTTTCTCTTTAAGCCCCTACATCAAATTTCATTAATGGCAGTTGGCTCAGCTATCTGCTGTTAGTTGAGAGCCCACAACAAGGACGATGAAAGACAATCATCTTTTTGGGCCACTTAAACATGTGGAAACATGGAAGCAGAGTTTAAATTAGTACTTGTTTGGAGCCAAGAACTATACTCTCGTCAATTTACTACTATGAGAACTATAGTAAGGGCATTATTTAAGATCACAAATAAATTATAACTAACACTTACATACATTCTCTCAAAGCAAAATGAGAACTGTCATAGATTCAAAAACTAAGATTCCATAGGTTAATTTAAAAGTGAAAAAGTTGTAGACGTTTTTTTAATGAGAAAATGCATATTAATTCATTTGAAACAATGAAAAGGAGCAAAGTTTATATTTTTTCTTAATGAAAGAAAAGTATTTGGAGGCAGACCAAACACAGGTATGTTAAAACCTAATTGAATTACTAATACAACAGTTACTTTAATCTGACAAATGTCATTTTTTATGTCTGAAATACTTTGCCTCGTTGTGCCGTTACCAGTCAACTGACTAAAGTAAGCACACAGTGCCGGTCAGAGCAGAAGGGGGTAAATATGCACTAATTAAATGCCATGCAGTGAAGTTGGTGCTCTTCAGGGGTTTTTCATTTGGAACTGATGTTGAACCACAGCCAGACTGACCCTCATCGAATATCCATTCAGACAGCACAAAAAGCTATCCAAAGTCAGTTTGTTTTTTTCAATCTGTCGACTAGTTTCACCTAAACGTTAAGTAACCATTTTATGTAAGTGAAGAAGACATTATTGTTTTGTTGCTTCCCACTTCTGACCTTTCTTTATCGCACCCCTTTCTGTTCTCTCTGCTCCTGGGAGGAACCTTGATTCCTGAACTGAGCTCCTGAGGCTCAGCCTTCAGCACAGTCACATGACAGTTTTAGAGATTCAGTCTTGTGTTTTTCAGCTGTATTTGCAGACTGCAGCCAACACCAGACAGCAGGTGCTCTGTTACACATCCTTCAGCTGAAGCTTACTGTGATCCATTTGCAGGTATGTAAGAGGTCACTCGTGTTAATGTATGTTTTTCTGGAAGACAAATGGATTTTTGATCATTAGATGCAGTTTTTTTCTTAAATATCAGCTGTCAACAACATTGATTTTACTCTCTGAATCTTGCTTATGTGATTTTCTAAATCTCTTGTTTACAGCAGGTTACTAATTGTTGCTGGGTTTACTTCTTTAAAGTGAGTGCATAAGCAAAAAGACGATAATTTTTTGAGAGGAGAGGATGTATGAATCTCAAAGTGGATTATTTTCCAGAATTTTTTAAGTTTTTTTTTTTTCTAGGATCCCAGTTTTGCCAGTTAGAATACAGCTACTAGCATACAACCAAGTTAAGTCTATGTCACAGAGTAGAACTCAGATTTTGATTTGACCTCCTTTTTAAAAGAAAAAGAAAAAAAAAAGGCTAGGACTATGTGTACGATTACTACACTGAATGGTTCCTGAGTGTGGCTGTGTCTGCAGCTCACCGCACCTGCAGGGGATGGGTCACTGTGGAGAACAACTTACACACACACAGATGCGCGACAGCTACTAAGACTTTAAGTTTAACTTTGATTTTAAATACGTGCGACTAACAACAACATTTAGCCTTAGACATACTTAAAATAAGTGCGGACAATGCAACAACGTGCATCTTGGATGGTCGTATTGCATGTGGCCAGCATGAATTTGCATCAGTTTTTGTCCTGGTCGCACGTTAAAATGCGCGAATAACATCAGCCAAAAAACAACTGTTCTATGACAGAGTATTAGGGCCACCATAAAACAATAAAAACAAGACTAAAGCAAAACATTTTTGAAAATAAAGTTGTAAAATTATGAGAAAAAAGTTAATATTTTACTAGAGTAAAGTTATAATTTCATAAGTGGTAAAACTGAGAATCTATTCGATTAAGGCAATACATTTGAGACAAAAGGCTGTTTACTGAGAAAAAAAACAATGCTGTGTTTCAGTATGAGAGATGTAGAGCAGATTGTAAGGGTCTATGTTGGACGCATTATATACTGCACTATGTAGTAAGTGTAGAAGGAATTCGGACATAGTTTAAGTGGTTTAGTGAGTGAACAGCGACTTATTGTAAAAAGAAATTGAAAAGTATTTACAGAAAACTGGGCTTTTTCAGAAGATTTTTGACCCACAAGGGGTGAATTTTCGAGGTGTTGGTGGCAGATTTAGATGTTCAAAAATTTTAATCATGACATATAGATACCATAAAAGTATTGATGGATTTAATCACCACAAAACGATGGAGGTTGAGAGAACCAACTTTATTTTCAAATAAATAAACCTTCTAAATTTTAAGATTTTCGCCTCACAATTTTACAGTTTTATACTTGTAAAATGTACATTTTTTTTTGTCATAATTTTGTGCCTATTCTTTTTTTTATGGATTTCTACTTGGTATTCTTTTATAGTTTACTTTAATTGTGAACCACACTATTTAAAGGAAGTAATAAAAGAAAAACAAAACAGAAAAAAGATAATTAATTGGCAGAGGGATGAAAGAGTGAAAAGGAGGAGATAGTTTCCTCCAAAAGCCTCACCCTTTTCATTGCAGAGTTCCCAGAAACGTAGAGGAAGCACGCGGTTGTAAAACTGACCTGGCCTGCCCTCTGCCAGACAGATTATGCAAGCGTCATGGCGGAGGAGAAGCACGTATGCGCATGCGCAGTCCCCACCCCCCGACACTACGCGGAAGTTGAGTGAGCGTCTCGAGTGTGGGGGAAGGAAGGAAGGAAGGGGTGAAAGAGGGGGCGCGTGCACACGGTTGTGACAGGTGTCACGGTGACATAAAGAAAGGATGACAATGGAGTGGAGGTCTTCGTGAAGACGGCCCGTTCCTGCTGTGTGGACGGTAGGAGAGACGATCTTTGTTACAGTCCGAAACTCATGTTAGAGGACGGTAAAGATTCTTCCTCTGACCCAAACGTGCATGTGCTCTTGTCGATTAGATGCTTTAATGGGACTAATTATAAGCAAGTACCTGGAAAACTCATGAAGGATGTAAAATATTTGAGATTCCAGAATGTTTTTGTAAAACACGTGACAGATTTTATATTTTACTTAAGTTTGGGACCACTTTAATTAAATATTTTCTACTTTATTTAAGAAAAAAACACAAGCAAAAACGGACTCCAAGGGCACAGTGAGAACAGAGACATTTATTTTGACTGCGAGTACATGTTATTTCCCTCAGCTTTAGGGAGCTTTTGTTGTTGGTTTGTTCATCATTAGACACTAAGGTGTTTATGTTTGAACCCTCTGTGCTTTTTATGGGTGCACTGTGTCAGTGTGTGAAAGGTCAGGTGTCCATTACTACATATGTAAGAGGATGCAGCGATGAGGAAGGTCATGGACTCTTCTCGCACTTTAAACAGTCCAAATGAAGTCTTTGTTTTATTAATAAAAGCTTGTTTCTGGTTTGGTAGCCAATATATTAGAGGTGTAACAATTAATTTACCTAATCATTGTATCAATTTATATTCATATGATCCAATATGATCAATCTGTCTGAAACGAGTTGGTAATCAATTTGACAGATACCATTATAAAATAATTTCAAAATGAAATAAATTAATTATTTCAATTTTGGAAAATGCCATTTGAATTGCGGTACATTAGGTTTATATAATGGAAAAAAAAGACCAAATGTCATCAATCAACCATCATCACAGTCTAACTCGTGGAAACACTTTGAATTTTGCAAAGACATGGCCATCCAGTGTGGTAGAATGTTCCAATAATGTTCTGTCTGTATAATGCTGATGTGGAAAAACAACAGGAGGCTAAAATGTATCAAACCAAAATGTGAATAAACACATATTTAACTAACACTTGATTACCTTACAACAAATACAAGGAATCTGGAAAACTTCTCCTGAACTGTCAGGTACCAAGTATTTATTGCTGAGTCAAACTGGTTGAAGTTTTGGCTAAAGATGCTCTGGATTGATTTTAGTAAATCAAATCTTTCCAATATTGACTCTGAATCAGTTTGTAGACCACGTATTGTATCTTATTACATTAGTAATGTGATTACAATAACATCTTACTTTTAGTTGTAGCACTGCAGTGTAAGGCATTACTTGTACATTTTGAGTAATATATTACTGATTACACGTTCAGTAACTCCTCTTACAACAGACACACCACACACATTTTTTTCCAAAGCATTGAGACCCCAAGGCTATAACAGTTAAAAATGTGTCACAATCTATTTTTCAAATGTTGTCTTTCTGTTGCAATTAAGTGTATTTACAGGTCTGTTTTTTTTTTGTTTTTATTTTTCTTTTGTTTTGGCTTTTTTTTTCTTTTTTTTTACGTTTTTGACAGCAAATTATTGTAATTTTTTATTTCTGGACAAAACTAACTAAAACGTGTCTTCTATTTGCTGAAAAACTGCTCTTCCTGTGTTTTAAATCTACAAGGGAAAAGTATGTTATTGTTGCCATAATTGAATATTTTACCCCTCATTTGAATATTTTATCCCTCATTTGAATGTGAGCTACTCTGCAGCAAATCTTTAACTTTAGATTTTATTTTTTTCTATTTTACCAGGTCATACAAAGAAAATAATTTAAAAGTAACACACTACTAGTCTAATACTGTAAAGTCATTCTTGGTCCTCGAGAGATGCCACCCTGCCTGTTTTCCAGCTCTTTATGTACTGTTTCCTACTGATTACCTGGACCAGGTGTGTTCATTTAATCAGAATGTGGAAACATCTGACTAAACCAACCAGCCGCTGGCAAGGCCTGGAGATCTGGAAAACAGACAGGGTGGCGGCTATTGAGAACCAGGAATGAGGAACACTGCTGTAGAGGATTACATTCATAAGTAATCTGTAAAGTAATACAGTTTGGAAGTAACGTGCCCAGAAGTTTTTATCTCTAAAATAAGACGTATGGATGAGTAAACAGGGACATTTTGGCTATCTGACAAAAGTGAATGCTTTTGGGCAATTTTTTAAAAAAAGATTTTTAGAATTTAATGAATCACTTTATTTTTATAGCTCTTTTAATCAACTTTCAAAGTTTTTGTTCAACACAAAGTGCTGAACAAAAACAGACACATATAAACATTAGTTAAAACATAAGAAGCTGTAAGACGAAGTAGATAAAAGAATCAATACAGTATTGCTTATGATTTCTGTTGACGTATGCGGTGGTGGAACAGAAGACAATGTTCAGCTATCATAGTTATTCAATTTTTAAGAGGCAAAATGTCATATTGGAGCCAAACAGCTCTAAAAAAAATCTGCTCACAAAGATTTATTTTCATTGAAATAAAAATTTGAGTGCATTGAAATTTGAACTTTTAGGACTACACAGTCAAAAACAAGTTTGTTTCAACATTGAATCGAGTTCATTACTTGTTCCAACTTGAAGGGTAAAAATCATTCTGTCTAACGCCTGGTTCACACTGGATGCGGAAGCGCTGCAAAGCGGCACGGAATGGAGGCCACTTCCATTCGGCGCCCTTGTTAACCTTTTGTGTGGTTCACACCAGGTGTGGAGCACCGCGGCCTTAATTAAGCGTGCCGTGTAGGGGATCATTTCTGCATCTGGTCTATTTTGTTTGCGAGCTGCGAGCAATCCACATCAATTCTGGCAGGAAGTTGCAACAAGATACATGAGAAAATCCGGTTTATTTTTTAAAATATAACCAATTTTCCACAATAAAACTCAGGAACTGACAAATGCGATCATGTTTTTGTATCTAAATAGACTGTACACAAACACAATCACAACACATGATCACGCACACAAAAAAAAAACAGATAGACACACACAAAGACTGACACACAGACGCACACACACCTAAACAGACAAGCTCACACGCACGGATCATTGTAGTGGGCCGACAACTCCGGAGCGGGTCGTGGGGCTGGGTTTTGGGTGCAAAAAACAACAAGAGGGAGGCAGGGCGCAGTTCTTTTTATTATAAACACGTGGTAATATTTTTAGTTTATTAATTTACCAATGAAGACAAAAACAAAAAAAGCTCTAGTAGAATTGACTGTCGCAGAAAAATTCGTGTCTGGTATGAATTGCTGGAGAGAGTGGGTTAGAATAGAATAGAATAGAATAGAATAGAATAGAATAGCTTTATTAATCCCCTAGGGGCAATTCAGTTAGAACAGCTCTCCAGCAAGACTACATAAAAACATGACAGTAAAACAAGACAAGAACAACACAAAACATAGAACAGTGCATAAAAACCGTAAGAAAAGTAGTTTGTAAAATAAATTAGTTAAAAAGCCATTGGGACAGGTTTATGGTCGAGTGTATTCACTCTGATTTAAAAGCTTTATAGCACTAGGAATAAAAGATGTTGTGTACCTGTTTGTTTTCCTTGCTGGGACAATAAAACGACGGCCTGATGGTAACATTGAGAAACTGGAGGACAGGATGTGTTCATTTGTTTGAATAATGCTTTTTGCTCTCTGTACCACCTGCCTCTCCCACAGGGAGTTCAGACTCTTCTGTTGGACACCTGTGATCTTGGAACAGACGTTAACAATCTTATTTAGTCTGTTTTTGTCTTTGACAGACAGGCCACCAAACCAACAAACAAAAGAAAACATTAGAAGGCTCTCGATAAAAGACTGATAAAACATGCTTAAGATTTTATTACAAACTTTAAAAAGAAGCTAGCCGTCTTAGCAGGTAGGTTCTTTGTTGACATCGTTTCACTAGGATTCTGTGTTTGTGTCAAATTTTAGGGTTGAGTCAAACACAGTCCCTAAGTATTTATAATTTCCAACAATTTCAACTTCCTGCCCGTGAATGGAGCTCGCTTGTGGTTTCACTTTAGTTCTTCTAAAATCAATGATAAGTTCTTTTGTTTTCTCCACATTCAACTCTAAAAAATTTTCATCACACCAGTTTATGAAATCTGACATGGCACTGCCATGGTCCAGCTTAGGTTCTTGTAGAAGGGTCGGTAGCGCCGTGTCATCAGAGAACTTCACTAGGTAGCTGCCCTCTCTCTGTGACCTGCAGCAATCGGTATAGAGGATGAAGAGGAGTGGGGAAAGAACACAGCCCTGGGGAGAGCCTGTGTTTGAGACCACGACATCTGATTGAGCTCCATTCACCAAGACCTGCTGTTTTCGATCTGTTAAGAAATTTAAAAGCAAAAGTAAAAGCAAGCAATATGATCCTCGGCGCTTCCGTGTCCAGCGTGAACCTAACATAACTCATCTTTTGTCTGAATTATGTGACCACACTCAAGTTTAAAGTTATAATTAATTAGATTTACTAATCAAAGTTTCATGTTGTTGTTGTTTTTCCCCAGAAGACACACATCTGATACTTCCTGCTGTACTGTATTCCAACCTCCATCATGTCGCTCATCACTCACATTCTCGCTTGCCTATTTGGAATGGGCTCCTGGGTGGCCATCAATGGGATGTGGGTGGAGCTCCCCCTGGTTGTAGATGAGGTCCCGGAGAAGTGGTTCCTACCCTCTTATCTGACAGTTCTGATCCAAATGGCCAACATAGGTCCATTCTTTGTCACCTTGATGCACCGCTTCCGCCCTGGAGTGCTGGACGAGCGGCCCGTCATCTACTGCATAGTTGGGTTGGGGATCATCTCCACATTCCTGCTGGCTTTCTTCTGGAAGCACACGGTGATGATTGCAGACTCTTTCCACAGTGTCCCCCTGCTGATTTTAAGCTTCCTGCTGTCTGTGGTGGACTGCACATCATCTGTCACCTTCCTACCTTTCATGATGACTCTGCGCCCACAATACCTCACCACCTATTTTGCAGGGGAAGGTCTCAGTGGCCTGGTTCCTGCACTGGTGGCTTTGGTTCAGGGTGTTGGCGTGGTTCACTGTGAAAATGCCACCTTATCCGGGAACACATCATCTGGTAATTCCAGTTCTGTAGGGAGCGGTGAGCTAATAGCCAAATACCAGCCAGCCAAGTTCTCTGTCCAGGTCTTCTTTGTGTTCTTGAGCGCCATGATGGTTGTGTCCTTGGTTGCCTTTATCCTACTGAATCACCACCCGGCTGTGGCTCGAGAGAGAAGGAGCGATCAGTACTTGTTTGAGGACCTGGAAAACAAAAAGAGGGAACAGAGTTTGTCTCTGCACGCTCAGACACCGGAGCAGAAACCCATGCTGGGTACTCTGGAGGGGGCCAGGGAAGAACCCAGGAGCTCTTTTGGAAAAGGGACCTACAGTAACCTAGAGGTGGCCTTCATCTTTGTGGTGCTGGCTTGGGTCAATGCGCTGACCAACGCGGTGCTGCCCTCTGTCCAGACCTTCTCCTGTTTGCCCTATGGGAACAAGGCCTACCATCTGGCCGCCACCATGGCTGCTGTTGCTAACCCTGTGGCCTGCTTCATTGCCATGTTTGTGCCAATAAGGTGAGCAATGAACACCTCACAGTGTTCTATTCAAGCCAAGAGTTTTTTTATCAATTTAAGAATGGGTATCGGAAAGTTTTACTGTATGTGACCGTGTTTGCAGGTCTCTTGCCTTCATGTGTTTCTTGACGGTTTTTGGGACTGGATTTGGCGCCTACATCATGGCTATGGCAGCGCTGAGCCCCTGCCCTTTGATGGTTCAAAGTGCCTCTGGAACTGCAGTCATTGTAAGACTCTTTCTTCACCTCACATGCAGAGATCCAAGTTTAGATGTGTTGTGCAAAGTGTAAAGCAGCAGATGAGAGCATGAGGGAGACTCCCACAAATTGCACTCAACAAGGTTTCCTGAGAAGTGTGGCATGTATCAGCAATGCCGCATTTCACAACCGTGTCTTAATGGAACAGAGGCGTTTTTAAGGAGAACTGAGCTGTTAAAAATGCGTTGACACACACAAGCAGATCTCTATTACAATTATATATTTATACAGTTGATATTAATTTTCCTTTGAAAAGAAGTCTTTTGAACATTTTTCATCTTTTATGTGCAATTAGGTAGTAAATATATTTGCTACATCTGAATAGTAAATAGCAGTAAAGGTATTTACTACCTGGAAACAGTAACTATAATTAGTACCAGTAAATTGAAGTAAATATATTTATTACCTGTAAATAGTAGTGAATATGTGTATTACTTATAAATAGTACTAAATATATGTATTACCTGTATATAGAGGTAAATATATTTACTACTTGGAAATAGTAGTGAGTATGTTTACCATCTGTAAATCCTAAATAGTAGCAAATATATTTATTTCCTGTATATAGTATTAAATATATGTATTGCCTGTAAATAGTAGTAAAGATATATATTACCTGTAAATAGTAGTAAATGTATGTACCACATATAAATAATAAATAGTTGCAAATATATTTATTACCTGTATGTATACGTACTGCCTGTAATTATAGGTATTATCTGTAATTTGAGTAAATATATTTACCACCTATAACTAGTAAATAGTAGCAAATATATACCTGTACATAGTAGTAAATATATTTACCACCTTCAAATAGTAGCAAATATAATTATTTTGCCACAACGTTGACCTATTGCTCTAATTTTGGAAAAGGTCAGACCTTTAAAACTGTCTCCACCAACCATTATTTCAGTTATTTGAGTTTTAATCATATATGTCATCAATCTAACCTCAACTCAAGTTTACTTATTTGTAAACTTGACTTTAAAACGACCACAGTCAAACAGAAGTGCTGTACATTAAAAATATCAAATAATTGAAAGAATGACAACTAAAAGCTTAAAATCAAATCATCAAATGAGACATGGTTAATGTCTGGCACTGACATAGCTCAGGAAATACCTCAGTGCTTCCATCTTCCACTTCCATGCTTATTTTAGGACTTTTTCTCTCTCCAAGACATTTTTTCTCCCTATTAAATTAGAAAGTTTGTACTGGCCAACTTTTTTATGTCATTTCATTATAACTTTTTTGGCCTTTTAATCCATTTCTTGCCCCGTTCTGACTATTCTCTGTTTGTTTGACCCAATTTGAGCACAGATTTAAATGTTAATTATTTTTTTCCGACTGTATTCAGTATTTTTTTTTTGTTTACTTGATTGAGCAATTCTCGTAGATATGACAGGAAAAGATTTATTGAAATCCTACAAGAGCCTAGAACACATTTTTACAATGTTATCTACTAAGACTGTAGATGATTTATGGATTTGAAAAAAATAATAGATTTTTTAATCATTGTGGTTTAAATTTGATCAAAATCTAAATTTGCTAATCTTTTATGTTATAATAAAATCCTTAAATCCGCATCTCTTTTTGCTTTCTGCTTTGTGCTGCAGGTCCTGGCCTGGATCCTATTTGTTCTGACCCTGTCCTATGTAAAGGTCATCATTGGGGTGATTCTGAGGGATGAAGGCCACAGCGCCCTCGTGTGGTGTGGGGCTGTGGTGCAGCTGGGCTCCATGCTCGGAGCTTTGTCCATGTTCCCGCTGGTCAGCGTCTACAGACTCTTTAAGTCAGGCGATGTTTGCAACACCAGGTGTCCATCCTAGTCAGACATGTTTAAGTTAAACAATGCTTTGTTAAAGTTTTAGAATAAATTGCACTTATTGTAGCACTGAACTCGCTTCACGTGTTCCAGCTCTCTTCAAGAAAGTAGAGAAGTGGCAGTCATTTTTCAGATGATTTATTTGTATTTGTTGCATATGGAGAGAAGGCTACACTAAAATGAAGTGACATCCTCATGGTCAGTGACCACAAAAGACCAAACTTTAGTTTTATGTCATGAATATGTTACGTATAAATTCTGAGGTCATTGTACTTGAATTTTTACATTGATATAAAGAAAAAGTGATGGAATCTGCTGCTTTAAGAACTCGTAGTACTTCTAACTTTATTGTGTGCCTTAATTCCTGAAAAAGAAAAATTCTGTAATGTTACAGTTCTGTTTCTGTCTTTATCTGTTCGTGTGGAATGGAGAAACTGTTCAACAAATGCTAATAAACAAGGTTGGGTTTTTACGTTTGGGTGAGGGATCTGTTGATTAGTCATGTTTCTGCTTTCTGTTGTTCTTGTGTGTCCATGTTTCCCAAAACAAACTCATTTTGACCTTTATTTACTATTTTTTTTTTTTAGGATTGTTGGAATGCTAATGGATGCTTTCAGTCTTTTCTTGTCAGTGCAAAAATTGGCTTTTAAATCAAACTGGACACAGAGGATATCTTTAATCTTGAGGCACCTGATTGGCCAGTTTATAACTTAATTATCTTTAAAAATTAAGATTATAAATAACTTGTTAATGAAAGGTATCAGAGCAAGAATGTTTATTCTGACTAATAGAGTAATACCCGTTTATTCCTCTAGAGAAGTCTATGCGATTTTGGATTTATGGAGCCAGCAGGTTGTAAGATTTGTCGTTAGCTCCTAATTTGCATGGCTAATTTTATTCAGGTTGTTATGTTTCCACCACAGCAGGCCTGACCCATGGGAACCCGGCAGAACCCCTCTGGATTTGCTCCCGTGAATCCAGCAGCTCCGGGCTCCAGAGGAAGCTGGGCATGCTCTCTGTGGATCTGGCTCATTCAGGCAGGAATCCTGAGGGTTTTAAGCACTTCGTCTTGTTTGCACAGCTGTTCCTGCAGCTCTTCCTCTTGTTCAAGGAATCAGTTGTTGTTGTAAACCAATGTTGCTGAAGGGGTCCACAGCAGGCCACTCGAAAACTACAACCTTTGCAGTATCGTGTTAAAGATGCTACTACTTTTACAAGCAGTTATGGTTGGATGTTTTATTAGATATGTGCTTTACAATGCAGCAGAAAAAGATGGATCTTTTTTCTGACTTGCATTGGTTTTCATTTACTCTACTTCACTGGATTTATTTGTGGCAAAGGCAGCTGAAATGACAAGAAAAGAGATGGAAATGAGTAGCAGTTCTACAACAAAATTGACTTATAAATTGAGCCTTATTTTAAGTCATAAAAGATGTGTAGGATTACAAAAATAAAGTTAAAACAGAGCAAAAGCTGTTAATGATGAAAAAAGAAAAAAGGCTTTTTAGAAGATCTAAAGTATTATTTCACTTAAATCAGTAACAATAATGATAAATTTGCAGTTAAAATAAGATCTTATCATAGATATAGTTATTATGCATTATTTATTTTATTTATCATGTTTTTTCTATGGTAAGACTTATCAGAAGAGCATTTTAAAAACCTTTACTGGTTTAAAGTAAAGTTGACTAGCTTGCTTGATGATGTATCTTAAGGCCACCAGGGGGCACTGTAGGTGAATCTATCTGTTAAATACTCTCATTTACACTCTTTCTTGATATTATTTCTATGCTTGATACACAACCCAGTCGTCTCAATTTAATTTACATTCCCTTCAAGAAACTTAGATTCACCAAGTCTGAGAACAAATACAATATACTAAACAATATACTAAACATGCATGAATAATTGAATAAGTAAATAATGAATTAAAGACTGATGGATAAATAAAAAAATGCTGATGTCTCATACTTGATGGGCGAAGGCAGGGAACACTCTGGACTGGTCACTGGTTTGTCCCAGAGCCTCAATCACACACATTCACTCTCACTTTTACACCTATAGGGCAATTTAAAGTTGCCAATTAACCTTTGATGCATGTTTTTAGACGGTGGGAGGAGAGATATATATATATATATATATATATATATCTGAGTGTGTGTTTGGGTTTAAAATATTATTTTTTACTAAAGTGTTAATCTTCCATTATAATCATCCACACTGATTATTTGTTATTTAATAACTATTAGGTCCTAGATTGTCTTAAAAAATAAAGGCTCAACATGTAGTTTTTTAAAGTAAAAGAAATACATTCTGATTAAGCTCCAAAATGTTTGAATTATTCTTAATCTTTACTCATTTACATTTAATGATTGAATCACTAAGGACGACCCAACATACTTAAACTCAACACTAGATGTCAGTGTGTGACTTGAGGATCATCAGCAGCAGTGATTCATCACGACTCCAAAAAGATTTAAATTTAATAGAAAAAAAAAGTTAATTTTTTTTTCTGCATAAAAGTTATAGTATTAATGGTACAAACCAGTGACACGGTTTCTTCTTGAAGCTACATGTAAAATTCAATTGAACTTTAAAACTTCACATTTGATGCTCCAAACCTTTTTGGGATTTTCAAAACAGGAATTTGCTAGTTGGAGTCTTGCGTGACCGACCTGTGTCACGTCTTCTGCACAGTAAATTAGAAAGTGCTTGACCCATATACACTCATCTGAGGAAGCACGCCTCTTCAAACTCCCACATTGTTATGGATGAATTTTCTATCCGCACTCACAACTTTCCCTCTGTTTGTTTAAGATGAGTAATTTCTAATTGTGCTGTCATGAACTTGTGAACAGAATCATGAATTTTCCATTTAAGAGCCGTGCAGTTTTACCTTGAAGTAAAGTTGCATTGAAATGGAGTTCTTGGGGGGATTTTTTTTTTTTTCCTAGTATTTCTATCAAATTAACTCATGTTTTAACATAATCTATGCCTCCACAGAAGAACAAATTTACTTTAGTGATGCTGAAAACAGAAGGTATATTATTAAAAGCGCCGCTCTTTTTCCAAAACAGTTTATAAAGGAACAAGCATGTTGCATCTTCTTTGTCAAAGTTGAACTCCTCATTTAGCTACTGTGGTCCAGATCTTTTAAATCAAACAAGTCAACTCATTGACAATCTCATGAATGTGATGCAGAGAAAGGGCGGACAGTGATCTGTGGAAGAATCTTTGAGTCACAGCAGCTTAAGAAGCTCCTCATCCCGCTGGTCTCTCACAGCTGTGGAACAGCTTCTTAGTTTTTATGAAGCATCTGTGGAGAGTCAGCATGAATGGTTGTTGGTCACTCCAACACATAGACCAAGCCTAAGATAATCAGTTGTGTTGTGTCCTCTCCACTCCAAGTCCTCACTTAGTGAAGACTAAGACATTTTGAAGACGAGATCTAATAATGATAAACCTCTTTTGTTCTTTGTTATTGAAGAGGAAGATGCCACTCCAGCGGGCTGTTTTATTGGTAGAGTTCGTTAACACTCTTGTGTCACAACGAGAAGGTCCTGGTTCGAATCTGGGACCTTTGTGTGAAGTTTGCAAACTTTTCAAGAGGCCAAAAATATACATTATAAATCACTTGATCCATATATTGTCGCTATGAGGTAGTGTGAATATGTGACCCATCCGGGGTGTATCTTGCTTTATTCCAACAGTGGCTTGGATAGGCTCCAGCAACCTGTCACCCTGATAGGGATTTTTTGGGGTTTGGAAGAAAGATGGATGGAAGATACCACCCAGTACTATTTTACTACTATCTCCACTCAATATTCTTCTTTACACCTCAATCTCATAAAACAGCTACAATGGGCAAAAACGATGTACGTAGTGGATATAACAAATGAATTTGTATTTGCTCAAGTTTGTAGCTCACTGTCAATCAAGTGAGGAAGTGTTAAGACTGTAACAGGAAGTGAAACCACTCAGATGAAAATTCAGTTTTCACTATTGACTGTATATAGAACTGGACTGAGTGACCCCTCCCCCTTCGTGTTCCAAACAGTAAGTAACCAAGAAGCCAAAATCCTATAGACTTCCATTTAGAAATAAGCAGTTATTACTCAGTTATTCTATTTGTTAGAATGATTAGTTTTTTTCCCTGATACATTTTTCTTGACATCTTCTTTCTAATCCTACTTTTTTTCAATAGTATTTTTTTAATTTTTAATCGCAAGTTATTCAAGTTCTAAACTGACCAATCAGTTAAAGGATGGCCCACCCTTGAATGTTTGATTGACGGATTCTTTCAAGCTGCTTTCAGTGGAAGAGGTGTGGACTTCGACAGTAGTTGCACTTGTTGACTGTATATTCACTGGACATCTCAACCCTACCCTTTGGTGTTCCAAACAGGAAGTACCTGCTGGTTCTAAGAAGTCAAAATCATAGACTTCTATTGAGAGATAGACAGTAACTCAGTCATTTTCCTTATCAGTTAACCATTCTTGCTCCGATGCATTCTTCTTAACATCTTCTTTCTTATCTTAAAAAAAAAAAAAAAAAAAAAATATATATATATATATATATATATATATATATATATATATATATACACATTTTTTTCATCGTAAATAATTCAAGTTATGACCAATCAGATGCCTTAGTAAAGACCTGTATTACCCTTTGGCCCCACCTCAAACCTATGATTGACAGCTCCCCCTGACCCCAATTTCAGTGGAAGTGGTGTGTACTTCGAACAAGCTCACTAATGATAGTAGTTCCTCTAAAAACTTGACTCTGACCAACTCGTACCCATCACTGTCGACAGGTTTAAAATTGGCGGCGGCCAGGTCAGGAACCCACGATGATGGCTTTGGCCTGATTTCTCGAGGGCCAGCGGTAAGGCCTTTTATATGGGTGACCTCAACACCTCGCTTTGTTCTGGGATTATTACATGTTTGTGGCAGCCATAGAAACGTGGACTCAGACCAATCACTGTCAACTGGCTCCAAATGGCGGCATCCATATCATGGAAAAGGGCGTCATTTCAGTAAAGCCGGAGGTAAGGCCTTCTCTATGAGTGATGTCACACCTGCCCTGTCCAGTTTAATTCAATATCACTTCAGTTTTATTTATATAGCCCAATATTACAAAATAACTGTCTCATTGGTCTTTGGACCGGTAATTGTACAAAAGAACAAAGTCGGTCATAAAATATAAACATTAAGTTGTTGCTAAACTTAACAGACCAAACTAAACTGGTCAACCCTAACCTTAGACCCTCCTTCTCGATAAGGAAAAACTCCTTAAAAAATATGATTCTAGGAAAAAAAAGAAGAAACCTCAGGGATGTCCACATGACGGAGGGATCTTCTGCTATGACGGGAAGGCAATGCACCTGGACTCTTGAAGAAGAACTAGCTTATCTAACTCTACGACTACATGTTTGAATAGAGTTCATCCAGATAGAACTGGAGGACAAGTGGAGGCAAGGTCTACAGCCAAGACGGGCCAGAGGAGAGGTCCACGGTCAAGAACAGAAGCACAGACAAAGACAATGAAATCTCTCCTGCTCCTCCAGAGGGGAGTAAAAAAGACGGACAACACATGAACTGCACTGCACCAAACAGGAGCATAGAGAACTAGAGAAAAATTAGTCGTAAAAAATATATACAGTCAAGGGGTTTTGACTGAAGCCCATCAAGATTCAAATTATTTGCTCAAGATTTAACAGTGCACTTTAAATCCTAAAACATGTGAACTATAAAGTTGAAATTGAAATTAAAATAAGAGGTAGGAGCCATCTTTCTAGCATGGTAAAAAGGATTGTGAATTGTTTCTGTCCTTATCAGAATTTTTTCTTCTTTAGTTTGACGTCACTTTTTTTGCATATGTAAATGCATTTAATATTCTCAGTCATAAATCAGATTTGGAGGTGACTGTGAGGGTGTGAGTCCATGTGTGTGTTTATCCATCCTCCTGTCCACAAAGACAAACAGTAATGAGGAACTCATGGCCAGTCAGAGCGTGATTCACATCCCAGTGGCCCCTCGCAGAACATCTGGGGTCATCATCTGCTGATGTCTCATACTTGACCTATTCTCTTTCTCGCCTCCTGCAGCTTTAGTGACTTATGGTGGGCTGAGTTTCAAAGTGGTGTACCTGTTTGGAAGAATTTAGCAACATCTCAATATGGAGAAACATTCAAGGATAAGTCCGATTTTTACATGTTTGGCTGAGGTTGAGAACACTCTTAAAGTTTGATAAACGGCTGTCGATTTAAATACAGTCGACTTATTTTGAGAGACTCTCCAGGAGGACTGGCGGTGCTGGGACGTAAATAGAGCGGTCTTCTTTGTTTCTCCCTTCGGTTCCAAAAAAGATTGTGACATCTCCTTTTCCCTAAGCTCCGTGTCTTCCTCCGTTCGGGCTCACGGCAGACTTTGTGACTGTAATTTCAATTTAAAACACATGAGGGGAAATCCTTGCCCGTGCTGCTCTTTAATGGGCCATCATGGGATTGGAGTATGCCGAGAATGATTGAATTTTGTGAGAAGGCCAGGAACGACCAAGTCTCTCCTGCCGTTATGCAATCGACCATTCCCCACTCACAACGCGACGTCTGGTAAAACCTCACCGAGAAAGAGGGGGAGGGAGAGCACAGGAGCTGGGGGCTGGAAGCCTCAGTGTCTGGACTGAAAGAGAGACAAATATTTTTTCTTCTAAATGACTCCCTCATAAAAGAAAAAGTCAGCTATCTTTTTGTAAGAGGATTCAAATGAGATCCAAAGCCACCACATGAAAAGGAGAGACGTTCAACTTGGCTGGTTTTAAATGTATTAAATGACTCATTTTACATCGACATGCATGACATCTTATATTTCCTCACTTATGGAAACATATGGATTACATAGAAAGCCAGCTTTTATGTATATATTTTTTCATTTTGTCCCATTTTTTTGCCATTTCTCTGCACATTTTTACTGACTTTGGTTATCCAGAGATAAGAGGTTTTATTACATGAGAGAAACGTTCACATTCTATGTGTTATATTCCACCCAATACAGTAAAGGCTGCCCCCTGGCATGGCAAAAGACATTACTTTTCCCGTTAAGTCCATTATATTCAAATGGACGGCCCTCTTTGTTTTTTCTTCTTTGCAACAAGACATAAAGTAATCAAAAGTTAAAAGCAAACACTCAAGAAGGCACTTAGCAAAAAAGAAAAGCTTTTATGATAAAACATTCATATAATGTGCCGTGCAAGAGACAGGTAATCTTTGAGGATGATAGCATTGCATTGTGGTCAGTTTTGCGCGGCATCACTCGGGAGTTTAGACGGGATTTCTCCTAAAAACTTTCACACATCATCCACGAGGCAATGATGGAAGAACAAAAAATACCTGTGTGGGTTTGATTAGTGGCGTTGTGGACATTGTTGAGGTTACAATACAGACCATTTCATCACCTAAACAACAGCTAAAAAGTAAGATTTAGAAAATATAATCTGATCCAAGAAGGGGAAAAAAAATGAAATGAAAAAAATTGAAATACTTCTAGAGTGGTGTCTTCATATTTAAGTTTGTACTTAGCAGCATTTGTAGTGACTTGTAACAAAATGTATTTCTTTTTGTGGTAGCAAACTTTTGAGTCAATCTTTTATCCATTAAATGTTCCATAACTTGTATGATACAATACATTAAATTAATTGAAAATGTAAATGTCTACAGCAGGAAGACCAAGAAATTGAAAAAAAAGAAACCAACTAAAGCAATTTTTGAATTCGTAGTCAGCCACTTTGAGCTTTTTCAATTGCACATACTAAAATCAATAAACCTAATTTCCTGTTTACAGGCGCGCTCTGAGGCGAGTTGAAGCCCAGAGGCTCAGTGTGAGTGGCAAGACGCGAATCGGGCGGTGCAGCCAAACTGTAAATATCAGAAGTTTGACAAGTCGCTGCGTCGCATCAGCCAATCAGGAATACAGCTTTGGGCACATGACATGATCAGCGGGAAATACTAATCCAGTATAAGCGTTTCTATCCTGTTGCAGCGCGGTGGTTCTCTGGCTGCAGCCAGCCTCCAGGACTTCAGCGGAGTTCGCTCAATATGCCGGGAGTGAGACGGCCTGCTCGGGTCTCCTGAACTGTCATATTTTACTTGTTTTCCTCGAGACAATAATAAAAAAAAGATACCCTATTTCCCCCCCTCTTGGGTTAATGTGGGACAGCATTAACCGGCACAGAGACCCAGAGACCGCAGGAGCGGCTGTCATCCAGACACCTCCCCCAGAGTAAGATCAAAGCTCCAGCACTGACAGAATCTTCGAAGGATTTAATTTTTTTTATATATTTGTAGAACTCCTACAAATTGATAAATTTGATCTATGTATCTTGACTTTATTGGAAGTGTGGGGCTGTTCGCCCCGGCTGCGTCGGCACGCATTCAGGCGGCCACTTTCAGTGGGGGGGTCTATGCAAACACCTGTAGACCAGAATTTCGGACTCCTATTTCAAGTCTTTGTATTTTAAGTTTATCATTTAAACAGTTATGAACTCAGACGTCATTTAACAGACAGGCGGCGTCCCCTGGCCAAAGCACACCTTCAAGTTGGTATAAGTAGTCAGATGTTGCAGTTGAACTTGCTGAGTCTCAAAGTGTCATCAGCAGACTTGCATCAAGACACAGAACTACTGTCAGAGTTTGTAACAGGAGTGGAGCCCCACGAGTGACAAACCACAACGATGCTGCATATAAATGGAATATACTTATATAGCATTTTATTAGATTCTCAGAAGGCCCAAAGTGCTTTACAGTCACAGTCCTATTCACCCACACACACATTCATACACTAATGTATGTCTACACTGGTCCCATAACCACCAGCAGCAATGTGGGGTTCAGAGTCTTAGCCAAGGACACTTTGACATACTGTATGGGCAGATCAGTACCTCAGGACCTCTGCACTCAGACCTGGTTTAGCAAATGTCACAAAGCTGCTGACCCGCTTACCAGATAGGAGGGTTCTAGGGTTTCCAGACAAACCATTCACAACTGACTGAATAAAACGACTTTACAGGCGACTTCCCTAACACCAAGACACAGCCGTGGACGTTTGCAGTACAACATCATGTGGCCTGGACAATCCCCCAATGGTCTGCTGTTGGGTCATTTTACAAAGTAAAAACTGGTCTTTAGAATTACTGGAGAAGGTCATGTGAGCATTACGCTGAGGTCACAAATGTTCCCAAGGTTTGCTTTGGTGGCAGAGGTGCAACAGTCTGGGCAGGGAACAGAGGCCAGAAAAAATCTATTTGGTTATGGATGATGGCCCAATCACTGTCCATTCTTATCTCAGAGACATCTTAGAACCCACCATCATCCCTCAATTCCACCATAACACCCCCAAGCTTCTCTTTATGTATTTTCCTTCAAACTAATACAGAAGTTCTCAACGCATTACTATTTTGTTGGTTAAAATGTTGTAAGGAATAGGATTACAATTAAACCACAACAATCACCTGTAATGAATTACGGTTTCAATGTAACTAAACCTGCTGCAAAGCACCTTCAGTAGATCATCCTAACTGCTAGCTTAACCTTAGAGGACAATCGCTGGGTGATTTTCACCCATGCAAAAGTATACACATGATTTCCAATATATTGCATTTTTCTGAGTGTTATAGGTCCCTGGGTAAAGTCATACGTGTCCCAGGAATGGGTGGACCAAAGACCAAGTCTCCAGTATCATTACTATTTTGGAGGGAATATTTTGTTCTTGAAGTTGAGAATAAAAGAAAGCTACTCAAATTTATCATGTCTTGTCATATTTTGATCTATTTTTTATGACAAATACTTTTATTGGATATATTATATCACCTAAAATTACCAGGCAAAAGTAATGGTGTAACTTTTTATGGTAAAAGAGTTCTAGGGTTAAGGGCAACATAAAGTTACAAATACTAGATCTGAGAATTATGGATGAGTTAGTCCACTGTACTATAGCTTAACCCTTCTACACCAGAGCTTTAACTCGAGTGCTGACTTTCTTTCAACTAGAGTAACTCTTCAACTGTTTTCATAATTAATGCTATTCCAGTGGATTCTGATGCAGATAAAATGTGTGTTTTTTGTCCTGTACTGTCAACAATCAATGCATGAAATAAACAAGATCGATCAATCATTCAAAAGCAGGCCTGTGCTGATATGTTATGCTGTACAGCAGTGAAGTGATTACGCAACAGAACAACAACGTGGACCAACAGTGTAATAATCTGAGTTATGGAATGTCAGACTGTGTGTTTTAGGTGCCTCCAGTGTTAATGGGTTAGGCACCTTGAATTCTCTCTTTTTTTTCTTATTCCAAACTTTGGGGCATTGATTTCCATATGAAACTAAAAATGCAATCAAATCTAAATTTTTGGTCACTAAGCAACATAGACTTATGTTATTTTCAGTCTCATCATGACACCTCCTGAGGAAAGGCAGGTGAAGTTTGGTGAACTGAGAGAGTTCTAGATTTCTGTTGGTCATGGTTCCAGCAGCATTTTTCACTAAATTTTGACTCAGGTTTCTTATAGAACCCCTTCAAAGATTGTTATTTCTGTTACTTGTGTGGCTTTTCATCAGAATTATCATTCCATGTGACTCCCTACTATAATGTGATGCAGCACTCTTTGAACTACCAGCGTGTTCAGTGCCGACTGTCTTTCATTCCTCGTGCAAAGTGTCAATGACGATCTTTTATGCCTCATTTCCACCGAGTGGTCCAGACCAGACCGGTCTACTTCTGGCCGATTTAGTATGGTCTGGGCAATTCAAGTGAGCGTTTTCATTGAGTATTGGACCATCAAGTCGCATGCGGGGTGTAGACCGTTGACGTGACTGTGTGTCATAATGGCGCAAGTACAGCGGTCCTCCGTATTTGTGTCTCCGGTCCCTAACCCGCGTCACTATGGGGGGATACTGAATGCAAGGAATTTTATATTCTTTTTAAGAAGATTGCGGGGGCGTAGAAGAATGGAGCCAAAAAGAGGACAAAACTTACGGCTTGGATCTTCAGTCAGAAAAAGTGCTGTTTGGACACTTTCTGTTGTCGTAAAACCTTTCTGCCAATTAATGGATTCCTTTTTTAACTACAGTAACTCCACCCTAACTGGTCAGTTCAATATTTTTATGAACCTAAAACAAAAGGGGAGCAGAGAAATGGTACCAATCGATCCAGCCTAATATTTTCATTTAATAATGGAAACACTCAAAAAACCTTACTGGTCTTGTCCAGTCAGGTCTGGACCACTCACAAGGCATTAGACAAGTGCCAGGTGTGTAGTCATCCCAGTGATTGTGTGATGGATTGATCTATCTTTGAACTGTTATACACATAACTGTAAAGTGTAATGTAAATCAGTTTTAATATAGTGGAAAAGTTACAGAATGTTATTTCTGGTGTTGGCGACAGGCCCAGAGTTAAAGGGTTAGAGGCCAGAAAAAACATCTTCATCCATATTCAAAACCATGAGATCGCTGGAGCCAACCCAACTACTGTTGGTTACTGAAGGCGGGGTACACCCTGAACAGGTCACCAGTCTGATGCAAAACCACATACTTATACACATCAAAAGACAATTTAGGGACACCGGTTAACCTATAAACTGTTTTGAAACTGGAGTGCCTGGAGAAAACCCATGCATGGGGCAAGAGAGCCAGCCACTTCACCACAATCCAGCCCAAAAGAAAAACCTGTACAGTTTTTGATATTTTATTTTATCGGTTATTTAAACAAAAGATACTTTTACTGACAAATCTTTTAAAAAAGACTTATAATCTAAAAAAAACTATAAAAGAAAAACACACATTACTGCATCAGTCGGCTGTCAAGACTCTCACAGTGGGATCATCCAGTGACACCTGTCTTTCACAGGTTGTGACGCTCGTGGTCACCGCTTTTCTCCACTTTGGGACTAACCATAACCAGCCCATTAGAGAAAAGAAAGATTTAACTAACAGCACATTCTTGCATTGCGGGAAGTCAGTACACAGGGGTTGCATTTGCAGGTCAGCCTGAGGTCACTATGGGCATCCATTAGTGGCCTTATTTAGAGACTTATTTCTTTAAGAGGAGTCACTGGCCTGCAAGACAAAGAATCATTACCTTTGCCCGCCTCCTCCCTGCCAGTAGTCAATAATGAGGGATCATTAAAATGAATAGATGGACATTCCCCTTTTCTCCGGATCCTTATTGTGAAATCAGTGTCAGGGGAAATGAAGATTGAGCTCAGTGAAGGCGTCTAAAAGCCTCACAGTGATTGTCGTGAACTCATCTCCAGTGCCAGGCTCCTTTATCTACTGTAAGAGTCTGCACCTGCCTGAACTCCTGACTAGCCAGGGCTTTTACTGCAGCCCATTAGGAGCATCCCTAATGCATGCTACCTTCAACATAAACATTCTGCGTATGCTCTGAGACGTTTACAGCAAATAATGGGAGAATAATTGCTCTGGATGTCTTGACTTCTTTTTCTTCTTGAAAAAAAAAAACCTCTTTCATGAGATACTACAGGCTACAACTTTGATTTCAAGTGAAGAGAAGTTAATGTTGTGATTGTATGAGTATCTACTAAAAGATAATTCTCCCTTTTCACATCACTTAAGCTTCACCGTCTGTCCCTCTGCTAAATTTGATAAATCCTTGCACATCGTTTCATGCATCTGAACAGAAAGAGCGAATCAAGCTGAACGATAGCAGATGGAGAAAGAAGGATTTTCCAGGCCACATCTGGGTGCCTTTTGGAGCATCTCTTAAAGTGTCTTTTAAGAGTGGGATTTGTCTGTGGGTCTGCAACAATGTGACCATATCAGGATGTCATCTGCTGAAGCGGTCACATGTGAACCAGCGTTGTAAAACACGTCTGTGCACACCTGTGGAGCCTGCCGGTCCCACCCCAAACAGATTTAACAGACCCGTGTAAACATGTGGTCAACTTGCATGTACACAATTGACATGCATGATCCGCATCAAGTTTTCAAAGGTAACTGATAAGAAAGTCTGTTTATAGTCATCCGACATATGTTTCTGAAGAATAAAGAATTCTTAAAAATGGGCTTGAGGGGCCAGCAGAGATCAAGTGCAGCGCCGGCTTATGGGGCAGAACTATCACAGGTACCTCAGTATGGTCAAGCAATTATCTCCCAAAGCATCTCTTAAAGCCACCCCCATGGTTTTCTCAACATGCTCTTCATAACACAGGCATATCGAGGATTTACTACCTGCAGATGGCTGTCAGAGACTTCCAGCGCTGTGCCTTTCCACAGGTTTAGTAAAAACTGAAATCAAGGGCTCTATGGGAATATCCTAGAATGGATGTGGGGTAGTAAAGGCATTGTAAATCTGGACAATGAAACTTCTAAGTCATGCCCTCTAACAGGTGGTGAGTACTTGTGGACTTTTGGGACACTGCACTACAATTACTCAGATGAAGGACAAACGTTTTTAGATTTCTTAGTCTTCATTAAAGCTATGCTGTCATCAGAGCTTAAAGGGGCCCCACCAGGAAAATTCTACTTTTTGAGATTTTAAATGCATTTTACTGTCCATTCCTCACTATAAAGAACCCCAAAGCGGTATTTTGATCCATATTTAAGACAAATCCTCTAAAAACCTGCACAGTCTACAGCAGCCCCTCCCATACCCACAAAAACAAGCGGTTGGAAACGTGCTGACGTAAGATCAATGCCAACATCTCTCTCCGGAAGAGTCTGTGATGCAAGCCCCAAACTACAAAGAACACCCCCCCATCTTCCCCACGGAGCTGTGGTAAGGGATAACTACCTTCCTGTATCAGGAACCGCTCTCTGACCCATCTTTCAAGGTGGTCTCGATTCGTTTCCAATCGGACTGACCTTCGGTTCACTCTGAGATTCCTCAGTGTGAATATGAAACGAACCGAGAGCGGAACAACTGAACCAAAACAGCCACCGTACCCGACAGTCACGTGATGTAAACACGGTAGAAATAAGGTGATCGGTGAGCCACGGACAAATGTAGAGCATTAATTGTCATGTTATCTAAAAGGAAGTAATTGGTCCAACTGTTTACTTATTAGAATGTTTATTTTAACACCTCTGAAAAACATAAAACTCTCTTTTCTGTGTTTCCTACGCGGCTCGCGCTGGCTGCTGCCATGAAAGCTCTATTGTAGTTTCAACAGAATTCCCTTTAAAACAAACCATAAAGCCACAACGATGAGACACGTAAACTCATTAAATGTGGTCGGATGAATTCATGCTCAGTAAAACAACAATTAACGTGATCCACATTGATTCTACCGACATGTCTTTTAGCAGCTCCAGTAAACGTCATGCAGGATTCCTCCGAGGTACCAAACCCTGTTGAATCTGGCCTTCATACAGACGCTCAAAATTCATCAGAAAAATAAAAAGTTTAAAAAAGGGACAAATCCAGACAAGATTTTGCAGACCGCAGCGCATCTGTGACGAAGCAGCGTGACAGGTTGCAGGACAGTGCCTGAAAGATTTCAATTGTTTGTTTTTTTCCTGTCATTTCCCAGTCCATTAGTTTAGTTTGCACCAGACACATGCATACATCCCTGCACAGAAATCATTCGCATTCACCACAGCCACATTTTGTTTGTCTCTAAGGGTGCACACTTAGTTTTAAATAGAATGTTACTTACCATCCAGGCTTCCCACCACAAACATTCCAACCAGAGCAATGTACACATCATCATACATATAGGAAACAGGAAGTGATGTCACAAGTCAGAATTGTAAGTTTGTTTGTTTTTTCATTTCTTCTGTCATAATGATTTTTAATGCAACCTTGATTCTGTTAAAACCATGCTTAATTATTTCTTCTTTTTAGGTCGTTTTATCCAGGTTTAACGCAGGAATTTCTTTTGAAGAAATGTTTGGTTAATTGGCTTGTGGGAGGGGCTAAGCCTTTATAAGGAGAGAAGTTAAGTCAGTTGAGAGAGAGCAGTCATGGTCGCAGTGGTGGCAACAAGCTCTCCCAGACAGTAATGTTGATTCTGTTTATATTTGTTGGGAAACAATAAAATCCCAGTGTTGATTTATTCAAGACCTGGTCATATTTTTTTTTGAGTATTTCTTTACTCACCACAAGAAGAACCCCGCCACAGCATCCATCTTTCTTATAGTCTTGTTTACAAATGTTGTTCATGCCGGAGAAGCCGGGTGAAGGATGCCGTCGTGAAATGGGCGGGACCGACAAGGAACGAAAGACGGAGGCTAAGAAATCAGCTCATTTTACTTCCGGGTTTTAAAACGGGCCACAAAAATGACCCATATTTCATAAATGATTTCTTTTTTGGTGTTCCAAAAGGTACTATATGATCATATATATAGTTACAGTTTACTTTGAAAGGCTGAAGAAAATCATGGTAGGGCCCCTTTAAGTCATTTCAAAATGTTTTGCTGGAAAATCTTTAGAAATACAATGGACTTTTATTTTATTAAACTTAAGGATAACTATAGCCCATGTAATGTGGGCTGAGAACTTCTTCAGATGAAATTACAACATTTTAAGTTTTTAAGTTAACAATATATACATAGTATATAAAAAGTAAACTTCACTTTTAGTGAAGACTACATGTATACTTGTAGTACTCTTAAATAGAATACTTTTTTACTGAAAAGAAATTAGCAAAAATGTTTTTTCAATTTTTTTTTTTTTTTGATGGACAACATGAGTAACTGGTGGGAGATGCTGTTTGGTTCAATATTCCAGAGCTTCGTTTTGCTTCTGTTGTGAAAAATGTATTTTATTTCTCCAACCGTTTGTGAAACGAGCTGCCTGTTTACCTATCAGAGTTTGCGTTTACTTTGAGATCTCAGCATCCAGGGACCTTGTGACACACGAGTCAAACAATGAGGGGTTGTCTTCTTTAGTTTAATCAGTAAAGTTATAATTTAAGCCTTGATACCACAAGTTATAAAGAACTAAAGTAATCATGACAAAAGCAAGAATTGAAAATAGGAGATTTTGGAATTATTCAAATAAAAAATTGAACATAAAACATCGTCACTTCACTGTAAAGCTGGCAATTTTCTTTTGTGTTCGGATACATTCTGACCCATGATTGGAATGACTTTTACAGAAAATACAGTAACCTATGAATTATATATATTACTTAAATGCACAAATACTGTGATATTTTGTCTTTATTAAAAACTATAATACAGCAATGTGGAAAATTCCCCACTGAGGAATAAATAAAGGATTCTTTTTTTTTTATGCAATCTGAATGAAAGTTTGATTACCTTATCTTTGAACTCCAAGAGATACCGGATTATAAGGCGCATCATCAATGAAACTTAAACTTTTGTCATATATTTGGCGTGATAAGCGAGACAAAGGGTCAAATTCTAGAAATGGTTTGTAACATGGTACATGCTAATCACGTTAGCATGTACTGCTTTAGAGTATTAACAATATCTCCAAAGAACCTTGTTTGCAATATGTAAGAAAAGACAGACATCGTTAAAACAAACATCACTGATTATGTTTACCTCCAGCCTTGTATTAATATTTAAAAATGAAACATTAGCCGCATTAGAATAGGCCCATCTACTATATCTGTAATTACCAACCTCGTTTGGAAAACGTAAAAAAAGGCAGATACTGCTAGAACAAATGTTACTGTGACTATGCTAACTTCCAGCCTTGTAGCAAAATAAAATACAGCTACACGTTAGCCTCATTAGAGTAGGCATAATTACAATACCTGTAATTCCCAACCTTGTTTTCAACACATAAAAAAAGAGCTTGATACCTCTAAAATAAACATTACTGTAACTATGCTAATTCCTAACATTGTTTGTAACAAGAAAAAAAAAACAGCTCTACCTGTTAGCCGCGCTAGCTTATTACACCCAACCTTGTGAGCAACTTGTGAACAAAAGAGCGCCATGTAACCTACCTCTCAAAATCACGGCACCATCAGCAAGCAGAACCAGAATTATTTCATAAGAAGCTTATGCTATAGTTTTTTTTTTTTATATACATAAGTTAAGACTTTTTAGTGTGTCTTAGAGTGCTAAAACTATATCTTATCCTCTTTTGTTTCAATGTCAGACTTATCTTTCCCTGTTCACCATGTTTAACATACTAGCGTTTTAAATCCTGTGTATCTTTATTTGATTAAATATGTGATTTCACTGTAACAAACATGATTAAAAAAAGATGTTTTTTTTCTTGTTTTCAAACTTATGCAATGTTAAAGAATAATATATACCGTGAGGAATAAGAAAATAATGCAAACCTCTTTAGCCATGTGGAAAACAAGGGTGAATCCGAATTTCTTCCCTACCCCTCTAGCTTCTTCCTGTTGTTCCAATTGTAGGGGGATTGTTTTAATGCCACAGTGGTGTCCAGGGTTTTTTTTGAGGAAAAGCCGTAGTGACTTAGAACTGGCTATCCCTCCGCGGGTGGGGTGATCACTTCTTCACGTGGGTGTGTTCAGAGCACAGTTAACATTTAAGTATTAAGTTTTTGTTTTTGCAATGCTATTTTCCTTGCGCTGGCAGCTACGCACTAATGTAGATGACTAGTGACTATTCATTGAAAAGAGTAAAAATAAAATCTGAAAAAACTATAGAAGTTTATCCCAAAATATGGATAAAAGTGTAAAAAAAGACAGATTAGAAGGATAGCTCAAGCAGACACAGAGATAAGAGGAGTTCTTTGTTTTATTTAGTTATAGTTTTTTACCTTTAGCTGCTTTGAAAAATGCCACCATGTAGGGAAGACGAGCATAGAAAAAAAACTAGGTGTGAGGAGAAAAGGCGTCTCCTCTCAGGCTATTTTGGGCCTGCCACGCCCGCTAAGGGGTTCACCATCTAAGCCTGTTTTTTGTTACTACGGGAGCTTCTGGACTTTGGTGAATGGAAAAATTTCACCAGGCAGGCAGGAGGTACACAAGAGTACAGAACGGCTCCCAGAGCGAGAAGCTGTTCGACTCCAAACTACCCATCACTGACAGCCTTCCTGGAAAATCTGCAGGTGGCTGCTCACGCTTGACAAATCTCAGGCTTGTTGCACTTAGTTCTGTTGAACGGCAGTGAGAGAGCTCGAAAAAAAATTAAGCTGGAGCGGAAAGTTGTCACGGAAATGATTCAAAAAATCACTTTCAGATATGGGGAAGACGTGTGAGACAAAACAAGAATTCTGCTTAATTTTTCTCTGTGTTTAAGCTAAAAAAGGGAAGTGCAATAAATCACTCTATTTTTGGTTTACAGAAATGAAAGTTGAATAAAAAGCAACACTTCTGTCACCGTTATGATGTTTATTTCAATTTAGAGAACATATTAAATGCATTTAAAACACATTTCATTTTTATAAATATTTCAGAATAAAGAGACATATGTTTGACCTTGTGCCTACACAGAGAAGCATTACACACTTACAAAGATTGTGAGGAGAGTAAGGCACGAAAAAACCTTCGTGATACAGACATGCAGTTACAGAGTATGCTCAAAAATGCATCGGGAGGCTATGCTGCTATGCTAGGAGCTACATGACTGCGGCGCATGCTCAAAAAGACAAAAAAAAAAAAAACTTTATAGTATGTGCATCTGCATCACAAACAAATATCTGTATTTGGTCTGGAGGCAAAGTTTCTGCAGTAAAGTGCATAATGATTTATTTCTGGAGAAACTAACAGCTAAAACAAACAAAAAAAGACAATAATTTCACCAAAGATAAAACCCTTTGGTTTGCTTTCATCAATTATTGCCTATCTGTCAGTAACAGTCCTGGCCACGTCCTCACTGAAATCACCCAGCTGATAAGTAAAAGGAAGAATGCGTCTATTAACATGCAAATCTGCACTGTGGTGACAAATATACAATGTATGGGGAATACACACGTTCACACTGGACGCGGAAGCACTGCGGAGGGGAGTGCGTGCGGGATCCGCGCTCTCCTGCAATTCACACCGAACGCACAATTTTCGCGATTCTTGTTGCCATCATTGGTAAGTTAATAACATTAAAATATGACTCCATGTTTCTGCTAAGAAGAACTGCTCTCCGCCTCTCTCTTGTTGTTCTTTTTACACCCAAAACCCAGCCCCAACCCCCGCTCCGGAGTCGGCCCACCACTACGATCTGTGGTGTGTGTGTGTTTGCACACAAAATAGACTAGAAGCCTAAATAATCTTTTGCATGGTACGAGTCTTCCGCGGAGGACCGGATTGGTGTGAACCACACCATTGGTTAACAAGGGCGCCGAATGGCTGCGGCCTCTGTTCGCAGCGTTTCTGCGTCCGGTGTGAACCAGGCATAAAGCAGCGGGAAAGCACGCTGGAGCTGATGCAAAAAGGAAAGGCTGTCTTCAAAAAGGCCCTGAAATTCAGGAGATATGCTCTTCATCTTTCTTTCTCTGATTGTCTCTGCGTTACAGCCAGGATGCAGATGAATAACTGGAAAAAACGCATTTTAAAAACACAGGCACAAAGGTGAAAAGAAAAGAGTCAAATATGTTTAAAATCAAAAAAGATAAAAACAATAAATCATTATGTTAGATAGGCATTTAAAAAAACATGTTTATACAAATGAATATAATACAGAACATTCAGTTTAAATGAACTTAGAATAAAGAAGCCAAAAAACAATTTTGATTTATTCACAAACTCCCCTTTTTTTCCTCCCATCTTTATCTTTTCCCTGTAAACAAATTGTTGAAATGATACAAAAATGTATAAAAAGGTCTGCTTCGGGTTGCAGTGAACCGTCCACATGATTGCTGCTGCTGCTGCTGCTGTCTGTCTGTTATCACATCTGGAAGGCACCGGTTTGGTGGTCGCTGACCAACTGCACAAACAAATGAAGCAAAGTTGTGGAGCTCATCGTCCCGTTAGCTTGTCCTTGGGTGCACACGCAGACCAAATGAAGATTGTCATTTTGGAGGAGACTGGGGGAGTAATTCAGTCTCATTGAGCTGCTTGGTCCACTAAAGAACATCTGCTGTGAATTAAGGCGAGTGTAGCCTCATATTTTGCCCCTGAAATCACTTCCCTTTTTTTTTCTTCCAAATGAAACATTCACCTGTTTTTTTCAATGATTGTCTGCTGTGAGTCTTTGAATCAAGGAAGGCGGTCAGGAGGGGGGAGATCCTGGTCAAGGCCTTTTTATTTTTCTTCTTAATCTGGATCTCGAGCGCGCCTGGCCCGCCGTCGGTTGATGCCTCTGTCTGGGTGTGTACGTGTGCTGCAGCAGAAAACATCTGGATGTCTACGCGTGAGTGTGCGCGGAGGTGCTGGAGAGGTCGTTCCTGATGATTTCGTTCACTGCGGAGACAAAAGAGAAATGGCAGATCGTTATAAACCAGACACTGAACAAACTATTTACATTTTTCCAGCTGAGGTTTCGGCATGCCGGAGGAGAGGGATCCCAACTAAGACCCGCACTTGCTCATGACTTTAACTGTACGTATCAAGACCATTTTCCTTGATATTGATGACATCATTCAGGCTGATAGAACCGTTTTATAATGTCTCCTGCGACTTTAATGGGAACTTTCCAAAAGTCTGAGAGTACAAAGCCGATGACATCACCTGGGTTATCTCACATTTGGCTTCAGACTTTATCAAAGGGAGCTTGTGATAATGACGGCCCACCAGTGGGCTTTACCGAAACCACATTTGAACAAAGGAGTCTAGTTCAGGTAAGGTCATTATACAGCCGTTAGGAATTTTACTCACTGTGAGGATTAACAGCTTTGTTTGGTTTTTAAGTGGTGTTTTTGGGTTGTCCATCAATTCAGGTTCATGTTAACAATCGTCCACAACTGTTTTCATTTAAAAAAATGTCCTCAGTCTGTATAAGCATCTATTTTTCAGTTTTTCATAGTCAAGTCATCTTCGTTTGTTGCGTCCTTGTCAAACATGCTTCAAATGACACAGACAACAGACCGGTGACCTGTTCAGGGTAGATCCTGAACCCTCAACTAGGATTTACCATTTGACTCCAAAAAGGATCCAGCAGATCCCAAAAAAGGGATGGGTAGATTGAGAGACTGAAAAGGATGCTGCAGCTTAAACCCTCATGCTTTCTTTTGGGGTCCGGATGACCCTACCCTTACATTGAGGTGTTATCTCTCCCATGACAGGTGGATAGGGTCTGTCAGTGGACACCGGTAAAGATAAAAAATCATTGAAAAAAACTGTTCAGCACACTGTATTGTGGGGTCCAGACAAGAATAGTGGGATTAAGTAACAACAACTCATACGTAGATACAGTGTCAACTTTTTGTAGTCTTAACTTTTGTCCTGTTTAAAGACCCCAACACGTTCTCATTCCCAACCCGTCACATATTGACATTTGGTTAAGAACTCCTCCGCATAACGTTTGACGTTTTGGGTGTCCCTAACTTGTTTTTTAACGAGCTGGCTGTTCCAGTTAAATCAGGGGTCCGGTCATTTTGTCGTGTGCCGTAGCGGACACAGATCGAATCTCAGGACGCGGCTGGTACCAGTGCCCTGTTCCAAGCCCGGTCCGCCTCCAGAACTGGTACTAATCTGCATCCGATACGGCATCAGACAAAAAGACTGGACCCCTGATTTAACTGGAACGTGGATTGAATCTCAAGATGCGGCCTGTCCCGGTACCCTAACCCTAGCCTGGTCCAGAACTGGCACCAATCCATGTTCGGTTTAGGTTAGGGTTAGGAGAGCTAGTGTGGCCCACATCCCTATCGGACCAGTACTGGTTTGCGGCCCGGAGTTTGGGGAGCCCTGATTTAATTGGAACAGCCAGTAGGTCAGAAAAACGATGGGTTGGGGACACCCAAAATGACAAAAAGTGACACGGAGGTGTCCTTAACCTTATCTGGAAGGACCTAACCCCATCAAAACAAACAGGAAGGCAGACGTTGAGGGTCAAGGCTGGGGAGACGAAATAAGTTTTAAAAGATTTCTAAACCATAAAAGAGATTTTCTAAAGTCTTCAAACTGCAAACACGTCCACTTCTGAGAAATACTTCATCATAGATGTAGCATGTCTCTAAAAGTTGTACTTATGGCTGCTTTGAATAGTTAATTCATTCCAATGTTTGGTTCTGCACAGTCAAAGAAATTCTTACTTTCCAAACTTTTCATCAAAAGTAAAACTCATCCAGACAATTCCAAGCTAAATACTTGGCATAGCTGGACGAGAAGATAAAAAGTGGAATTCACTGTTTGCAATCCAAACATATAAATGGCGTTAGTGAGCCATATCATCCTGGTGCACACATCTCAGCCTCAAAGCCATCGTCTTGTCTTTCCTGCACCGGTTCCTGTGCCCGAGCGTTTCCCACAGTCGCACAGGAGGAGATCAGTCCCCCCGTTTATCTGCTGTGTGTTCTTTGGCAGAGCGGCGGGAAGTGACCGAGAAGATGGCGAGGACCTTCCAGACCCGTGGCTCAAAACAAACAAGAAGCCTCATATTTGCAGCGCTGCGGCGTGATAACGGCGTGGAGACACGGCGACAGAGTCTGGTGAAGCCAGAGACAGGAAGTCCACCCACTCCTGGGTTCGAAACGGCTCTGCAGTTTGTTATCACTAGATACTGCCGGTGAAGCATCAGTGCAAGACAAAAACAACAGGAATTTAGGCCTTTGGTGATCAACAAATCCAAAGCTCATTCTTGTAATTTTTTGAAAACTTTTAAATTGATCTATGAGAGCAGAAATGTGACCCAAAATCTAAAAAAAATGAATACGAAATACTTTGTTTTATTATAAAAATACTTTTAATGTGACATTGTTTTCTGTGTGCACACAACGCCCCCGATTTGTACTCACAAATATAACCCAACACACACACAGGCGCAGAGGCTGGTTGGGACTCACCTCCCTGGACGGGAGGAACTCCCTTTGGAAAAATCCGACCTGTGCCAACACCGCTGGCTGTTTTCAACCCTGTTCCACTCAGGACTAAACAGGCATTTACACGCTGGAGCTATTTATAGCGCGGAGGAAGTGCATGCACATGCAACCATTAAAATGATCCGGCTTTAATTCTGCCGCTCAGCTTTGTTTACAGAAGTGAGAAAACAGCTCCAGGTAATTCTGAAAAAAGAGACGGGAAAACCCGACGGCTTTGCAGCGAAAAGCCACAAATGTTTTCTCTGAGTTTCTCACTCTGAAGCAGCGGCTCCTTTCTTCTTCTCAGGCAATGTTCTATAAAAAAAAAAAAAAAAAAAGTGACGTCTCCTCCACCCACATTTTAACTGTGGTATTATTTTGATGATTTATCTACTAATATTTTCCGATGGCATGAGCGCTGATGTTCCACTTTGAAAAAAAAAGTGATAAATTGAAAAAAAAAATAAAAAGACTAGCCTGTGTGTTTTCATGTTTTTACACTGCTGGAAATGTGCGAACTATAGAAACAGGATGTGGCCGACTGTTGCGCCACAAGACAACATCAACTTGCTATTTATAGATGCTTAATGATGCAGGTCTTGTCACTATTAAGCACAACTAACTTTATGGAAATATATACATTTAAAAAAAGATGAAAACAAACTCCTACTTTGGGTGAGTGAAAGATTGAGATTGAGTTCAGGGTTTCCCAGACTTGGATGAAGAACCAGAATTTTTTCTCCAATAAAGAGTTTTATTTGTAAAATGCGTATGTTTTTGAGTCTGTCTCATCTTCGGCAAGGGGACTAGATAACCACAAATATGTGGTAAAAGGGAAAAGCAGTCAGACAAGCAGGGGAACATTTTGTTCTGAGTGGAATTTGGCTGCAAAAACTTCATCCCTCTGCATGGAGTGGATAAGCAGAGGTATTTTACAAGCTCCGATCACAGTAGGTGTAATTTTCCACAAATATTTCCCACCAATCTTTATATTGGAGGGGAAAAAAAACATGTTAACCAATGAAACAAAGCGGTTTTGCATCTCTCAGTCTGGAAACTTGCTTTTTTTTTTTTTTTTGCCTGGGTTAATAATGGAAAGCTTCAGCTGGGAGGATCCCCTCTCATGAATAAACAAAAACAGTGGAAAAACCAGGCGCCCAATATTCCCCTGCTGACAAAACAGGTGTTAAATGGCATTAAATAGAGTGACAACTTTTATTATCTGCACCACCAGAACAATCAGTAAACTACAACCTGGACTTCTGTGTACGGCGGTGCTGCTGGGTTTGGAGATCTATTTTAGGCAGGTGTGAGAGTGACACAGAACTCTGACTGTGATGCGAGCTGAGCCCATGCAGCAGCTCCATCGGTTCAGCACCTTTGTGAGACCCTGCTGCTGAATAAATGTTGATCCCGCTGGAATAACCTGTTGGGATGGAAGCTGATTAGTTTCAGCCCACTAAACAGCCGGTCACGCTCGCCCCGCGCCGCCGTCTACGACGGAGCTGGTTTTTTTGAGACTGTGCTGCTCATAGCGAAGCTCATCCAACAAGTCAGCTCTGAGGTCTTGGCTTTCACATGCAAATGAGTTTAACGACGGTGTGAAAGCACACTGGACTAAAAAGTGGAAGTAAACCAAAGGGGCAGGATCCGGTGTATTTCAAGTGACAGGAAACAATTCAAATATAAAGCTGAAAAAGTTGCCTTTTCAGAAAAGGTGGTGAGATGTTCATGACTTTATACCAGTAAAAGAACTAATTTAATTTAATATCCGTGTTTTAATTTTTCTAAAACAGCATACTTTTTGCTTGATATCAATAAAGATATAACATCCAAAGAGCTTTCAAATATGTACTTTATACTGATAAAAACAACTACGCTATCCTGCTTTCCTGTTGTGCCGAATCCAAACAGGGGCGTTCCAGCTTCATTTAGTCCCTCCTAAAGCTCTGAGAGAACCTGACCTGCACTGGGGATTTAGTTGGCATTGTTAGAGACGAGTGCTGTGCTTCGGGATTCGATAACAGCTTCCACAGAGAACAGAGGATGCACTGTGGTCTGGAGAGATGCGAAGCCTTAAGACCCGAGAGCATTCAGCATCTCAGAGGTTCTGGCAGCTGAAACTCGATCTGCTGCCCTCAACCCGGGCTCGACTGGCAAAGACCCGGCAGAGCGGCTCCACCTCACCTCGGCTTCCCCCACATCGCGACCTCTGAACTCAAATTTGTAACAGCAACTTCCTGGCAGAAACTTCTGCTCCCACTTGCGGTCTCTTGATACCCGGCACCATCCTGAACTCCTCTTACTTTCACAACACACAGCTGTCTGAGGGTCAAAGACCTTCCCAATGAAGCAAAGGCAAACACTTCCTATGCTTACTCCAACATTCTGCTCTACAACACCATCTCTGTGAGAACCCAGAGGCTGCTTCCTTCCATTGTGGCGACCCGACTCTCAGCATCACGTGAGGACGTTTGTCGGAAACATACAACTTCTTTAATGTAAACACGGCAGCATAGAAAGCTGTGAGGCAGACCCCCAGTTAAACCTCATTTGAACCTGCTTTTATGTGAAATTGATTTGGTGTGGAAGCCAAACCAAAGCTCAAACTTGCTGGAGAGAGAAAATTGAATTTCCTGCTACATATTACTTTTGTTTCCCCACTATATCAAATCTTCCCTCGGCCTCAGCAGAAACACTTAATGGGCAGTGCGCTGCCTCCCACACACGGCTGCAGCGGCTCAGACAGCGTCACTTATCTTGTGCTCATAACCAGCAGCGCCCCAAACCCGGGGAGGGGTCGAAGGTCAGAACACACACATGCGCAGCGCGGCGCGGCGGAGATGGAGGGAGAGGAAGACGAGGAGTGAAACGGAGATGGCTTTTCCCCCTAAATGCATGAGACAAAGTGTTTCGCTCGCACACCGGCGTGATAAAGTGCTTCATAAATTCATCCCAGCCTCACAGGTTGACAGCTCCTCCATCCACTGCAGGCATCCCTTTGGGCCTAATGATGTGATGATATTTGCAGACAGTATATTTCATCTGCACTAGAGAGGCTGATGTGTGAAGCAGAGGACTTTCTCGTGTGCTAGCTCTGAGGATGTGGAGGTTGCAGAGTTTTCAGTCACAACTGGTGGATTTGGGGAGTCTGCAGGTAAAAAATGGGTATGGGGCATGGAAGTAGACAAGGCCGTCAGGTTGACATGTTCATGTCCTATTTTTGCGACTGGTTGTAGTGAACCCTTAAGGGGAAAGTAGGTGAGACATAGGTGTGTCCTACTCTTTTTTCTTTATTTCCTATCCCCTTGAACCCACACAGGAAGCCCGTTAGAGCTGTTCACACCCCTTGTGCATCACCTGCACACCTCATGATTGTAGCGTTGTCTACGGTTGAAAGAAGGAGCCAGTGTGCACACCTTACTATCGACTGAAGTGAGGGGCGCGCGTGGCAGCAGTCTATAATCAAAGATTCCCAGACTTCCCTCACCCCGGCCACTTCCTCCAGCTCCTCTGGGGGAACCCGAGGCGTTCCCAGGCCAGCAGAGACATGCACGCCCTGGGTCTTCCCCGGGGTCTCCGCCCATCTTAACAACATGTAACTTAAATTACTCTTTCAAATATTTCCCTATATACCTACCACACGTATGGCAGTCCTACTAAAATCGGCAGCACCCAAACAAATGTGATGAAGGCTTTACGTAAGGCAGATAGCAGTTGAAGTCAAGTCATTTAGTCGCATGCATCTTTACAGGAGGGTTGACCTGTGCAGGTGCTGCAGGTTTTTGGATTGTATGGCTGCGTCTAACAGAGAGGCCACATGTGTCTTCCAGTTTCATTGTCCAACACATTCTCACTCCCAATTCGTGACATACTGACATATGGATAAGGACCCCTTTGCGTCACTTTTTGACGGTTTAGTGTCCCCAACTTGTCGTTTTTGACGTGATGGCTGTTAGTAAAATGCGGGTCCGCAACCCTCGGGACGCAATACAGGATGTGGACTGGTCCTCAGGACGTGTCCAGTAGTGGTACCTAAACCCCCTACCAGTACCCTAACCCGTCATAGTACCGGACTCGAACTGGTCTAGGGTGCATGCAACACCGTAAAGACTGGAGGTTGGGGAGCCATGATTTAAGTGGTACAGCCAGGACATTAAAAAACGACTACTTAGGGACGCCCAAAACGTCAAAGTGACGCAGAGGGGTCCTTATCCATACGTTAATATGTGACGAGTTAGGAGTGTGTTGCATTGTCATGTACATGGTAAGAGTTTCATGAAGTATTTGTAAAGACAATGTAAGTTACATGCATTTATGATGCACTGGTGATGTTATTGTATGGTCCCCTAACACTACACTATGGCTTCTTCCTGATTTTGCACAAATGCTGCACAAGTGGGCTGTGTAGGTGACACATAAGTGCTAGTAAGATTCCTGTGGAATGCTCACACAGACTTCACTCTTTACCCATCCATTTTATAAACTCGTTTTGTCCCTTTCGGAGTAACAGAGCTGCTGGAGTCTAACCAGGGTGCAGGAGGGACACACCCTGGACAGATCGCCGGCTCGTCGCAGGGCCACGATCCTACACCTACACACTCACATTCACACCTGATCACCTAATTCCCTTATATCTATCAGTCAGGTTGAAAGCACAGAGCCTGCATTATCACTTAAACAATGCTGACTTGAGAAGTGAACAGGGTTAAGGGGGTAGAAAACGGAAAAATCAGTACGACACACCTGGGTCTCACCTACTTCCCCATTATTTACCCTCATGTGTTGTATAAAGGTATTACCTATCCCCCGCAGCATACCCATAGATCCGTAGATCAGTCCACAATCTTGATATTTTGTGCCAGTCATCTGTATGCCTCGTGTAGGTTTGCCCATTTTTGGCCTACAGACACCTCGTATCCACTTATATAGGCAGCTATGACTAAGGCGTGGATAGAATCACAGGTGTGGTCTAACAGATTGTTTTCCTCATTTCTTGCAACGACTTGACTGATGTCAGGCACATTCCCGCAAAGAAATAAGTTATGAAGGGAGTCAAAGCTGTCACTGTCCAGGTTTCCAGTCATTGTGTTTCAATCTAACATCCTGACTTGGCTGCATGGGGGCGAAGGTGCAAGAAGGACATGCTCTCCCTACCTGACCCGACTCTCTGACCTGCCCGACAGACGAGTCGCTGCTGGAGACAAATTTAACCAAACCAACCGTGCCAACACACAGCAGCTTTCACCACATGCCTCCCCCAGATGCAGTCATGAGAGCAAATCTGTTGGAAAGAATCAGTAGAAAATCCAAAGCTTTTTTTTTTTGCTAGACGCTCGTCTGATGAGCTTATTTTGGCCAAAGTGACATCTTTGATCTGTCCGCTCTGCCTCTCCCTATCTCAACCCTTTCACTTCCCTCTCCTCCACCTTCCCCTCCGCCTCTCATTTCCTGCCGGGCCCAGGAGGCCGAGGGTGTGTGCGCTCCAGGTCGGCCTCCAGGGAGGGTGAGTAGGAGGTGTTTACATGGAGCCGATCTCCAGCGCCCTGAACAGGGAATCCTCTGGGCTTACTGTTCCGTCATTGCAGACGGCATTATAAACAATTTTTTAAAAAAGAAATTAATCAACGTTACTTAAAAAAATAAGGGATCTAAAACACTTTTGGATGGAAATAATAAATGGAAGTTACTGCAGTGAAGACGGCGAGATGTCGTTCTTTTCATTTGGAATATACTGCCGCACAACTCAACAATTACAGATTCGATCAATCTTAAGCACAGAAAATAGTCGCTTCTGAGAGCATGGATGGGGACTGGAGGCTTTCAGAAATCAAAGGCTCCGTTTCATGCAACTGGTGAAGCGTAAAGCAAACAGTAAGGTCTTAAAACACATCAAACTGAGTGATTAAAATATAAAAGGAGAACGATTAAATCTCTTTCCACGGCTCATTAGCAGTGGCTTTATGGTAAAATAACTCAGTCAGCTGATAATCTTGAAGTGAATGATTTGAAACTCCAAATGCATGTTTCCCCGCAGAGACCAGCGCAGCTAGATTTCGTTTGAAAGTGGCACTAAGTGAAAAAATATGAGCAGACTGAAGCAATCATATTTCAGTGTGGCTGCAGCCCTGGAAGTGAGAAATTGGCTGCACATGCGCAGCAAACACAATTTACAGCCCCATTTTTAACATGCGTCCTTAAATCACTTGTTTTCTTTTATTTATACAGTAAAAAAAATGATGAACTCAGCGTCCAAGCAGCTTTACCTCAGTGCGTGCTTTAGTGTTCGCTATCCATTACAAGTACACATCCCTGAGAGGCTCTTTCTGAGGCTTACTGTTTGTTTGTGTAAAAGCATGTTCAAGACTTCTTTTTTTGTTTAAGGGAATCCCTGGCAACAAGTAAAGAAACAACATATTTCAGTTTTTTAAATCTCTTGGACTGAAGAATTTAAAGTTTTCGCCTGCTTCATTTCAAAGTCACAGAAAAAGGCACTGAATGGTCCAGTGGAGGTAACTAAATCTTACAGAAGCCCCCGCTGCGTACAAGAACGCGGCCTCTTTTCTTTTCAACAGCCCCGCAGCTCTCAAGCGATTCGACTCCGCGCTGAAGCTGCGAGTAATCAGCTTAACACTCTGTGTGCTGACCCCGAGAGCTGCTCGGCAGCTTTAAATCACGGCGCCTGCGGGGACTCGAAGACACAGAGGAGGAGGTCTCCTCAGGGCACATCATGGACCTATTCATCTGAAGAGGAAAGAGCAGGGGAGGCGATGCTGGCCAAACTTCCACTTTTTCCTCCTCTCTCCACTTGCTTTGATTTCCAAGCGCTTCAGAAAAGTCCGACTGCAGGCTGCACGCTTCCAGACTGAAAAGATGGAAGCAGAGCTCTTCTAGGTGCAGAGACGAGGAATGTTCTGCCACCTGGAAATCATAGATGTTCACCTGCAGAGCTGTGTGCAGACCTGCTCAGGAGCACTTGTTTAGAGAGTAAGGTAGCCTTTGAATTTGCTGAACTAATTCAGAAGTTTCTAACATCAAAAATATTTCATAAAAGGATTTGAGTTATATTCACTTTTTAACTTTTATTCAAAGTATTCTTAATTTTAGTTGACTGATAGAAGAATACAATGTCATCTAGAAGTATTTTTTTGACAACTGAATCTTATTTTACAAGAAAAGCCTTTTTTAAATTATGATAATTATTAATAATAAAAAAAACAAAACAAAAGTGTTTTCCAGCATGTAGTTTCTACAGAACGGTTGTAGTTCATAGGAATTTCACCTCTGAGCTGTGGGTAAGACAGTTGGCATGGAGCAACCCAACCCCCCTTTCCCTTCCCCAATGCTGTGAGCTCTCTGTTTACAATCACCTGCTAACTTACACCTGGTTCACAGTGGAAGCGCCACGGAACAGAGGCCGCTTCCATTCGGCGCCCTGGTTAACCAATGGTGTGGTTCACACCAGGCGCGGAGCACCGCGGTCCTCCACGGAAGTTATATCACGGTTCTTGAGAAAATCCAGTTTATTTTCAAAAATGAACCAATTTTTTAACAACAAAATACCGGGATTGACAAATGCGGTCGTGTTTTTGTATCTAAACAGACTGTAGACATGAAAATAAACCCACAAAACAACACACATGTATACAGACAGACACACACTCCTCTGATTAATTAAAGAGGTATAGGTCTACTAACTACTTCTTTTCTCCTTCGCAGAAACATGGTGTAATATTTCTAGGTTATTAACTGACCCATGATGGCAAACAAAAAAAAACCTCTAGGAACCCGGGTTCGGCAGACGCGGAAAAATGCGCACGTGGAGAGAGCGGAGGCCGCGCACACTCTCCGCGGCACTTCGCAGTGCTTCCGCGTTGCTTCCATGTCCAGTTTGAACCTGGCGTTACAGCCCCTCACACCCCCGACACTAATACCACTGGAGCATTAAAAATGGCGAGCATATTGGAGCTTTCCTTCCATATAGTTTTGATCCAGATTCCAGCTCAGGCGAGGAAAACAAAGACGTTCAAGGATTTATTTGTCTACAAGAACATGCATCTGAATCATGGCTTTTTTTTTGCCGTTGTATATTTTACACAACAAATAAGATCTTTTACAAAATATATGCTCTTGATTCATGAGGATTTGAATAAAAAAATACTCAAAGATGCAAGATTAATTTTCTTTATACATGAATTCCATTATCAGAAAAATGCCACAAAAACATGTTAAAAACACAATTTTTATCTGATTAATCTTTAATATTTAATTTAAACGTAAAACTTTGATAAAACATTGAACAATACAGTATTTTTTGGTGGTAAATTGATCTAAAACTCTTGATGACATCAAAAAGTATTAATTTCTAGTGTTTAGAATTCTAAAATCAAAGCACGTCACTTTAGATGCGTCTTTTAAGAACAAGAAATTTTGGGAGTACTAAATATTCCTACAGTAAAAGCAAATAATTCTACCAAAACATTTCAGTATTTAGCTCTGAAAGTTCCCACAAAAGAAAGAAAAATAAAAACGCCTGCTGAGAGTGAAAGGATTTCCCTGTTTGTTAGCGTGTTGTTTTGGGTGAAATAGAGCTCAGCGGAGGCCAATCAGACAGCCATGGGACCAATTTAGGTTTATAACTACCATGGGTCATATATCAACAGTAGGAGCTTACAGTTCACTGGTAATGTCCGTTCCCACCCCTGAAGTAAACCTGCTCCCCGCTGCTTGGTGAGTCTCGGAGCTGAGAATGGCCACCGTTGGGAGAGGAAGAAAATGTGATCTTTAAGTTCACCCGTGTTTTTCTTTCTTTGACTTTTTAGTGTTCTGGCCTTAACAGCTTCAGTGGAGAAAAAGGCACGCAGTGTCCGCGTGTTTGTGTTAAGAACAGGGTTAGCATGAGAAGCTGCCAGGGAAAATCACCAAGATTGTGTGCAACTTTCTTCCACCTCACATTTTCCTCTCTTTCCGAGTCTGTCTGGGTCTCTGTCTCCTTTATTTCTACGGCTGACCTGCTTCTCCTCATGCTCGCTGCATATTCCTGGATGTGAGGAAAGTGTGACAATCTCTTGACCCAAAAACCTAAAAGCCATAAAATAGGTCTCTGCTCTGCCGCGCCGCACTTTCAACCCATCAGATGCATCTCCAGGTGTTTTTGGGGGGAATTTCTTGGATATGGATGTGCCTAAGATAACTATGACATTTGTTTTGTGGCATTTTTCTAATGATGGAAGACATATGTAAAAAATAAAGCTTACATTTTCCTTTTTGACTATTTCTTTAGTCAAATTGTTGTCAATCAGGAGCAGGCAAAAAATGAAGTTGGAAAAAACTTGCAGGTGTAAAGTAGAAGCTGCTACGGCAAGCCACAAGCCCCAAATGTGCTTCATTCTGCTGCATTTACTTGTGTGACTAGATCAGGGGTCGGCAAACTTTTTGACTTGTGGGCTTCAAACTTTCTAAAATTTGAAAAAAAGGGCCGGACCAGGAGGAGATGTGTGGAGCTATTTGGTAATCCACCTCAGACGAGAAAGAAATAAAATGCAATAGGGACAAAAAAGCCTGAAAATTGATATAAAACATTTTGGAGTTTTTATTTCAAAACTGTGGCTTTTGTTCTCATTTTGGTGTCAAATTAGAAAATGGGTTGAAATTCCTCGGGAAAAATGCAAAATTTAGAGAAATGCAGTATTCATGATCAATGGTTGGAAAAAGACACGTCTTGACTTGGAAAAAACACGCACATATGCGCAGGATAACTTTTTGTGCCAAAGGATTACTAGTATATTTTATGATAGTTTGGTGGGCTGGATTAAATAGTTTGAAGGGCCACATGTCCACGTACATCTTTATTTTTAATGCCCATCTGGCATCTGGATCAAAACTGTACCGCTGGACAAACCATGTTTGTTTCATGTTAGGTTGGGCGTAGTGCATAGTGTGCTAACAGGTGGATGATGGGAAAGGCGTAGGCCTAAAAGAGTACTACCCACAATTCTCTGCCTATGCTAACTGTTCTAAAAAAACCAACAGGTTTTTCTGATTTTGGCAAAAAACCTTGTTTTCACCGAGCGGTCCGGTCCGATATTTTGAGCATTTAATTGTAAAATGGACCCATTAACTAGTACCGAACCAGTAGAGGTTCCATTGAAAAGTGGAACAGAACGGTTAGCGGTTACGGCTACGGTTGCCACCCGTTGATTTGCAGAGCGTGATGATGCACCAGCATAACACTTATTTAAGCTAACGTTTCCAACGTTTGTTAGCATTCTGGTTTTTGCGGTTTCCTGTGGATGAGCTCCATTGTCGTTGCTTTTCTAGTCGTTGCACTAGGATGACGCAATGACACGCTAGCGGTCTACATCACACATGCGCGATGAAAACAAACCGCAGAGTGGAATTGAGGCTCAACTTAGTGGAAACTCCTTAACGTACCAGACTGGATGGATCAGTGGAAATGAAGGACTGGGAACAATAGTTTAAAAGATGGTCAGAGTGGGACTTTAAATAATTTGTCTGACAAAGTTACAAGTAAAACAGTAAAACGTTTTAATTATTTTTCTCCTGTTTCCCTCTTGTCACATTCCAGATTTTTGGTCCCATTGCCGCCTTCCATCTCACTATTTCCGTCACCCTTTACTCATAAATGTGCACAAAGGAGAAAGCCAAGTTTGTCAACTGTTCTAAAACTCAATGGCTTTCCCCACCAACCTGGACGGGACTTTTTTTGTTGACATCCGTCATTACAGAGTACTATTTCACTGAGGTAACGAATTTCAGATGTGAAGCTGTTATTAGGAGGTCTGGGACGGAGACCCACTCCTGTTTACTGATGCCACAGGTATTTATATCCTATAAATACAGCTGCTCTGAGCAAGGAGCTCACCCCGGTTTGTTACGACCGACAGGAGGATCCCCCGTTTGAACGCCGCATGAATGTCAGTGTGTAGCTGCTGTCCAGAAGTCGATCTTCACCCCTTGACATCATAAACTTTTTTGTTTTTTGCAAAATACCTGGATTTGTCGGGATTTTCGCCACAAAATGGACTGCAGAAGTTTTCCATGTGCTCATATTTCCTAGTTCTTGGAGGGAATATCCAACATCGAGACAAATTTATGTACAGTGGTAAAGCATTTGTGGTGTTATCGCCATTGAGAAATATTGCTTCGGGCAATTTTTGGAATATTATTTTAGTCCGGAAGTAGCGATAAAAAATGAAGGAGCCTGCTTTTTAACTTTAGATAACCAGATTTCAAAAGAAAACAGAACTTTTGAGGATTTACACTAAATCCCGCCAAAGACGCTGAAACTTGCTGGATCTCTTTAATGAGTCTCTGCTGTGAGGTGGAAGCTCCGTGATCACAGATACACTCTGGAAGATTCCAGCCAGGCCACAGAGCCCGTCTGAGTCCAGAGCCTCTGATCCGTGTGGCTCGGAGGCTTCTCGACGCGTGTTTCCTTAACCTCAGAATGTGAGCCGCACAAACCGAGCCTCTAAACGGCTGTGTCAGGAGAAACGGAGAGAAAAACATTACGTATGACCATCTGAAGTAATACAGCTTTAATGAAAAGAGGGATAAATCCAGAAATTTTGTGGCTTCAATTTGCATCAGTTTGCAATTCAGGATAGATAATTACTCTACTTATGGAGCATCCACAATGTGGCCCAATTGTTCAAAACTAGATAATTCAAGAGGTTTTGTTTCCTACGTTTTGCTGTTAGGCACCATATTATATTAGGGCTGGGTTAATAAATTGATTCATAAACATATACATCAATTTGGCACATAAAGCTAAAATCTGCTAGCTTGATGCTAACTTTTAATGGAATTTCCCATACGACGGCTAATGCTAACACTTGAACGACCTAAACATACATTGCTGACTAAATGAACATCTTTATAAACTCACAAGCATGAATTTGACAAACTTTAAAGGAAATATTTTTAAAGTAACCATTTGTGATCTAAAGCACCACTTATTCTTTGCTTATTCTTTTAGATAAAAGTGTACGGCTATAGCGCGGTCGCCACCTAGTGGCAAAACTGAAATGCCCTCCAGGAGAAGCAGAACAATGTTTCCAATGTTAATGATCTACACATTTTGGTTTGAGCTTCTCCTTTTGAGAAACCATGTAACACTATACTATTAACAATTGCATTATTTCACTAATACGTTTTACAGTATGTGAACTGTATCGCATTAATCCAAATATATTCAAAATATATAGTAGATTAGGTATGTATTTCTAAGCAAAGGTGTAAACTGTGTAAACACAAAATCGAATTAAATCAAAATGAATTGAGAGGATCGAAAGAATAAAATAAAATCGGAATCGATTCGATCCAGGCTCTTGTGAATCAAATCGAATAGTTTCTGGAAATTATTAGTGATACCCAACCCTACATAATACCTTTAAAACCAAAGGTATGACTGTGTGTGAACTCCAGACACAAAAGATCTCAATTTGTTTAGATAATCTGACTGCAGGCCCTCAGCAGACACATTCTTTTACAGTGACTGTGGATATTATGACGGAGCGACTGAAACCAGACCAGAACCTCCAGCTCAGCTGCCAGGGTTTTTGGTCGCACGGACACACACACACACACGCGTCAAGCCAATCCTGCTGCTTTCAGAAACGAACCCACTTCTCATCTTGCATCGTTTATCAAAACCGATACCATCCTCGATGGCTGTACCAAGGCCTTGCATGAGCACAAATACAGTGCCCCCCCATCATATGTAGCTACTTAAATACAATTATTTGCTAAACTGCAAGTCATTTGGGGCCATAGTGTCAACAACTGAATGGGTTTCCAAAAACTATGATCAGAACCAGAAAGTGAAATGTTTTTGTGGTGTTCAGCCAGGGGGACAAGCATAAAAAAAAACATTTTGGAGGAAAAGAAACAAGAAAAGGAACAGCAAAGTTCTTGTGTCTCACATAAGAACTTCCTGGGTTGAAAAACTTGCTCAGATTATTAATGACGACCAATAGGAAATGTATTGATTGGGATAAACTTAGCTTCAACATTATTGACATCTTTCTTTAAAGATCCACTCCAATGAAAAGGATGTTTTTAATGGTGCTGAATGGATCGATCCAAAATATTGATAGTATTGATCTCAAGTGTCGGATCAAGACTGATCTGCAGGTATTGATAATTTCACTTTTGTTTGAAACTTTTCTGTAAAAAAAAAAAAAAAAAATGGAGTCGCTGCCTCACTAATCTATCCAATCCTTTGAGATCTCAGCATTGTGGCTATTCTATTTAAATGCTGAGTTGTTCATTTTCATCTGTTTTTATTGTTATATTTAAAGGATAAGAAGTCACAAATTATTTATATTTCTAACAGTTGTTTATTTAGCATTTTGATTTTAGTTTTGTATCATAATTACTTGTTTTTTTTGGTTTGCAGACTGTTTTGAATTTACTACTTCACTTTTTTATTTATGTCAAAAAGTTTTTATTTTAATAACTGTTTTCCATTTAATTTAAAGTGTTTAAAATGTTTTTATGTTTTTCAAGTGAATTAAAAAACTATTTACGGCGATTAAAAACAATTGAAATTTAGAGGTACGTGTCACATCCACCGCATTTATGAAAAATATTGATATTGGTATCGACGATATCGACCGGTATCGGATTGATGCCCAGTTGCTCAGTATCGCCTAGCCCTAGTTTTTGACATGTTCTTCTAGCCTTTATCTTATGATGGAGGACACATATAAAGACAATTCAGATGGAAGTTGCATTTCTGAGTTTTTCTCGACTCAAATTGTTGTCATGTTAAAATACGTTGGGTTTATAAGAGGCTGTAAGCTAGTGGGAGAGAGTAAAACAAAAGGATGATGTTAAGTGAGTGAGGGCTTACCAAATGCAAAATGCAATCAGCTTCAATTCCGTGTACTGCACACCGTCTCTGTTTTGAGATTGCTTGTTGATGGTTATCCAAAAATCTCTCATCCTGAAGTTCCTGCAGCGTGTGGGAGGAGCTTTTGTCAAAAACTTTTCTCAAACTCATCGTGGAGGACGCGGATACACAGCGATCCGGTTTATTTATTTTGAAGAATATAATCTATACTAAATAAAATAGATTAAATAAAATGGATCTCCCAGAGGGAAGCAGCAACTCTTCAGCAGCCGGTGCTGCTGAAACATGGACGTGCTGTCAGGGAAAGGCAGTATGGCAAGCCAGAAGGATCAAAAATCATCAGGAAAAGTGGGGATGGCAGTACATCACCTGCACGTGTACCATGGATATTAATAATTATTTGATATACCAGTATTTAAAAGTTCCCATAGTTAGTTTCAATACTACAATTAATACAAAAAAATGATAAAAGTTTCATTTGAACTTTTTCATTTCAGATTTTATTTGGACATTGGGGGGTGGGGGAAGGGACAAATTGCTTGTTAAATTGCATTTTAAGCAATCTTTTCCTCTATTTTTTGTAGATGTGGTATCCAGACATGTAAATGTAATCAGAAATTACATATTTTTTCATTTTTGTTTATGTTCATAGTTCACAGATGTGTGAGTGTTTATTTATACTTTGAAGCCGTTTATATATGTTTTAAAGCTTTTCACAAAGTTATTTTAGGCTCTTGTTTTTTCCTGTTGTTCTTTTTAAAATTTTTACTGATCTGAAAAATGATCCAAATCGTGAACCTAAAACCGTGGCATAATCCGAACCTTTGCACCTTTGCACCCCTAAATTAAAGTTATAGCAAACTATGGGCATACTTCCTAAAAGATTAGCTAATGTAAATCCAATTTCCAGCTGATCTCCATGGATTTCATTACTTACTACAGTACTCAGCACTTCCAAGTGTTTAGTGGAGTCTTTATTGTTAGATAATGAGCAATAAGAGCCAAAGCTGCTCAATTCACACAATAGAACTAATGGTTTTTAATAGTAATGAAGAAAAAAGTCTGCTCTATTGTCGATCACGGAGGTGCAGTTGTTTACCCATAGCTTAAATGTTCAACGACTCAGGAGTGCACTCTCCTAAAATGGTTTTTCCCCACAACTGCACACATTTTTAAGAAGTTTTTTAGCTTCTAACTTACACCCTATGATGAGTCGGGCTGCCAGGAAAACAAGATTCCTAATATGAGAAGGCAGCAGCAGCAGCAACAACACAACAGTAAAATATCCACATCCTGTCTGGAGCCATAAATAATAAAAAAGCCATCACGCTTTTTTCTTGTACCTGTCAATATCCCTGCATGCAGAATTAGACTATGTTCTAGGCATTGCACTTAACCTCTCTATCCGTGCACTATTAGCTGGACGATGACCTGCTCCCTGAGGCCGGAGGTTCAGAGGTGGAGTGTTGTGAAAGCAAACGCCGCCACTTCTGTTTGCAACTGAATCCAGGCGCACACATGCTCTGCTGCCGAAAGATTCAGGGGCTAGCCCAGCTTTAGTGAGTCCCATTAGACACTTCAAGCTCCACTTTAATGAACACCCCCCTAAAAAAAAATCTTCTCAGTCCGCTGCCCTCCCCTTCAATCCAGCCTTGCGGCACACTCCAATGTTAGCGACTCAGCATGTTTTCAGCATGGTGCGGACGCGCTCTCAATCATCATTAGGGGTTTTGCGGAGTCCTGGGGTCTGGGCAGGATGCCAGGATGTGTAAAAGTTTCCATGAGGAATGCCTTAAGTGCGCCTCAGGAGAATACTGATATCTGGGTCGCGCGAGTCTCTCAGGAAGAATACTCTGCTTTCTGTTTTTATGTTGTAGGAATGGATTGACAATGTTCAACTCATTCGAAGCTCTTTTCTGGTCTGCATCAAGCATTATTTTGGGGAGTGAATCTTGCTTGTTCAGAGCTCTTTAAAGTGAGAAGAGAGAAATCGGTAGGAAACACACAACACAATCACGATGAAAGTCATCAACAGCTGTTGAGGGGAACACTTATCTGATCCTGGAGAATACGAACGAAATGCAGCTCGGAGAAATCCAAATGTCCAATTAGCAGCAGTCCCTTTGCTGAAAAACTAGTGCGGCAGCAGCAGCTAATGAGACAGGACCACTGGCATCCGTCTCAGAGGATTAGCAGAACCCACCTTCACTTATGGCTTAAATCCTTTCACCCCACCAACACACATTTGTCTCAGTATCTTTGTCCTGACCCAGTTTTGTAAAAATGAATTCCTTTCCCCTACAACCAACAACTGAATTAAGGTGGACATTATCTTGATCTCTAAACTATTTGGAGTTTTAAAAAAAAGTTTTTTTGTTGCCATCTGCTGATTGGCAGAAAGTGATGACAACATTAGAAAGCGCTAATATAGCGCTAAGCTAGCGATTCTGTTTTCCTCTTTACAGTGGTATTCTTCTTAGCCGTCCGCAGTCTTCTTTTAAACATTAAATCCCTATAATACAGGTCGTACCAAAAGTAAAGCAATAAAAAGACGAGCTGTTGGTTGAGCTCTTTTGTTGTTACTTTTCTAGTCGACTGTGATGCAATGACATGCTAACGGTCTACACCACGCATGTACAATGAGAACAAAATGCTAAGTGGAAGAGAGGCTTCACTGAGTGGAAACACCCACCAGAATTAACTGGTACCGTACCACACCTCATGTACTGGACTGCTCAGTGGAAATGAGGATTAAAGGCCCATTCAAATGAAAATGGGTCTCTTAACATGTTCTTGTAGCAGTTCTTTGATGATGGAGGCCATTTGTTGAAAAAATTAGGAATAAAATTGGGTTTCTGAGTATGTCTTCATTCAAATAATGAATCAAATTTAAAAAATCAATTTGAAAAAGCTTTTAACTTTTACAATCAGTGGGCAACAAGCTCCCTGCTCCACTCCATTCTGATGCATCTACTATAAACTCCACTCCAAAAGTCCTGCCCACAACTCCAAGTCAAATAAGAAAATATGTCCTTTAAAAAGAGTTTTCCTTAAGTTTTCTAAAAATAATAATTTTAGCTGAAAATATCCTCTTTAAACCAAAGGATCAAACTTAAAATAGTTATTTCTGAGATGAACCCCAAAGCCTGTATTTACCAGCATCCCTATCCCACTTTGTATGTGGTGGTAACATGTGGTAAAAGTGGAATTCTGTCTGTAGTGGTTCATTTACAACTCTGAACATTTTCTTTCTCTGAGTCATTTGAAATTACTGCAGTTGATGCTTTGTGCAAACTAATGAAGTTTATCTGAGCGCTGGATGAAGAGGAAATATTTGAAAGCGAAAACTTTTCTCTTAAAACCGCTATCATTGAATAAAGTGGCTGAAATTACCATCTATTACTTCAACGTTAAAGTCTCATTCTCATCATTTTTTGATTTATTATAAAAGCGTTCTCTACTGTAATAAGTTGTTTTCTAGGACATTGACTCTGTAGAGCAGCTAAAGTTCTTTAGAAATTTACCTCTGATGCTAGGTTCACACTGGACGCAGAAGCACCGCGGAGGGGAATGCACACGGCATTTCTGCAATTCACACCAAATGAAGACACCAAAAGACCGTCAACAGGCGCTTTTGCTAGAGCTTTTTTTTGCTGTGTTGCAATACATTAACATACATTTATTGTGAAAAATTGGTTATATTTTGAAAATAAACCGGATTTTTTCATGTATCTTGTTCTAACTTCCTGCCAGAATTAATGCAGATTACTCAAGGCTCGCGCCCAAAACGAACCAGACAACGAAACTATTCGCTGCACGGCGCAAGACTCCCGCGGACGAATGCATCTGCGTCTGGTGTGACTGACACAGTGGATTAATAAGGACGCCGAAAAGAAACGGCCTCCATTTCGCGGCACTTCCGTGTGTGAACCAGGCTTAAGTTGCGGGTGGAACTGTTGGTGCAGAGTGAGCCTGCTCTCCTTTCTCATCATACCTGTGTTTCCATGCTCTCCAGCTAGCTTACAGCCCCTCACAATCCCAACCTAGAATTAAATATAGAATTAATATTGTAGCTATCCAACATATAGTTTTGAGAAATACATTTAGATACGCTTTTTCCAAAAGCATTTTTTCATCTGGTATATAAAATAAAAATTCAGAAATTGTATTTTAAGCTTGATTTTCTTTATATATGTCCTCCAACATCAGAAAAATGCTACAAAAACATGTCTTTCATCAGACTGGGTCTTATATAAAACTGATAAAATGGGTTGTTTGAGTTTAAACAGTACGAGTTACACAAATGCTTAAACTCCTATAAGTGCCACATTGTGATCAGTCATGTCCCTTGTAACAAACTAAAAATTGCGGTATGATTGGGTTTATTTGAGCTCCATCATGAGCTGTTTATGACTGCGAATGAACGGTGCAGTGAGGCGTAGTCTTCTACCAGCGGGTGCCTAATCCTTTTGAGCTTTTATTCTCTGAAGCATGCTGTTTTGAGGCTTCAGCTTTCAAAAGGTAAGGCTGTGACAGGTGTGCTCCGACATGGCATTAAATAGAAGCGGCTAAAAGTGATAAATTAAGGCTTTCTGCAGATTCTAGATCACCTTTATCACGGCAAAAGGATTTCTTAAAGTGTTTTTAGGTCTTGGGTGTTTACGCCTCGAAATCCCGTCATATCGACTCCGCTCTTTGTGGTACAGTAGCTTACTGTTGATAAGTCTAGAGATTTTTCAGGGTCTCTGTAAAACCTGGCTTTTGCCAGAGAGACACATTTCCTCTGGTTGATGAGAGTCGGGGGCCTCAGTGTTTGAGTGTGGGAGTTGAACCACTCTTGGGGAAGATAAAGTGTGCTTCTGCAGACTCCAAATCACTGGCCCTCAACTACGGAGGAGGAGAGCAATCCTAGGCGGCTGGCGTTAAATCATCGCTGCTGTGGTGAGGTCATCCCATCGCCTTCCTTTTCTAATGGAGCGCTCACTACAGCGTAAAGCGGTAATGTGTGTGAACGCGGAGCGGGCGCCCCGTGAGCCGCCTTCCGATCTTATTTATTTTAGCTTAAGGCTCATTTGAGGGGTTTGGGATATAGGGCTGAGGCTGTTAGTGGCAAATGCCTTTGCAGTATGGTGTTACCACCACACACTTACCGGGAGTCCAGCAGCTCACCACAGAAGCATGCACAGACATTAGGTGATGCAAAGCGGCAGCACCCTGAGGTTTTCAAGTGGCTGCCTCGGTGTCCTCGCTCAATCAATACACATGCCTGGGCCTCTTTAATGCAGCAATAATCACAGACTGAATACATTTGGCCAGCAGACTCCAAGATGCTCAAAGTGACATCGTATAAATAGGGTGAAAATAAATGCAGGGTTCTATCGTTTATTGAAGGGGTTACGCTCTAAAAATAACCCATGATAGGTGAAATCCGTAAAGAATTATTTATTTTAAGTCAAGGTAAAACTTTTCTCAGACAGACAACAACCAATCAGGATGCAGGAAACTTGTAAAAGCTTTTAAAAAATAAAAAAAAGGGAAAAACATCTGATAAACAGCAAGACAGCAAAAAAGGAACTGCTGTATACATTATTACAGCCTTGTTAGCCTGGCCTTTTTTATATTATTGAATTTTATTTTCTTGGCGTTAAGTTACTGTATACATGAAGTTAGATTCATTGCAAAAGTATTGTCCATCCATAAAAAAAGCTCTGGAACTGTAATAAAAGATTTGTGTGTCAGTAAAAGGATTTTGTATAAGTAAAAAAATTGTCATCCATAAAATAAGTTTTGAACCTGAAATAAAAAAAAAAATATGCATCTGCAAAACTGTTTATAACTGCAGAAAAAAAATTGTCGGTCTGTAAAAATGGTTTGTCTGTGTAAAATATAATGTACATATACGAGCACATGCATTGATCTACAATGACAAAACCCAACATCCTAGTACAGTTCTTTTACTTATCAATAAATCAACCAATCAGCAGCCTTTTACTGTCACCCAATTGGTGCGCTGTTTAGACCAGCCAATAAGATGCATCATATCCATACCAAGAAGAGAAAAAAATGTATCTTCATCCTATGCAGAGACTAGGGCTGGGTATTGATAATAGATTCCAAAATCGATTCAATTGAGGATTTTTTTTCACCCGATTCATTTCAACTTTGAGTATTCACATTTAGACATATTTTTATATATGTTTTGAATATATTTATTTTAAGCTGATACAGTTAAATTTATTAGTAAAATAAAGAGATTTTTAATATCATACAGTGTTACATGGATTCTCAAACGGAGAATCTCCAGCAATTGTTCAGCTTTTCCCAGAGGGTGTTTCAGTTTGGCCACTAGGTGGCGATCATGCTATAGCAGTACACCTTATTCAAGAAGAAGAAAAAAGAATGACCAAAAAACTTTAAAACAAATGTTTCTTTTAAAAAAAGTTTGTAAAATTCATCCCTGTGAGTTTATGTTCATTTACGTATGTTTAGATTGACCGAGCGTTAGCATTAGCCATCATATGGGGAATTCCATTAAACATTAGTATTTTAGTTTTTAAGTGCTAAATCAATTTGCATTTTTATGGATCAATTATTGGTTTATTAAGCTTAGACAAGTGACTCAAGTGACAGTGAAAAGCTGATGATTGGTTGATTTATTGAAAAACAAACAAATTAGGAAATTAGATTGAGATTAAAACAGAGAAAAACAAGACGGAGAAAAAAATATTTTAAAACTACAAAGATAAATAAGAAAAAAAGCAGATTGTACTGATTGTTGGTGAAGTGTGAGCTAATGGGATTTATCAGTACTGACAGAAATGCTGACAACAGATTTTCATCTCAATTATACAGTTTCACAGCTAAACTCCCTCGGTTCCCTCGTACCTATCACCCCCGTAGTCCCAGAGCTGCTGAGTGAAGAGCAAGTAAAGCAGGCTGAGGCTTAAGAACGACTGCATGCACAAAGGTATATCCATACACACTACATCAGCTTACTCAACACCTACCTTGCCCAGCCCTGATAGGATACACCGATATTTTTTCCCCTAGTTTTTAAACTGGCAAGATGCCAGCGACATGATCCACAAAAGTATATCATAACAAGTGAGGCATCTGCTAACACAGATAACAGGTTGCTGACCTAAGAGACATAATGTGAGATGGACACATGAGGCAATAAACCAGGCCATGTAGTCCCTCGGGTGGGACTGGTTTCATTGCCAGAGGGAGATCAGTGACCTGCAGACTCCCCTGATGACGACAGCCGTGAGGTGTCAACTCCGCGGGGACAACACAGGAAAACAAAGCCCCTGCCTTTTGCCTCTCTGCATCCCTCCTAGAATATAGGGGAGAACCGTTCAGCTCAGGAAACCTCTACCCATTGTTTTGCTTCCTTCATTAGCCGTTGTGTCAACAGTTTGGCTCACTACGCGTGTGCCACTGTTTTTGTTCTGCTGCACCCCAGGTGACCTCGGCACTCTGATGTTTTGACAGATTGTTTCAAAATCCCATCAAGGCAATTTGCCATTTTGAAGCGAAGCAGACGCTTGGACAACAAAAGCTTGGCAGATTGCTAGAATAAAAAGGAAAATACACTCACAGGGACTAAAATAAAACATCTGTAACTCTGCGGCAGGAGTGGTATCAGGGAGTTCTGAGAGGTGGAGCAGGAAGCAGCTCTGAGTGATGGATTGCAGAGAAGCAAAAGGTGTAAAAGTAAAGTGGGGTGCTACGTAAACACTGATGACTTCCATGAGCGAGTTTAAAATATTTCAGAACTTATTTTTATCAAAGGTTGAGCAAAGGGTTATAATAACTCACCATCATCTAGGTACATCTGGTCCAGTTCCTGAGGTTCTTGCTTGACGGTGATGGCAGCTGATATGGGACTGGCATCCTCAGGAAGCAGGCTGGCTGGGCTCCCTCCAGCTTGGGTCGAGCTGGCTGCTGCTTGTGTGGGACTGGGGCTGTAGGCCTGAGCGAACGGACTCTCTGCAGCTCCACTTGGTGTGGAAGGGTGAGACACTGGGGAGGACGAGGAGCTGCTGTTGGCATAGATGGGATGATAACTATGGGGTCCTGGGCTGTTGAGATGAATAGGGCTGCCCTGAGAATCAAGCATCCCTAAAGAGGGGTTGGGGTCCTGCGGCGTTGGATGGGGAAGGTTAGGGCAGATGGGCGTCTCCGGAATAGGGAGCACAATGGGGGCTGGCGGGGCTCCATTGGTGGGACTGCTTGAGAGGCATTTGTTGTACGCTACAGGGGACAGGTCATGGAGCGTAGGACTGGAGCTGGCAGATGACGTTGTTATGGCAGCATGACTAGGCAGACAAGGTGGATAGCCAGCCACCAGGCAGGCGTCAGGATCAGCCACCGGCATGATTGAATTGAGTCTGGGCTGGCCATAGTAGTGCTTTGAATGCATGGAGAGCCCAACAGACCCCAGAGAATCATAGTCATCATTGGGTTCTGTCTTTATTATCGGCACTGGAAGGGGAAAGAAAGCAGAAAAAGAGGTGCAGATATCAAGAAATGTGCAAGAATCCACTTGGCTCAGTGAGTGCTCAACCAAAAGCTGAATTGTGGCCACCATACCCTTCATAATCCAAATAAACAACAACCAGTGGATCTGGGCCCGAGATCAACTTGGCTAAATTCTCAAACAGAGAAACCCTCACACATCTCCCCTGCCACCCATCTTTACCACACCAAGAAAAAAGCTGAAGAATGGGGGATAGAAAAATGGATGAGTCATCAGTGTGGAAAGCCACAGCTGGCTCTAATAATGAATAGGACCTATTTTCTTTGGACTGCCCTTCAGTCCTGATATCCAATAAAAGTACTGTAAAGCAATGAACTACTGCTGTTGATGCTGCCTTTTGAGAAGCCCTAAAGTTTCTTCCGCAGTTGAGAAGTAATTGTTTCTCTGAGGACTGAAAGATAATGGTGGAGTGAACACAAAAAGAGCTGATTTGATTTTGATTAGGCTCCTTGAGTTAGAAGTTGCAGTGCTGAGACTGTGGTTTCAGGAGCCTGAGACCTCAACTAATGCAGGAGAGTGCTGTGACCTCCCGGCTTGATCATCCTGCTTCCCCTCTTCAAATTTCTAATCTGGTTCAGCCTGTCTGCGTTGCTTCCTGATCCGTTTTGACAGACAGATATCATATGCGTACTCTGAAATGTCAATAAAGGGTTCCTATTAATTGAAGATCTCAGAGTAGAACCTTTGCAAACAGACATATAGGCGGCACTGAGAGATGTAAAGAGATCCATATTAACAAGCTCTCTGCTGAGTTATTATAAAAGTACATATGCACAGATTGTGCCAGCTCAAAACTAATAGGCCAGTGTTAAGATACCCTAAAGCATAACAAAGTCTTCTGAGTCACAATGGACATACTGTTTCTATTTCCACACACTGTTAAAACGTGTTAATGGGTGTGGTGAGTGCTTGATGCCAGCCATTAAAAGTTTTTGGCTTTACTTGCTCCAAGTGACATTTACTCATGCAGTTTCCTAACTGAATCAAATGTCTGTTCAAACGGTTTGACTTTGCGCACAACTACTGGCTGATAGCAGGAGCTGAAGTTGCAAATGAAGTGTCACATGAAAGACGGGCTGTTTTTTTGTCACTTGCAATGTTTTTTTCAAGTTGGAACTAAGAAGACATTTGTCGTGGCCTCCAGGGCGCAAAGCTGCGGTGCAGCCATAACGCCGCAGGGAGAACATTTACGTCAAGCCTGTCTGCTGTAGGAGCCCGGGGATTGAGGCTTAGCATGTGGGGAACCATCGTAAGGTGAATCTCATGATGCACAGGCATAGTCTCTGAAGAATGAGGAATAACAGCTAGGTCACAAGGCATTCACTGTGTCTTCCTTCTGCTGTTTATTTTATTTAATGCATGGAGACAAGATTGCCAAGGAGAGAGAAGCCGTGTTGGAGTTGTCATGCTAAAGTCTAACTACAGAATTTGCCACACTATAGCGCACACCAGATTGTAAAATGTACTGTCAATAAATGGTCTCTGTTTGAGCTAATTTAATTTACAAGGTGTACCAAACTTTAAGGCGTGTTGAGTGAGATGAAAGAGCTAGAGATAAGTCTGTCAGACTTTATTAACTGCAGTCGCAGTTACTCTAGAACTTGTTTGTCACACGTTAGCCTTATTAGCATATTCCTAATGCCTTAACACTCAATCTTGTTTGCAACATGTGAAAAAAAAGAGACTGATACTACTAAAAACAAACATTAGCCTATTGTGACTACGCTAACTCTTAGCACTGTTAGTAACAACTCTAATACTGCTCCACGGTAGCAGTGTTAGCATTTTCACAACACCACCCAACCTTGTTTGTGAAAAAGTGAAAAAAAAAACAGCGTGATATTTCTAAAATAAACGTTACTGTGGCTACAATAACTCCCACCCTTGCTAGCATCACGTAAAAAAAATTGTCCGATGGGGCTACACGTTTGCCACATTGCCGTTTTCCCAATAATATCCAACATTGTTTGTGGGAGGTAAAAAAAATAAATAAATAAAACAGACTAATATGGCTAAAAGAAACTCTCATGTTTTTGCTAACTCTCACCCTTGTTAGTAACACGTAAAAAAAAAAAAAAAAATAGTCAGACAGTGCTACACGGTTAGCCATGTTAGCAGAGTTAGATTATTCACAATATCAACCAACCTTGTTTGTGAGAGGTAAAAAAACAGACTGATAATAACGCTATAAGAGAAGTTACTGTGGCTATAACTCCGACTCTTGTTAGCAACATAAATAGTCAGTGTTACACGCTAGTCATGAACGTGTATTTACAATAACATCCAACTGTTAAATACTATAAAAATTGACAGATACTGCTAAAACAAACATTACTGTGACTACTCCCAAGCTTGTTATTTATATACATAAATAAAAATAGTCAGACAGTGCTACACGTTAGTCAAATTAGCATATTCATAACAACACCCATCCAAACATTCTAACAGAGCGCTGTGTATCCTACTTCTACCACCAGAAGAAATCCATTTAAGGTGTTCCACATTATCAAGTGCACTGTTGTTTTTTGTTTAAAAAAAGGTTTTAAAGTGTACTTTGTTGGGGAGGAAATTCAGTATGTGATGATTTTTCCATTTTTGGCTAAACTTGGACTCTAATAATTTTTGTTTTAACGGAAGCCACATCATGATCTACTACACACAGAGAAATTCTTCAACTTTATTGCAGCAAAAACAAAAAATAAAACCAAACCATTGTCTGGATGCTGCAAATTTGGCATTTAGGAAATCTGATGGCTTGTCAAATCTAATCGCTTTCATTGGATGTTCTTTCTTCACCAAACTGATTTTTTTTTTCCTTTCCATAAAAATTCCTCACCCATTGCCACAGATATAAACATAGGTCTTCCCTTCTGCTGAGCTCATCTGAGTGTCTCGTTTCCACTTTGGGTGGGAGCTGAGAAAACAGATTCACCAGGCGAGTCCCTAACTTCAGTCAGCTTCTATTTCCTCACAACGAATGGGTTCCAGCCCACAGACAGTCCATGCCATCTCTGGACGTCCGCCAGCTGTCTGCATGTATGCAATTAATCAGGTGGAGGGGAGGTATTTTTCTTAAAATGTATTTCTTTAAAGTCCCACTCCGATCATATTTAGAGCTACTGTAAAAGTAATCACAATGGTCTTTTAATTATCATTATGTTGTTTTTAGCCAAAACAATAATAATAATAATAAAAACTGTTTGATTTTCTAGGACATAGTTTCTGCATAGTGGCAGAAGTCCATCAGAAATTTGTCTCTGAGTTGTTGGTGAGACTGTTGGCACAAAGCAAGCCTGTTCTCATTTCCCATAATCCCCAAAATAAGGCCCTCACAACCCCAAGCTAACATTAGCGGTGCAATAAAAGAGCAAGCAATATTGGAGCTATCCAGCCGTAGAGTCCAATACCAGCTCAGATGAGGAAAAGAAAGACGTACATCTTTTTGTCTGCAAGTGGATGCATCAGAATGGAGCGGAACAGGGACCTTGTGCCCCGCCCACAGTATTTTCTTCATCACAAATAAAACTGCATCTTTCGTCTGCTCCTGGTTTAGAACAATTTGAATTAAGAATTACTCAGAAATGCCAATTTAAGCTTAATATTCTTTATATATGCCCTCCATCATAAGATAAGGCCAAAAAAAGATGCTAAAAACACAATTTTCATTTAAGTGATCTTTAATTGATTAAAGGAAACAGGGTACTATGCATGTGTATATTTATGTATTTTATAACCAAATATAAGTAAATGCATTTTAGAACAGAGAAGAAAAATACATCTATAGGCATGATCTTAATCATGTGACTGGTGGCAATTATTACCTAAGAGGTACCACAGAGTATACAACCGAGACACTGACAACATTGTGTGCATGAGTAAGTTGGTGACAGATCTAACAAAATCACATATTGAGATCATGATGGAAAGAGTTCTGACACTGACCAAAAAATATAGAGAACAATGTGTGACTCATTAAGTTCTGCTTCATGTGTCACAGAACATGTTTCTGGCCACTGTCTCCCCATGTCCAACCACCAAACACAGCAACGTGGGGGAGTTAGGACCCGCGAGTGTTAAGAATAGAACTCGATCTTACAGAAGAATCTCCAAACGGCCTGTAAAAACCAAGGGGTTCCGAGAAGCTAGAGCTTAGGTCATTGCCAGCACTTTTCTTTTTTTTTTTTTTTTTTGGAGCTTGTTGCTTTATGTGGTTGGTAAAAACGGCTTTTTTTATTTGAAGAGTGACACGTAACGTCTCCACTCACGCAATAGTGATTGGACGTGAGCTTGGAAAAGCACGGCTCATTCTGGGGGCCAGATAACTCCAGCTGAAGCTTTTGTACATCATATGGAGCGGCATTTAGACATGAACCACAAGTGCAGTGGACGGTACAGCTTTACAGCATAAGGCTTTAGTTAATGGGATATCATTCTGTTCCACTTAGAGAAGCAAGTTTGGAACATAACCAGGTCTGTTGTTGGGAATTATTGTATATTTCACCTCATAAATTCCACAAAAAAGCAACAATTAAATCCAGTGCTACAGATTTTAATCTGAATTTTGCTTTAGCAAATATAGGATCACTTTTATGCCACAAAGCTCTTCTGCATCTGTCTATAATTTATGTTTAAATTCATTAAAGCAATCAATGTTTGTCTCGACTGCATCTGATAACAGGATGCGGCTAACACAGGAGGCAGGGTAGAAGCTGATAAAATCTGCTTACATGCCTGAAACAGTGCAATCTATTCAAATATTGAAGTTGAAAGGAACTTTTTTTTGTTTCCAGTTGTTCAAAAGCTGGCTTTAGTGTTCTGCAACAGTGGTTGCCGATAACGTTTTCATTAGTTTCAAAGAATAACAAGGTGGTCATGTGACCTAAATGGAAAATAAAGGTGGTTTTCAGCATCTGCGTCCCATAGAGTGTTTGCTTCATCCTTCCGCTGTTTTAAACAAGTCTGGCTATTTTAAGGAGTGGGTTTGTCTTTTTATAGAAGAGCAGCCACCAGAGTGTGAAAGAAATGTTCTCTCTAAACAACGTCACTGACCACAACCGTGCTTGAAGTGGGACACGAGGCCGGAAGAGCCTTTTCATACAAGCGAGCAAAAAAGTGTTGACAAATGTGTGTGAGTGCGTGGGTGTCCTCCCCCCACCCCCACCCCACCCTCAGAACGCGGCCGCACTGTTGGTTGTTTCACTCATCGAAGACACAAATGCACACTGAAACCCTCAAAGACTTCATAAGGATTTCCTGACGTGTTCCTGCGCTCAGATTATGAAACAGTTACAGTCATCATCACAATTGTTGCCTTGTTTACTTTTTAAAATGAAGACAGTAGAATTAAATCAAAGAAAAATAATTTTAATCGAATTTCTATTTAACAATGAAACTTCTAACTAAATAGAACTATAACATGATGTATTGTTTGTTTGTTTCAACAATGGGCCTTTTCGTGTTTGGTGTTCCTCAAGGCTCTTTTCCAAGAACTTTCTTTTTTTTTTAAGTAAATCCTTTAAAGCATTTAAGGTACATATAAATACTCAAACATTTAGTTGTTTTTGTCATTCTTTTGGACATAATTGCATTGCTCTTGGTAGGAATACTTGGTAGGTGCATGTTATGACAGAGCCAAAGCAGGGGGACACACTCTGCTGGCTTCTCTTCACTAACTTCCTGTTGAACACTCAGTTTAGAGTTTTACTTGTTTTCAAGTGGTGGTCTGGCACCTCCCATTGTGTTCTACTCATTCTGTTCTTCTGCTTGATGTATTAATCATCATCATGATGAGAAAGTTGAAAGTTTTTCAGTACTTTACAGTACCACAATATAAAGACCAAACAAGTATGGGATGCTAGGAGGGTGGAAACATTTAAGCAATCAAACAAAAAACAGTTTAATTTAAGAATTTACTTATAACTTACCTTTTTAAAACAAAAATAAAATGGTAAAATGGTGAGAAATATTGGTGTGATCCAGTTTTGAGCCAGATTCCAGTTCAGACGGGGAAAACAAAGACGTAGATGGATTTATTTAACTGCAAGTGGGTGTATCAGAATGAAGCGGAACAAGGAGCTCGTGGTTTACTGTTGCAGCTTCTGCAACACACCTGCAAACTTTTTTCCAACAGCCTATTTTGTCTGCCACTGATTCCTAGCTATTTGAATAAGAATACTCAGAAATGCAAATCTGAGCATAATTTGTGTGCTTTTTCATAAAAAAATACTGCAAAATGTTTAAATCCCCAAATACCATTTTCATTTAGAGTGAAATACCCATTGACAAGAAACAATGATCTTGATTCCAATAGTAATCCTGATCACAGTTCTTGGAAAAAGTATTTGAATCGAAGCTAGAGATTGTTTAACCCTTTAACACCGGAGCTCCAGTGTTCTTTAATTTACTGCAACTTGTCAACTGTTAAACGATCAACGTAATTCCAGCAGATTCTGAAGACGTGAGCGCTTTTCTCCTTCAGAATCTACTGGAATTACGTTGATTGTGTGAACGGTTGAAAAGTTACAGTATGTTAAAGATTTTGTGTTTAAGCGTCACCGGCGACACCTCAGGTGTTAAAGGGTTAAATACAGAGGTGAGATCTTAAGATGACTATGTATACATGGGTAACTACAAAATTGAAAAAAATTAAAATTTTCATAGCCAAAACATACTGCAAGTTAAAATTGATTGATTATATCAAACTTAAAAGTTGCTTTTTGCTGTTTTGTTTTTACAAATCAGTTCAATAATTTGCCTAATTCAGTAGATCTGCTATAAAATTATTATATATTGTACTTTCTCTACAAGATAAGACTTTTTAAACCAAGCTGTGAATTATTTTACTTATACATATGAATAGGAGTTTTTTGTTTTGTTTTCTGTTTGTGTGGTCCACACTCTGAACATGGTACAGTTGTCAGCAAAAGAAAAAACACAAGTCATCTTTTAATTAGACCTGTGTGTTTATGCCAACAGTAGTGATTAAGAGATGCCCTGTGGAGGCTGAGAAACCTTGTATGTCTTTCTCTGCCTCTGCCAAGGTGGATATACACAGTGTGAAATGGATAGGCTATATATGGCCACACTTTCTGCCTTCTACACTGCTGTACTTACCCACAGTGCACTTGTCCATCACATAATCAGGCATCTCTAAATAGGGCCATGCTTTACTAGTTTTAAGAGCCTCATCCAAAATCCTGATCGCTTATCTCCCGTGACCATAAATACATCTGCTGATAATGTAAATGTCACATCTTATTAACAGCTCTAGACTTAAAACACCCTGCATCCTATCCCCGAGGCATTAGACCCATTAGCCGTAGATCAATGAAAACAAGATATTGTTGTTTTGATCTAATGGATTCCACTGGTTTTCCTGACGCAGATGTAGGTCTATCAAATTTGCAGATGCTGGTTGGGATCCCAAAAACCAGCGTGAAGCTGCTGAAAGCTGGCAGGAGCTCGCAGAGCTTTTTCCAGAGACTGAACTGTTCAGAGTCAAGAGACTGTCTAAGTCCGTCTGAGTTTATCCTGAAGTTCAAACATTTATGCTACGTACACTCTGGACATGCATAGCACATTCAAAACATGCTGTATGTGGGTTTTTGAACAAAGGTCATACAGGTCTGTCGCTAAACAATCTACACATTCTCACTCCTAACTCTTCATATATGGACGTATAATGCAGGCCCCCCCTCTGAGTCACTTATTGACATTTTGGGTGTCCCCAACTTGTCATTTTTTGACATGTTGGCTGCTCCCATTAAGTCACATTCTTCAACCCTTGGGATACCTGTACCAGACTTGGAACCAGTACCAGGCTAGAGTACCCGTGGCAGGTTAGGGTTCCGACACCAGGTTAGGATACCGATACCAGGTCAGAGTACTGACACCAGGTTAGGGTACCGATACCAGGTTATGGTATCTACATCAGGATCAGGTTAGGGTACCGACACCAGGTTAGGGTACTGGCTCAAGGTTTGGGTACCAGCACCAGATTAGGGTACCGATACCAGGTTAGGGTACCAGCACCGGATTAGGGTACCGATACCAGGTTAGGGTACCGTTACCAGGCTAGGGTAACAATACCAGTTTAGGGTACCAATACCAGGTTAGGGTACTGGCTCATAGTTTGGGTACCAGCACCAGGTTAGTGTACCGGTACCGGATTTATATTGTCAATCCAGTGATTGGAACTTGGGTCCAGGTATATGTGAGAGAAGAAACAAGTACAATATAAAAATGTACAATAGTATATACATCAACATATTCTACTAATACTTACAAAAATATAAATCCATAAATTGTTTTGGGGATGTAAAACTGTATATTAAAATACTGACATTTTGAGTTAAATGATACTATACACATGCACACACACGAGGAAGCAAGAAACCACAATCAGGACACATCAGTTACCCAGAGTTCAACACCCTGGCAGCTTCAGGGAAGAGGCTGTTCCTGAGTCTGGTGGTTTGGGCAAAACACAGGTTCGGGGTTCGGGATAGGGTACTGCTACCGAGGGTTGAGAACCCCTGATTAGTGTCTGTGGCACAGTACTAAGCTTCCTCGGACCAGTACCGGTTCCCGTCCTGGAGGCTGGGGACCCCTAATTTACTGGGACAGCAAAAAATGTTGAGTTGGGGACACCCAAAAAGTGATGCGGAGGGGGCCTGAGCGACCATATATGAGGAGTTGGTGGTGAGAATGTGTTGAAACAATACTAGCTCATGTACTCACAGTTGGAGGACGCTTGGTGTAAAACGTCACAGTGGTTCAAATCTCACGAATTTTGCTCCAGGCTTCTTCTTTTACAGCTCTATTCCGATATATGAAAGACTTGGAGTCGTATAATTCCATCCAGGCACAAACCGTTATTATTAATTTCTGCCTCCTGATCAATTTTCAAAGACAACCAAATCCAAGCCTCTGATTGTTCAACTGGTTTTACTTTCTATTGCTGCATGTTTTGTACATGGAGGCCAAAAAACAGACTCACAAAAAGTGAGTTTGGTTGCATAAACACCAGAGTTTAGAACGCAGAAGCCAGAATCGCCATATGAATGTTTACATAGACTTTGCATTGGAAGAGGTCTGGTTTCAACATTGTACGAGACATAAAATATGCTTAATACAGGGAAATCAACCTCACTTTTTTAGCTCTATTTTGCCATTTTTTTAAATAAAAAAAAACTGTATATATTGATAAGCTAATTCTTTTTGTGCCTGCAAGCAAAAATATTTCATTTTAGTTTTTGAAATGTCTAAACTCTGGAATTCATTCTTCCAATTCCATTATGAAAGGTGTCTATAAACACTTCGGCCAGGAGCACACACCAAAAAGGTATTCCTGGCTCTTCAAGTTGCTACATGAACGACAAGGTGCATTTTTGTGTGAGTTCCTCTGTCAGCTTTTTGGTGAGTCTATGTTTTAGGGAGGTGCTGTGTGGGGCAGGGTGTGAAAAGGTTCCCTGGAGACAAACTTTGCTACATCGACAGCACCTAAAGCGCCGTCTGTCAACTCCCAGTCCAGGAAGGCCGCCGGACTGCAGCATAAACATCCCTCACAGCCAAAGGTTGCCAGGTAACACGTCAAAAACATCCACCAACAAATGAGGCCAAGTTGTCTTTTGACAACTGTGCTAAATTATAAAACACAGATGTCAAGACTTTTGAGAAATCCTTGGAATAATGATTACGTCCGATGCCATGGTTCTGAAGTTCATGGAAACATAACAATTGGGAAAGTGATTACCATTTGGCGGCAGGTAGGTGAAGCGTTGGTATTGGCTCCTCTTCCTCTTTCCATTGCACACATAGAAGTTAACTTGCACGGGACTGGATATTCTTTGATTCTTGTATGGTGGGACCTCCACGATAATAGTGCTCTGAAATACAAATACAGACGCACAATTACAGGAATGCAGGATTTGGATTTTTACACACTGCTTGATGATTTCTACTGCAATGGAGTTGATAGAAAGTAGCAGCTCTATTATTCACTAAAGTCCCCCTCTGATGAAACTCATGTTTTTTGAGTTTTTAACATATATGTGTGACATTATTCTTATGAAAGAGTCTTCTTTACGTCACAACAGCTATGCTGCACATGAGCTAAACCCTTCATGTGGCCCGGCTGGCGTGCCTTGCTCAGGTGCTGGAGAATTAGCTAAAGGAGTCTTTGGTGAACTGGAAGGAGAAAGAACCAGGACTTTGGAGGAAGATCGGTCCATGAAGATCTTCACTTCCTTGTCCGAGCTGACATCCGGATCAAAATGATATGGCTGGATAATACAGATGTTTTAATGATGATTTACACTAGCGAGACATGGAGCTATTATAACCAGACAAGGTTGATCCTCAGCTCAGCTCCAAAGGCCACACCCCCTAAAACAGAGGCTTCAAATCAACATGAAAAATGGCTTTTTAAGATATTTAGGTTGTGGGATTTTGGTTAAAAACTTCATAATCATAATAAAAATACTACTGAGTACATTTTATTTAAATTGAAAAAAAAAAACGTCATGGGGGGACTTTAAGTTCTCTCTATTTCATTATATGGTTTTCAATAAAAATGGAATGGATTCACAGCATGGGTTTGCTGTACATTACAGTCAGATTCCTGTTGGTTCTGAAGGCTAATCAACAGTGGTGTTTATTTTGCAGCTGGCATGCATTTAGGATTGTGTTTCCAAGAAGTGGGAGTGTGAACTGGTCTAAATGAGCACGTCTGGACTGTGTAGCTGCAGTAGTAGGACCCATGAGGTTGGTCCAGTGCCCGTGTTTGTCTCTGAGGAAAACCCTGGGGGTGTCGGTTTTTTCTTTCCTTGCAGAAGAGAAGAGAAGCCGGCTCATTTGTTTGCACAGCCGTTCGTTTCTATGGGAGGGGTCGTCTGTCCCCCCCCCCTTCCCGCGCTGCATGTCTGGACGGATATGAACTTTTGACTGCTTTAATTCCGACATAGAATTTGCGTCTAATTCCTGGGATGGCTGTCACTTGCTTGTGTGGGTCCACGCAGGCCCTTTGACAGGAAGCAGGCTTTTGTCGGTCATCACTGCACACTGAGGAAGGTTGGAGGGCCATGGTGTATGGGGCGGGGACGGGGTGGGGGTGGGGTTTGAAGGTGAGATCAGCCGCAGTCTGCCTTCCAGATGATGAAAAGGAAAACATGCAGGTGGTTGATTGAAACTGGTAAAAAGCGTGCGTGCACATGGCTTTCCTCTTCATTTCCAAACAAACTGCGTTAGCATGCTCTGGACAGCAATAAAAACAGTGAGGCAGGAAAGGCTGGAGCGCTTTAAAGTAGTACTGAATGCTACTGACATAAAAAGAAGGCCAGTGCTCGCTCACTGTTTGTTGGATTTGATAATAAACAGAGTGGAGCCTCCCCTAAACCAGTGAATGCAGTCAACCATGGCACGCTGGCGCATTTTCCAGGATGCTGAACATTGGCTGCAAAACAACTGAGCAACAATACATCTATTATCAGTTTAACCTTCTGTTGCAATAAAATAATTAACTGCATATAAAAGGATCAAGAAAAAAAACGTCCTTCAATTTATTTACTGCTGAACCCTTTTTAACGCCGGAGCTGCAGTGTTTATGTTCTCTAATTTACTGTAACTTTTCAACTGTTAACACGATCAATGTAATTCCAGTAGATTCGAATTTACTTTAATTATGTTGATCGTGGGGCTAGGAGATATGGATTTTTTTTTTATATCACAATATAGTTTTTTCCATATTGTGCGATAACAATTTATAGCATGAAATAAACCAAATAACTATATTTGTCAAATGTGAACGCACTGTGGATCATAACAGAAATCAAAAGCAGGTTATCTAGATTTAAACATTTATTTACTTTAAATATAAGCATATGGACTGAAAGAACACAATGCAACTTTTTTCCAGATAAATAAGAAAAAAACAAATTATAAAACTATTTTACACAGAAATAGCTAACATGTTTTGCTGTTAACATTTTTTTCTAGTTATTATTTTAAGAAAATGAATTAATTTATAAATAGTATGAACATGTCTTTATTGACATCTAACTGTAAACTCAAATTCATACATGCTGAGAAAACAAGAATAGATTTACTAGAGATTTCATAATTCTGCTTCCAGGTCATCACATTTTATATTAAATCATAACAAAAACAGCCTGAAAACAGTATAACGTTTTGGATTATTGTTATTATGTAATCACTAACATTAAAACTGCACCTTAAAATTGTGAGTATTAAGCACAACATCTGACAGCTCACTGTTAAAGTTTAACAGCATCTCTGTAATGCTACAGAGATGCTGTTAAAACTCAGTGGATTCCATTCTGTTACAATATGGAAAGTACAATTTTTATTAATGTCAGATGAAATAATATTTGATTTATCCGCCGTGTGTCAAGTGTCGCGTGTGTGCTTACCTCACGTGCAGTCAAAAGGTTACAAAAGAAGAGCTAATAAACATGACTAATTAGATGCAAACATTTACTCACCATTTGCAACTAGCGAGTGTTTTTCTGACTATTCAAAATGAAAGTCAAATGTGACAGACTCATTGGCTATCAAGAAGAAGTTCTATCAGGATTAATATCATTTTATCGCCCAGCATTGGTCGTATTAACGGATGAAAATTTACTGAATGTTAAAGATTTTGTATTTAGGCGTCACCGGCGACGCCCTGGGTGTGAAAGGGTTAAAATCCAAGAGCTTTACACAAAAAGTAGGAAAAAGAAGGCTCTGATGATGCATCAGCACTTAAAAACATGCTGTCATCGGGCAAAAGTAGGGGTGTAACGGATCACAAAACTCACGGTTCGGATCGTGTCACGGTTTTAGGGTCACGGTTTTAGGGTCACGGTTCGGATCGTTTTTCAGATCAGTGAAAAGTAAAAAAACAAACAAACAAAAAAAAAAACAATATAAAAGCTAAATTCATTTTTGGAAATGCTCAAATCATAATTCAATAAGCATTTAAAGTACTTCAGACACACAATATTTAAATATTAACATCAAAACATTTGGTCATTGAAGCCTATTTATTAAAACAAAACATTTTTAAACTTTGAACACAGACAAAATGCTAAAACATGAAGTTTCTGATGACATTTTCATGTCTTTAGACCAAATCTACAAAAACTGAGATAAAAGAATGTTTAAAATAGTGTTGAAAATACCAAATCAATCTAGATAATTCCTTAAAAGTTAAATTATAAATAAAACAGCTAAAATTAGTTTTGGTATTAACTGCTTTATTAAAACTACCTGTGGGAACATTTAAATGTTTTAAATAATAATTATCTGTAAAACGTGGCACTTCCGCGCTCGCTTTTCCTGATGATTTTTGACACATTTCGCCTTCCATACATGGTTCGGTGACGGTACCGGCGAGTCCGTTACGGAGCTGCAGCTTTCTCCTGTGCGGAACAGTTGCTGCTTTAAACTGGAAGATTCTTTGAACCCAGTAATAGAAATGTGTACCGATGCTTTTATTCAGCTCCTAAGATTAAATAACCTGATATCTATCGATCTTCGTCCTTCATTATGAATCTGAGAAAAGTTTTGACAGAAGCTCCTCCCACACGCAGCGGGAGCTTCAGGTAAACAGACTTTAGGAAACCGGAAGCAGCTGCTTCAGGGCTCGTCAAAACAAAGAGGATTTTCAGGAATATGACGACAATTTATTTGATGTGAACGGACAATTGGTATAAATTATGATAGCGCGAGGTGCGCACGTGTGTGTGTGTGCGTGTTTTTTTTTTCTTTTGGGGGGGCCGCGATCCGCGGGTCAGACCTGGCCCGAACCGTGGCGTCTGATCCGTACGGATCACGGATCTTCTGTGATCCGTTACACCCCTAGGCAAAAGCAAACAGATTTTTTTTTTTAAAGAATCTTCTAAAAGCAGGTCTAAATGAAATCAAGTCCAGAGCTTTTTGTGACGCAAAGAACAACATTTGCTTCACTTCCTTTTGGTTGTATTAACACAACCTGAACGTGTGACTGCGAGTCAGAAAAATGAGTGCACTGGTTTACTTATGAAAAGCAGCAGGTACTAGAGAGTGTGATCCGTTCCTGGCCGCACCATCCCAGTCCAGATGAGGTGTTTGAGCCCAGTTCACACTTTGCCTAAACGTCTAGCTATGCTGTGGCGTCACTGTCCTTCAACCTGATTAGGCTTCACTTTGCAACCTATAGCTGTATTGCTATGAAACAGAAAAGACAAACTGGTGTTTACCTCTGTGACCGCGACGAGATTTTGTGAAAATTCCGTTCAGGATTGCATGGACTCATCAGTACTGTCTGCGTTTCAATTAGCAATCCCTTAGCAAACGTTACATCATGACATGGGACAGATGAGGAAGGAAAGGGGAAAGTCTCAGGGGGGGAGAGAGCTGGGGGGGTTGACAGAAGATGCCGGCTCATTTTTCACACAAGCGATGAACACTTACGGTTTTGACGGAGTCTTTGTCAACTTTGGCTTCTGCCTCCCACAGATGGTGTCCATCTATAGAAAAACAATCAAATACAGAAGGGGCATGAAGATCTGCTGGTTAGTACAGCCCATCAATTATGGCAGGAAATTATTTTAATGAGTCATTTACAAACTGTTCTTGTATCTGTTTACACAATGAGATTATAAGGTGAACGCTTCTGGAAGTTTGTGTGGAAAATGTGTCTAACTGACCAAAAGATGCCATTGGTATAAGTTTCCTGCAAGTTCAAAGGAAGTTAAAAAAATAAAATAAAATATTTATATATATATATTGCACTAAACTTACAGTCTACAGTTTTATGTTTCTGTTGAGCTTTCAAGAGGAAGCATACACCATAGTGTGAAATCACATGCTCTGAGGTTTTGAATAATTAAAAATAGAGGCAATTCACTTTTACAACGATTGGAGTCATACTATAATTTGTGGTTGCTGATCTGATTCATAGTCTGACTGACTGACAGACTCATCTGACTCTTGTCTCGCTTAATGCGTCTTACAGTTAGGGTGTCCTTATATGACATAATGTAAGTTCAAAAATAAACCATTCATTGACGATGCGCCTGGTTATCAAAAATATACCAAACATCACATCACTGGAAACACACAGAATTGACCAAAAAAGATGACTCTCAATGATGGAGGTACAGTTTAGGTATATTTTTAACTCTTGCTTGTGTGTTAAATATACAAGGGAGGAATTTATTTCTGTCTAAAGAAAGACTGGTCAGAGTTCAGGGGTTTTCAGTGACCTTTGACCCCTGCAGCTGCACCCACCAACAGTGCAACTTGCACCAGAATGGTGAAATGTTGCTCCTTTTTATTTTATTGTTCTTCTGTTTTCTTCCAGATGTTTTTATATCTCCTGCTTACTTCATGCGATTTCCACCATTCAAGTATCAAATCTTATTGTGTGAATGCTTCAAAGCATACACACAATAGTGATACGTTCATGCATGTACTTTTGGTATTCAGGCATTTCGTGGTATTTACGCAATTTATGTTCATTTATGCAATTTAAGCAATGTATGAAAATTTATGCCATTAAAGCAATTATAGCAACCGCATTCAGCAAAAAGCATTCACACTAGCATTATCGCAGGTAATGCGACTTTTCTAGTTGTTATTATTTTTTCTTTTTTGGGGCTATTTTTGCTTTGGCTGAGGTTTTTAGGTCATTTTGGAGCTTAGTTAATATTTTAGAAACTTGCTAGCCTTTTGGCAAATTTGGAATCTACTGAGTTTTTTAGGCTAATTTTGAGTTAAGCTAATATTTTTGAATAATGCTAGCTTTTTTGACCAATGTGGCATTTACTCGTTTTGTTTTATTTTTTTTTTATTTTTTGGTTACTTTGGAGCTTAGCCAATATTTAGCCAATATTTTAGAAACTTGCTAGCTTTTTTGACTAATTTGGAATCTACTGAGTTTTTTAGGCTAATTTTGAGTTAAGCTAATATTTTTGAATAATGCTAGCTTCTTTGACCAATGTGGCATATACTCGTTTTTTTGGGGGGTTACTTTGGAGCTTAGCCAATATTTTGGCAAGTTGCTAGCATTTTGGGCAAATTTAACATCTAGTGAAGTTCTTTTAGGCACATTTTGAGTCAAGCTAACATTTTGGTACAATGCTAGCTTTTTTGAACGATTTGGCATTTACTTTGGGGTTTTTTAGGTCACTTTGGAGCTTAGCTAATATTTTATAAACTTGCTAGCTTTTTTTTGGTAAATTTGGCCTCTATTGGGGTTTTTTAATCCAATTCTGAGTTCAGTAAATATTTTAAAAGCATGCAAGCTTTTTTTTTTTTTTTTTTACCTAATTGACATTTGCTGGGATTTTCTAAACTAATTTGGAGTTTGGCTTATATTTTAGAAATATCTTAGCTGTTTTTGGTTAAATTGGCATTGATTGAGGTTTTTAAGCTTGCTTCAGCAATTTTTCAGTTTGTTTTATTTTTTTTACTTGTTTTTTCTGCATCTTGTGTTTTTTCTACAGTTAATCACATTTTGCAGCATTGCAGTGGGAAGGCTCTTCTGCAGCTTTAGTTTACCTTTTTCCTCCCAATGAACGTCAGCTTTTTCTGCTGAAAGTTATGCAGTTAAACGATTAAAGCAACTACCTTCTACAATTATGCAATCAAACATATTTCCACAGGAAATACAACTTTTCTAATTTTAATTGTGTTTATTTATTTTATGGGTTCAGGTCAGAAACTCTACTTCTCTTCCGCTGGTACAGTGGCATCGCTCATCCACATTTGAAAACAGGGATTTTTCATTATTTTGCAGTTTTAACCAATTTAACCTTATGGAGCTTTTATTGCACCCTTGAAAGAGGCAGACTACAGCTGTAATACTGACTATGACACAGACCTGGACTTTGAAGTAAAATTCATATTGAATCGTTTGGTCCACTCCCCCCAAAAACTCAACTAAATGGTTAAAGAAATACAACTTTTCTGCTTTGTTAAAGCAGATTTTTTACTAAAGTAGCAAACATTTGATTTAGGCATCAAAGAAAACTCTTAAGTTATAAAAAATTCACTCATCTCCATCATTTTTTTTACAAGACACTTTGTTCTCATTGCTCTCCCTTGGTTCTATTCTAGCTTTCCAAAGAATTTTTTCCCCTTTGCTGACATGTGGTGAAAGATCTTTGAACCACGGCAGCTGTTGAAAGTCTGCAGAAGCTCAACCAAAGTTTTTTTTTTTTTTTTTTTTTTTCTCATATATTTACTCTGTGATTTCATGCCACACCTTGGTGAACAGATGCCCAGAGTTCTGCTATGGCAATCAGCACCATACACAGTGCCACTTTTTTTTTTTTTTTCATTTTTGTTTTTATTCAGAACCCATGAGTCATTACTTCTAATTGAAACAGAGGCAACACAGTGCAGCCTTTGTCAGTGGTGCACCCTTTGAGGTAACAGCCGGACTGGGTTTATATGCTGACGATAGGAGACGGCAGCTTACAGTGTGAGGGCAGCAACGACTTTTGCAGCTAAGGCTCTGCTTTGTCCTAAAGCCATTCAATGGGATAATCAAAACCAAACTACTGATAAGTGGAGTTCAGCAGACATAAAAACTGTTTTTTCCCCCCAAAAGGGTTATGTTTTTCACATTATGCAAGGAAGAGAGGAAAGGAGTCACGGTTGGTTTACTATTGGTGAGTGTGGTGGCTGGAGTGGAAACCTTTTTATTCTGATAGCGGACAGAATTTTCAAAGTAGTCACACTAAACAGGGAAGAAGAGAAAAACAGAAGGCAGATCAGATTGGATGCTATTTATTTTTTTCATTTAAACTCGGGGATTTTAAAGTTGATACGAAACTGCCATGGGATCACAGCAGTGGCAGTTAGCTGACGGAAGGTCAGAGCAAGGGAGAGAGACTGAGACAGACACAGATGAGCGTTCCTCATGTTACGTCTGGAGGAACCAAGAGGGAATCACCCGCCTCCGCACGGAGGGACACTCCAAGAGGGAAACCTTAGACTACGACATCAACCTCAACCCCTACAAGTAAACATGTTTTTCCCACTCTCTATCAATTTTTCTCATTGGAAATCTTTATATTTTTTTATTTTAATTTATGCTTAAAATTCATTAACGGATCCTCCTCCAGCACATCTCTGAAAGTATGATAACACGGTCCGACCGATAACCACAGCACTTTCCATCCACTCCTTTTTTTCACAGCAACATCTGCAAAATGCTTCTGTTCCTGGTTAGCGCCGCCTCCGACCGACTTCCACCCACGTTCACTGCACACCAAAAGATGCAGACATTTGCACACACGCAACCACAATATCCTTTCCTTTTTGCTCCGGCTTTTAGCTGATATTATAAGAGGGAAAAGCACACAGAGGTGTCTGGAGAAGTCAATCGGAGAACAAAATAAAAAGTAAACCGGCAGGCTGTGTGTTGCTCTTCATGACTCACCTTTGCAAATGAGATCCACAAAGACCAACACCAGACAACCAGAACAACACACTCATTCATCAAGCAATTAAATCTCGAGACGTCTTCGAGTCATCTTCCTCAGGACTTGAAAACACATTTGTTGTACCTGGTGACAACCTGGCAACAGCGTTGTTATGATAAAGCTCAGACAAACAAGATCCCGTTTGTCCTTTTTTTTTTTCACTAAGGTTAATCATTGGAGGAACTCTCACTAGATCCATCATAGTAAACAAACTCTTCAGTCATCCATGAAAAGTTTGACCCAACGTTGAACTGTTCATTCTTCTTTTCGATCAACACAAAAAGCCAATAAAAAGCACAACTTTACACACAAACGTTTCCAATGATCAAAAACAGTTCACTATGATTCGGAAACTATGATTCGCATGCTTAATTAGGAAGGTTGTCATGTGACATAACCCAGATGTAGTTTTTTTTAGTCCTGTCTTTTTTCTTCTAGAGATGATTTCAGGGAGAATTTTTTTTCCCCGTCTTTCCTGTTTACATATCTTCGTTTCATTTTCCATTTTATTCCCTTTCTCCTGCCTCAAATGAAAACGCTTGAGTAATTTTACTCACAGCAATCACCTTGTCGCTTAATAAAAAAAAAAAGGGAAGTGAAGGGATTGCCCTGCGACTGATCCCGGGGGTGCAGCTGCGTTCCCCTCTCGACCAGATGGATTCTACCCAACCTGAGCACTGGTGAGATGAGAGAATTGTGAGGTCTGCTTCAGGTTGAGAGGCTTCTGTGTAAATTATGACCTGACAGTGGATCTTGGAAGGGTTTATAGTCAGGAAGTGAGATATTATTGGTGTATAACAAGGAAAGTTGACTTGACCTGAGGCTATATAGGCTAAGAGGGATGGTAGCTGCGAGGAGGGAAATGTCATGCTTTTATTAAGAGTCTGGCTGTGTGGCATCAACTCTGATGAAGAATCTAAGGGGAAAGTTAATACGACCCTCCACGATAGTTCATAGAAAGTGTTTTCAGAGTATCCCAGTCCTCAAGATTCCACATTTTAAACCATGTAAAAGCTTCACAGCATGAACTGAGGCCAAATGAACGGGTTCTCTTTTAGGATTCCTGGTATCTTTAGCCTCGTTTCCACTGAGCGGTCTAGTCTGGTGCGGTACAGTAAGGAGTGGTATGGTTTAGTCCAGTTGATTCTGGCACGCATTGCCACTCGGGGAGCCAAGGATGATGGCAAGGAACGATTGCAGGTCCACCATGCTGTTGTTTGAAGGTATTTTCAATATCGACTCATGACCAAAAGGGTGATTCTCTGAAATCAGTGCACCGGTTTACCTCAATGTTTGTCATATAAGTAAAGCTATATAATGCATTTTAAAATAAGAAATGGAAAGATCCATGTGTCTCTGCATTATAGCACACTAAAATAGTTTGAAAATTCTGTTTTGAAAAATGTCATGGGCTGCCAACCAAAGTTACTTTTCACAGTATACAAAACTAATAAAAATAGCCAATAACCTCAAGTTCTTTCTGCTAACATGATCATTTGCCTGTTTACTTTCACCTTAATTAAATAATATGAGAAAAAAACACAAATCTTTGTCAAGTTGCACCATTTAATCATATCCTTCAGTTTGTTCAACCCCGTAACAGCGTATCAATCCCCGACTTTTAAAAATAATGGTTCAGTCCAACTTCTTCAGCAACCAGGAAGTGACATCACTGAGTATTTTCCAGCTCAGACGTATTAACCTACTTTCTTACCCATATTTCATAGTTTTTGTTGTCTGATTGACATCGCAAAGATCAACCTTTCAACATCTGCTGATATTAAATATAGTTTGGGAAAAAGTAAAAAATTGTTCTGAGAAATGGTTTAATTTCTTGTTTTCCTCATGTTTTATGTAGCTATATCCTTGCTAACGTAGACATATGACAACTTTTAGCTAAAATATTCAACCCTGTAACAAAACACACTGTTACGGGGTTGAAGGTCAGACTGCTCTTAAGCCAATAAATCACTTTTTATTCTCTGTTATTTCATGTTAAATATGTTCTCATAACAGATGGCTAAATCTGTAGAAAGAGTGCGGGACGAGAAGAGATATAGAAGAGTCACACTGTCCCGTTACAGAGTTGAATTTAGAACATTCTAGGTAAACAATTAATTTCTAATAATTTTTTAGATTTCATGACTAAGGTGGGAAAATATCTCACAGGTTCAAATAGTCCTATATCTGACGCAATGTCAAAAAACACTTTTTATTTGTTACATTTTCAGTAACTTGAGAGCCCAAAGTGCACCAAATCCAGAGAATGACCCAAAAGAGTACGAAGGAAACAGCAAAAACCAGAATCTTTAAACACTAGGGATGTAAAAGACATTAGATACGCACAGAAACTTGACTGGGCAGTGGAGGTAACAGCAGTATCGGTTAGTGATGAAAAAATGGATACGAGTCGAAAATTGATCAAGCAACTGCAGTATCGTTTGAAAACCACAGATATAAACAAGATTATGATGGTTGAAAGGTATAAAATCAATCAAGACATAAATAATCGATTTCTGATGAACTGCAGCTTCTCATTCTGTTTTTGTCTTGTCTTTTTATGAACATTTTATCCAAACATAAAGACGTCCATACCTGAATACATTTCTCTGTCAAACTCCACGCATTATTATTTATGGCTTTAAATGTCATATGAATAAGAAATATCTAAATTTTAGTTTTTTTGGTAAAAGAATCAGACTGTATCGAATCATCAATAAGTTAGTTAAAACCTTAATGTGTCAATTTGATGAGCACCGTTTATGTCGAGGTTTTTCTACTCTCACTATAACAAAAGCACAACCTTCTCCACCAGCTCCAATGAATGCAAAAGATTATCTTCCTAAAACATGTTCAGACCAGAGTTGGAGAAAGGGTGGAGAACACAGAAAAATGCAGTTATTTGCAGGATGGCAAAACTAAATGGGATGCAGTCTTTAAAGACTGAAAATTGTATTTTTGCATTTTAATATTGCATGTTTCTCATGATGTATGATACATATTAAGAAAATTAAAATATATCCTAGAAAATAACACAAGTTTTCTGATTTTAATGGCATAATCATAATTAAAAGAACACTGGGAACACTAAACCAAAGATGATTGGAGTGACATTTTTCAAGCATCTTAGCATAAAACATGTAAAAAAATATATTTTGCTTAAATAAAGAATGGAGACTTCCCAAAGATGAGCAGAGATTATGAGGTTTATCCAAGCTTAATGCCAAAAGACAGTCTAGACATTATGTTACAAGGGCAAGCCAGCAGCCGGTCTGTCTTGTGTTTAGACTTGTTCAAGGTAGAAGCAGTCACCCAGCCACAAACAATCTGAATGGACTTCAGAAATCGTGCTCAGTGTGGACTGGGTTCCTTGAACTATGAAGGCACAGGATTCTAAAAATGTTGGCCTGCTGCAGAAGGCGTTTGAAGCAATAGAATAAGGCTTATTTTGGAGGGGTATACTGTTCTTGGGTTACAGCTTATATTTTAGCTCAGAAATCTCTGTGAAGGCAAGGAGAAACGGTGCAGAGGACCACACCGCTCTGTGCTGCAGACCCGGCCGTGCGGTGCTGCTGTGCTCCAGGCAGCACTCCAACTCCACCAGATGTAAAAACTATCCAGCTCACCAGGGAATTCCCTGAGCTCCTCTATGAGTCAGAGTGTAGGCTTTCCCCATATCTCTCTCTCTCTCTCTCTCTCCCTCTGTCGGTGTCTCTCCATTTTCTCTGCCTCTAAGCCTTCATTTTATCCATGCAAAGCGGGGCAAGCCAGAACACACACAGCAATGGGTGCTGCCTGCGCACAAGGATGCCGTTCACCTCCCATGCCAAAATAGCAAACGAAACAATGCACTGCAGGAGTAATGACAATAGCAAATGCAGTGAATGACAGTCTTAAATAAATAAAAAAAAACTTTAAATATTAATATAACTTTTATTGGTTGCAAGTAAGTCAAAAATGGGGATTTTATTAGTAAACTTGTAGAGACTACTGCATCAAAGAATTGACAGGAAATTCAAAATTTCTGGAATTAAGAAGTTTTTTAAGATATATATATATATATATATATATATATATATATATATATATATATATATATATATATATATACATATTATGATATTGTATTTTTTTCTACATATTTGTTCATAATAATGTTAGTTCAAGATGTAAAAATATTTACAAGAATATTCAGGAAAAAAAATTAAAATCTTAAATTTATTCTAAACATTTTTAAGAAACTGTTTTAGAAAATATTAATTAGCAACACATGTTGTATTCCTTCAATACACTAAGTAGTCATCTTAAAAAATATATAACAATCGTTTAGTTAATGTCATCATGAAACTTTGAAAATTAGCAAAACGTTTCCCGCCAAAAGTGTTTTTGAGATTTCATTGAAGCAGCCATTTTGAAATATGCAGGAAAATCCCTTTTACTACCCCTAGTGGAAGGATTATGAACTACAGGTCAGATAACATCAATACACAAAAGGTTTTTCAAGAAAGTTTGGATCATGCAAATAAAGTAAGGGTTTTAAAATGTCGGTTTCAAATAAATTTTTAGATACGGTTTAATCATAGTGCAGATTATTTTTGGTTCCTGTCTTTTTAAATCCAAGAAACAAGATAATTCAATCTGGTAAAAAACAAATATTTGTGGCTTTATTTTTTCTTTTTTTTATCAAAACTGGTCTAAAAATCCCATGAATACACATAAACTTTTGTACGGTCAGTGATAAATTGATCTGATTATGAGGTATTGATTACCCATAAATACTCTCCAATACTACAGTTGTGCAGTGATAAGGGAAGTATTTCCTAAAATTCTACTTTTCCACATTTACTTGACTTCTTTCTCTTTTCTTTCTACGATCTCAGGATTTTATCTTTTCCGTTTCACTCCTCTGCAGGGAATCTTTGCGGATGACTCACTGAAAACACTTCCTATCAAACAACACAAACAGGCCTGCAGGCTTGAAGCCACAGCGGGTGTAGTACATGTGAACACAAAGGAGAACCCACAAGCGCGCACACGGTGGATGCAAGGAGTTTGCATCAGTTATTCGTGGGTGACAAAGCGGTGCAGTGGGGATGGATGTGACATTTTAAAAAAGCAGAAGTCATTAATAATTTTGAATAGGTTTTCCTGTAAAGGCAACAGCTCTGCTCTTATGATATGAAGTGTCTCTGGGGAGGTGAGGGGTGGAGGGTAAAGTACAGTCAAAACAACAAAAGAAAGAACTTCTGCAATCCAAAAATTAGCACGGTTGCTATAATCTGGTACATTTACATCTATGACTCTGAATAGATGTCCATCAATGTGCATGGCCCCTTATAAATAAATATTGCAAACAAGTGCAGTAAAAGAGAAAATTTGTCCTGAATTAAATTTTTTGCATCTTGAATTAGTCAATGAGAAATTAATTTGAAGTGTACAAAATAATAGACAATTTTACATATATTTTTGCAAAGTCTCATCAGGTATGCCACAACACAAAAGGGTCCCAGCGTTACCAAACCAAATCAAACTTTTGTTTTGCTTGGACATATGTTGCTGCCACGATATAATTTCTAGAATTTTAGGAGTCTATTTTAGTTGTATTTGTATTGATAATGCAGACTTTTCTACGTAGGAAAGACCAGATGAGCAAAAAACTACTCACTTTAAAGATCTGATACTTAGAAATCAGTAATGAGAAAATGCCTCAAATATTATTTGTACCTCATAAAGAAAGGTTTTGCAGTTACAGAGCATTTTAGAATAGCCCTTTTAGGACTCATTTATGCCAGGGGTCCACAAACTACGGCTCGCGGGCCGGATCCAGCCCACCTCAACATTTTGCCCGGACTCTGAACAATATTAGAGATGCAAGATTTTTTTTTTTTTTCTAATCTGACTTTGATATCGAGACCCGTAAATAATGTGACATTTTATTCCTCCCTTCTACAGTCTGTGTCCCTACCTTTAAACCCACCCCACAGTCAAAAAGAACAGAATATAGTGTTCCCCTTTTACATCACCGTTCATTTTTTGATCTCTAGAAAACCAAGAATGGCTGCAGACAATTAAAAGCTCACTTAAGTAAACTGGGCCAAGACCATGAAGAGCTTTAAAAACAAAAGTAAAATGAAGCCAGTGAAGTATCTATTTCCTGACTTTTCTGTGGATATCTCAGAAAGGATTATTAATATTTAGTTAAGTATGGCTTCCTAGAAAACCATAAATGTTTACATTCAGACACACACTGCAATCGATGCTAACAGAAAATATTTAGCAACAATCACGGACAAGTTATGTGCCCCTCACTGGAAAAAGTTAGGGGACCCCTGATTGGCTTTTTGTAAATTTCATTTTAACCTTATAAAATGATTCTTTTGAATTGCATCGTCAGGTTTCAAAACTGTCTGTTTCTCTTTAGGATCTGTGGAATTTTAGAGGAGGTGTTTATTGGAGTCGTTGTTGGAAAGAGAGCAGCCGTTGTGACCTCCGATGGGAGCTGCAGCAGCGACTGTCACCACTGTGGCGGGAGCGGTGACGGGTTTTGTGCTCTGCAGAGTTTCTGGCTTGTGTTCCTGTCCCAGCGTCTAAGAAAAGTCATTATAGAAGTGCGATTCTTTGTCTTTCATGGGTTCATTTACTCATTAACTTTTCCAATGAAAAATAAAAGCCAGCGTTCTAGAATAAATCCGTCATACAATTAGAATTTCAAAGCAGTTTTCCCTCTAAATCAAAGACAAGTCTGCAAATGAAGCAGAAGGATTCTCTGAGTGAAATGCCAAGACAAAGCTGAAGTATATATTTGGGGCACATGCACTTTTCCACACCCATCCCTGCTCTTTCCCAGCTGCCATTAGTGAGTGATGGTCATACGTGTTCAGAGTGGTCTTTCTTTAATGGGCCTTTTAACGCAGGAGACCCTGGAAGTAGTGTCTCATTAAAGTTCACATAAAAATCTGTCTAAGAAGTAGATGACAACTGCTCTCTCAGTCGGCTTCAGAGTCAAAAAACAGACCGTGGTAATGTCAACGCCACGACCAAGAGTGGCGATGATGATGATGATGGTACGGAGCACAGCATCGGCTAATGTCTTTAACAGTTTCAAGGATCAATGTGAGAAAAAAATTAAGGTGAAGGAGGAAGTAAGAAGAGGAAGGAAAGAAATTGAAGCTCACCCTTCCCAAAGCAGAGGATGTATTTTTGCTTTTTACTCTCCAGGGGTTTCCCCTTCGTGACAAAGAAAGGGCAGAGATACTCAAGTTCCACTACCCTTTCACCCCAATGTTGTTTCATTTTTAACCTGGAAGGTGCTTATAAAAGATCTGGTGAGAAGCATCAGAATAAAGAGGGATCTAGAGGTTTGTCTACCACCACGACATACTGCATACGGTTGAGGTACATGATGTATCCAGGGTGGTTCTGCTCAATTTGCTAGTCACTATGGGAATGTCACCGCACCACAGAGGAGCCAAGCGCTGTCAAATCCATTCATGTCCTGTGGAGTTTTATTTTGAAATCCTTCTTAAAGTGCTTTTAGTTTTTATTCTCCCTCAAAGACTTCCTGTTTGCTTGATTCCATTTATGTAAATGTATGTGGCTCCGTATCTCTCTTTAGCGCAGCAGTATGTGGAGCTGCTTCCTGATTGACCCACAGTTGTGGTGGTACGTGTGTGATCACATTCTTTAAAGACTCCCCCCAATGAAAATCATGTTTTTTGTTTTTAACATGTATGTGAGGCATCTTTCTAATCTTTCTGAAAATGATTTCAAAATAAGAAATCATTTTGTTTTCGCATTTCTTGGACAGACTCTGTTTTTCATGAATGATCTTCTTTCTGCTGCACATGCACTAAACCCTCATCTGGTCCGGCTAGCGTGTCTAGTTCAGGTTCTGGAGAAGAGAAGATGGTATCTTCACATTGACTGCAGTCAAATGAGCCGCCGTTCACACTTCTGTGGTCAAATCAGCCGTCACTGAATTTTTGGTGTGAGTTTCATCCAATACTTACGGTAGCAGGACTGAGAACGCTGGAAAATCTCCACCAGACTCCACGGAGCTTCTTGATGTGACCACGGAAATGTGAACGGCGGCTCATTTGACCGCAGTTGGAAAGGATTGTGAATGAATGAAAGAGCATTTGGATGTTAGCTTTCATTATTTTCTGCTCTGAGAAACCAATGGATTGAATGTATTGATCACAGCAACGTCAAGAAACACTGGAGAATGAGCTAAAAGAGTCTTTGGTGAACTGGAAGGAGAAAGAATCAGAATTTTGGAGGAAGTTCGATCCAGGAAGATCTTCACTTCCTCGTCCGAGCTGACATCCGGATCAAACGATACAGCTGGACATTAACGATATTGATTGACATTTTTAAGTAGCAGCGGTGAAGATTTATGCTAGCGAGACACAGAGCTATCATAATCAGACCGGGACTCCAAAAGCCACGCCCCCTCAGAGGAGAATTTTGAAACTGAGGCTTCAGATCAACATGAAAAATGTCTTTTTAAGACATTTAGGTTGTGGCATTTTGGTTAAAAACTTCATAATCATAATTAAAACACTATTGGGAATGTTTTTTTAAATAAAAAAATATGCCAAAGGGGAACTTTAAGGGTTTGTCATAGTTTTATAAGTGATAGAAAAGTCAGATCTTCGAGCTGCTTCCTTCGTTTTATTTCTTATTTACTGTGTGACTATAAAAAAGATAAATGGGGTGGTAAGTGTTTTGGAGAGTAATAACACATTCTCATCAGAAATGATGGTTGTTGTTCCTCATGTTGTGCTTCATCTGCAGCAGCAGACAGATCATAACTCATACAGCTCACCACAGTGTTTGGTTTTGCTCTAAGTTTGAGGGTTTGGTTAAATACACGTTCAGGGTTAGCAGTCTATTTGTGAAGCTGATCAGGGCTGTTTTCAGTGTCCGCCCACACATGGCCGAAGCACAAACAAATAAAATGAAAAACTTGTTCTATTCATACCGGTGACAGTGAAGGGAGAGCTTCTAAAGCTCACAGGTTTACTGTCAAGGAAGGAGGAGCCAGTGAAGGGAAAAGAGAGAGAAAGAGAAGTTGCACATGTCCTGGTTGTGATTCAATCCTTCACTTGTGGCAAGCACCAGTGAAAAGGCAATGGAAACTTCAGCAAATGTAAATACGCTTTGGTTAAAAATATAGCGGTCTAATGCGCACCACATGTGGCTTGCTGGCGGCTCCTGCTCTATTTTGACGGGAATTAAGACTACGAAAAGGCAATTGGAAAAAAGAAAGGATGAAAACATTTGAAAGAGATATTAGGAGGGGAAATTAAAATGCAATAGGCTCCGTCTGAATGGGTCTTGGTGCAGCTTACCCTGTGCCTTCTCCACAAACACCACCTTGGACTCGGGGAGAAAATTGAGCCCGCTGAGAAGCATCATCTTGCCTCCGGTGGCGGGGTAGCTGTCCAAGCTTTGCTTCTCCACCAATGGAAGCTCCTGAGCTGAGCGCTGGGCTGCATGAGAGAATGGAAGCACACACCCAACAGTATTTCAGTTCAGACTGAACGTCCTGGTGCGGATCTTCATCCAATCTGAGAAGAACATGGCCACCGCACAGCCAGTAAAACGGCAGGTTTTGATTATGGAAACAGGCCTATCAAATTTATTAGCATGATTTCATGACCCCTAGCAAAGAGGTGTTCAGCCAACAGCTGCTTTTTAAATGACATTGAAAAAGACCCAGAACTTGAATAAAATTGCAGTCAGAAAATTGTTCATTATTTTCCATCAGGCAGCCTGCAGCCAGCCACCTGTCTCCGTTTTTCTATGAAATGATGCAAGAAGGTCACCTTTGACCCCTTAAAGGTGGCCCATGAAAAACAATGCATGTTTATAATCGTGGATTTAAACAAACAGGAGCTCAAACTCAGTAATGATGAATCAACTGGGATTAACTTTTAACTACAGCAGCGGCTCTGTCTCCCTGCACTGTCTAACTATAATTGGTTTCCCAGAGTGCAAATAACATCACACCTATGCACACAAACCAATGACACAGAAACAGAGGTTTCTTTCAGTGAATGGCAAACGCTTTTTTGTGGAACCTGCGCTAATGGGGTATTCTCACCACAATAACTTGTGCATTCAGTCATAAAAAGTGAATTTAAAATAGATAACATGTGTGTTTGGCATCATGTACAATGCATCTATTACCTTAGCAAGTTCTTTTGATCGTATAAAGCTTATTGGGTGCAGAAGTACGGAATTAGCTCCAGTAGGTAGTAAAATAGTGGCTCAGTTTATTGGATTATAACAATGGATGCAACCTTTCGCCCACATGGAAAGCCAGAAGAAAATGCCAGATTTTCTGTGCGGACTCTCATACTTACAGCATTCAATGGGGTTAGAGGCAGTCTGTAGGGACACCGTCCTGCCGTTGGGCTGCGCGATGTGCACCCGAAACACCAATCGGACACGAGTGTTTTTGCGCCCGATGTCCGTTTCCCCTTTACGTAGCTCTATGTCGGAATTACGCAGCTTCAGGATTCCAGCACAATCAATTCTAGGACAAACACAAGGAGAGAAAAACATTGTATTTGTGCTGACAAAGTAAGGACATAGTCAACATTTGTACCTATTACTTTGAAAAATTGTTGAAACGGCTGAATTTTTCTTATCCTTAACGAATATGTGAAACAGCTCTCTTTTTCTCAGCTTGTTTCAAAATAATAGTGCTCCAGAGCAAAATTCAAAAATGATCTTGACATGAAAAACCTTTCACCAAAAAGGATTTAGAAATACAGAGCTGATTACATTTTTCCATGCAGGCTCGCTGTGTGTGTGCGTACAAGACTGGCTGTGAGCTTTTCAGCTGTGCTTCCCTCCTGAAAAATTCTATTTATTAACTCTCTTTAGTTCTCTGTCTTTTTTTCAGTGAAAAAAAAAAAAAAAAAACGTGAACGTGGCGGAAAGGCGGTTGCGCTGAGCAGGCGCGTGTGCGGAGTGTTCCGGAGCACAACATGAACAGAGCATGAAAGGATTTGTGATTATTTCAATGTTATGTATAATTATTTATTTGTATTTAATCCTTTCTGATCACCTTTGATTCATTGTGTTGAGAAAAAAGAAAATTTGAAAAAGTTGAAATAGTGACTTTAAAACTGTGAATCGGATTGTGGCTTGCCTGAATCATTACATCCCGAGCACCAATTCAATACTTTTTAAAATGTTTCCTCACGACGTTTTCTTAACCAAACACCATTTCCATTGTAAAACAACTCTTTCACTCTAGTACCTTACTGTCTTTTGCATCTTCAGAACTCAAAGTTATGGCCTAAAGTGTCAGTCAGAATAACTTCTTTGTCACATTTTAAAAGGGAAAAGAGTAAAGTTGTGCTCCCCCTATGCAAGTACCTTCTAAGACCTTAGTATGAAATAGACCGGTATCCAGTAAAGATCACAAGGAAAATCTCATTTTTATTTTATGTAAAAAAAACCAAAGATTCCAATTACCCTACCTGCTTACATTTTTTAAGGATTGCGAAGAAATTAGTCAACTCTTCAGTCGTTCCCACAGTTTTTTTGAATAATATGCCAAGATGTAAAACTCTCTGCTTCAAAATGGAAAATATCCAGACTGGTAAAATATTTCTCACTATAAAAATTCTGTCGTAGGTCTGGTACATTCATCAACCTGAAGTTAGAAATCAAATGTAAATTAAAAAAAAAAAAAAAAAGAAAAAACAGGTAATGGACAATTTTAATGGGATTTCTTTCTAATGTCTTTTCAACATGGTGAACATACGGTTTTGTACTTTTTTCATTTTTCTGTTACATTTTTACAAGCAAACACTTTGAAATGAATAAACAAGCACTCAAAAAATACTTTTTGTATATAAGTTCCACCAAAAGTTTTCACGTATCTTTTGCAGGTTATCTACTTTATGGTTTTGCCAGTGTCTCTATGTTGCTTTAGAATTAGAGCAAAACTTGAGGTCTAATGATGTGTATCAAACTTTGAAGTTTTTGATTTTTTAGACCCTAAAAACTTGATGGTAACAGCATTTGATGAGATTTTCTTCATCTTAGCCCGTTACGATCAAAAGAGGAGAAATAGGAAACCCTCCCTTTTCCACTTTTGTCTCACGTGGTCATAGGAAAAGTAGAAAAGAAACCACTGCTTCAAGGGTGAAATTTTATAGAATCCGACTCTGTGGGACACTTTGAGTCAAATAACTGTGCAGTTCCCTTAGAATATGTTACCATATAAAGTATATTGTGGTATTGTTGGAAATGACAGAGTGAGGCAATATAAATGTTAAAAACATTTATTGATTTCAAATGATCTTATGTTTCATAATTATATAATATTCCTTATTTTGGGACATTTTTAACTGAGTCTTTCAAAATATATATTTTTTCTTTTAATCCTATAAAAACATTAGTAAGAGTGATAAAACACTTTTAAACAGAAATGCTGAAGGATAACCACAGGGTATGGGAGAGGTGCTGACCTTATGTAATATTCAGATGCAGTGGTTTTATCTATAATACAGACATCTGGGCCGGAGTCCAACTTTTGCACTACTGCCAAGTCTGAATGGAGCCAAAAGACAGGGGCTGCTGCTTGCATACACTGTAAACCCCAGCCTCTTGGACTAATGTACGTCTGGAGAAAGGATGAAGCCTGTTGCCTCAGTTGTAACACTTCAGTGTGGACTGCTTTAAAGATGACAATCTTTTCTAGAAAAGATCTTATTTTAGTCAAAAAAAAATTTTTTAAATAATTAAATAGGCTACAACTTTTTTTTTTGGGTTAAAAGTATCAACTGCTGGAACTAATAAATGAGAAACTGCAAAAAACTCTGGGTGAAAACAGAAAACTAGCTTGTTAGCGAGCTAGCATACTCTGCAACAAGAGCTAACGTTGGGGTTTGGCCCTTTCCAGGTTGGAAGAGAACATGTTGGATGTAAATTGTGTTTGTTACACTACAATACAAAGGTTACACAACTGTAAACACAAGCATTTTTTACTAACAAAGGACGTTAATTTCCAGGAATGACTTTGCTTTAAAGATGAGAGACAATCCTTAGTATATTAGCTATTTTTTTGTCTAATAACTTATTTTTAAAGATTTGAATAGTTTATCACCTATTTGGTTTTTTGGTTAAAAAAGAACCCCCTGTTCTAGTTAGAAGCTGCCGTAAATATGAAAACTAGCTTGTTAACGAGCTAGCTTACGCAAAACTCAAAGTTGGGGTTAGCCCTTTCCAAGTTTAAGGACGCCAAGGTGGAAGGAAATTATGTATTTGTTACAGTACATTATAAATGTTACACAGCAGAAACACACACATTTCTTACAAACAAGTAGACACTAACTAAACCTTATTTTGACATAATGGGAAAGAAAATGTGTTATGCTAATCCCAGAAATTAAATTTGTGACAATACAAATTTTTACTCCACGTCTGCAACTTTCATTATTTTTTTTTATCACCTATAATAATTACAGTGACAGTTTCCTAACCTAAAAATGCAAATGCATTACACGTCTTTGTTTTAAAGAGATCTTTAGATCCTTGTGTTGTTATTTTTGTTGTTTGTATGTTTATGTTTTTTTTTAAATGCATTAATTTGAATATAACCTATTAAAATTTCCCTTTTTCTGAGTTTGACTGAAAGCCATGCTACAAAGCTTACCCGTCCTGTTAGGCTTACTCTGCTCTATTATTTCTACGGTATTTGCTATTTCAGTAGAAATGTCATAATTCATCTTAATGGCTAACATACACGGGCTGATATAAACGTAATAGAACCGCATCATATTGGTGGAACAATGTGCTGACTGTATTGTTTATCCTCAACCATTTAGATATACTCTTAACTATTCATTCGCTCAACCTCAACCATTTTTATACACTAGTCAGCCATGGATTGTAATGACAAAGAACTTTTTTTTTTCTCCTAAACCATGCATCTCTTTTAAGGCAAAAAAAAAAGAAAACCCTTAAATGGCCTATTTTAAAATACTCACATAGCTCTCATGTTGTTTTCAGGCAGCAGAGGGATCTCCAGGATTTTGGTGTTGGATTGCATAACTTCATGGCTGGCGGTGGAGACAGTTTTGCCGGTGATGCGATGGACCTGATAGAAGGCATGTGGTCGCAGGAGGCGGTCGTCTGCGGTCCCTATGAACAGCTGCAGGGTGAGCGGCTCGCTTTCCATGTAGCCGTAAAGCTGGCGGTAGAACAAAGGCAACCAGGTGAGAGGCAACCCAAGCTTTTAAGACCCTCATCTAAGCTGTGCTCTCATTTGGGAAATGGAGATTAAATGTGCTTTAAGAACTGACAGTTACGCATGTCTTTAATGAAAGCTTAAACACTGCGCAGTGTGAAAATAAAGTGTTTACTGTGTTACTTGTTTTTCTAAGAGACTAAGCGCACAGTTCCCAGTTTATTTTGGTTTGTTTTAAAAAGATGTTTTAATAACCTAATTCTGACATAGTGAAACTTTTAATTATTTACAGATTTCATAGGCAGAGTTAAAAAAGGAATAAAATAAGATAAATGGAAAGTATTTCCCATCATGCCACTGCTTATTGAAAAGCACATCAGCGTAACAAATGTCTTTTTATAAGCATATTTTTTTATTTGTAATAGCAGTAGCATCATCAGTTACTTTAGTAAGTATCTGTTACTTACTATAATGATAATCAGACCTGAACGTAATTGATAATTGTTTCGGAACACTCCACAAGGTGCCGCAGACAGACATGACCCAGCCCTTTTGGCTTTAAGACATTTATGAACATACATTATGATTTCCACAAGAATGTGTCCAACTGTGAATAAAGAGATTCCTGTATAAGGACCACCACTTCAAACAACTCCAGCTTCTGCAACAAAGCCTCAATTAGCAGCTGCTTGATGAATCTTTAAAAAAAAGGGGAAGAAAAAAGTGCACCCATTGTCAGTGTTGGAGTTACTCACACCTGAAAAACAAACTGTAACATCCAATTTACCTGGAAATAAAATCAGTAATGTGCAGCTGTTTTTAACTTTTTGTTTTTAAATTTGTATGAAATGTCAATGAGTGAAATGAGTTAAGTTAAGGGCCGGGGGCCAGATCCGGCCCACAGGGTAATTATATCCGGCCCCTCAAATCATTGTATTTTATTATTTACGTCCCGATGTTATCTTGTAACATCCCAAATTTGACAGAATATATATTTTATAGAGAGCAAAATATTATAAAGTTATTTAAGGTTTACCGTATTTTCTAGAGTATAGGTCGCAAGAGCAAAAAATGTCAAATCAAGAAGAAGAAGAAGAAGAAGAAAACCAAATATAAGTCGCATTTTTGGGAGAAAATTCTGACGGTTTAGAGGAAAACAATCAGATTCTCTTCCATGTTTGTTTTAGACGACACTTCTTCTGCCGCTGTCAGCAGCAAATACTTAAACTCAGATGCAGTGCCCTCTAGCAGTTGTTAGAGGAACTGGCTAAACTTTAAAAAAAAAACGTGACTTTACTCTCCGGAAAATACGATAGGTTGATTTATTCAGGAATAATATTTCTGTCTGTTTGTATTTATAAATATAAATGTTGAAAAAGTCATCTTTTAAAACTTTAAAAGTTAATGTATGTTCTAAATGATTGTCCTGTTTGGCCTGTGACCTACGGTGTGTTTTGGATTTTGGCCCCCTGTGCGATTGAGTTTGACACCCCCTGGTATAGATTGTGTAACTTTTTGCTTCTTGGCCAGGACTCCCAAAAAGAGATCAATGAATCTTAATGGGACTTTTCTTGTTAGATAAAGTAATAAATACTGTAAATACATTTCTTTTCCGTATTCCTGACTCATTTTTTTCAGCATTTGGTTCAATAACTGAATATTTGGATGATACGTTTTGTTGAAAGAGTGGCAAAAGATATCCAAATAATTTGTCAAATAAAACATTCTCTAAGAAATGAATGTCAGATCTTTCTAGATATCCTTTTTTGTGCATCATCATACAGTCATATGGATAAAATGGATTGTGGGGTAAAAAAAATCCTGCTATCTGGTACCAAATACCACAGAAGCTAGACCTCTCAGGCTCCAGATCCCATTGGATCCCCTCTGGTGGCTACTTGACCACATGTGACATTTACGGTGAGAGATCATTTACTAAAGACAGGAGGAAACCATGCCACAGTCCCCTGAATACTCCCACAAATTGGCCAATTACCCGAGCACACACCATCATATTGTTTCAGCCCAATTTTCTTTGAGCTCCAGCCGAATGAAAACAGTGGTAACGTCGAACGGAATAAAAGACCCCAGTTGTTTATCTAACAAACTGAGTCATATAACGAAATGCAAACCACATGTAACCTATGACATAATCTGATTAATGAGTCTATAATTACCTTTGAGACGGCAGCCAAGGATGGGGATATGAGGGAAGAGAAATGATAGTGGACTACTATGAGGATATGTCATTAAAGGTCTAGGGGAGCAATGTCAAATGTATTTGGCTTAAGACCCAGTTTGTTTATTTTAAAATGAATTCTTTTCTCTGAATAAACTCCAAGACCTAATATCTTTTTGCATATATGCCCAATAAATCTAAAAATTTACAACAAGTCCAAGTACTTGTTAGCTTTACTCAGAGTAACAAAAATAACATTCAATCAGCTTAGGTAAATACAGCATCCCTTTTTATAAGGAGAGTATATCCATGTGTCAGATCTATCCAGGAAGCTCTGGTAATCTTCCCTCTTCTTGGGATTTTGATATCAACGAGATCACACAGATACATATATCCACAGCTGTCAATCACATACAGTTCAAGCCATCAAATTTCTCTCCTCAGCTCATCATAGTGTCTCTAGTAGCTGGCTGGACTCATGAGCTAGTCACATGTGCTAGTCATCAGTGAGTTAAGCAGAGGTCAGGAGCTTCTTAAAGTCCTGGTATCCCCCAGGGGCCACTTCATCTTTGTGGTGATCTCACCGGCAGACCCCGTTCCCCTTGTTATATTTTACTTACAGTGTCACTAGAAGTAATTATCCATAGCCACACATGCTACCAGTTATGAGCGCATTGACTTCTGGGAGGCCACCAGTGCATGAGGTAAAAATTTTGAACATCGAAGCGTTAAATTGCATGACGTTGACTTTTAATTTAATAAAACACAGGCCGAACTACAAAGCCTACCGCTTGTCTCTCGGTAGGCTTTTCTGGGTTTCCCTGTGACCTCCAACCATTACCTCAGTGGCCACGTGGCTGTAAAGAGGCCCGAAAGAAGGCAGGATGGACACGGGGGCGAGTGGTGCCTGAGAGGAGGAGGAGGGGTCTTATCTCTTCACTCATCCTGCGGTGGCGCAAGCTGATGCCGGCGTCTTCGCTCCAAACCTCATGACCTCATTGGGGAGAGGAAGTGATTAATGAGGTCAGGTAGTCCTCTTGGTGACGTTGGTCTACCCAGCAGTCGGAGCTGGCGGTCTCATCTCCCTCGACAACCTCCTTTAATTTCTTTGCCATATGTGCTCTCCTGACCCCTTACCCAACAGTCCTCCCTCTAGTTCTGCTTAACTTCTGCGATGTTCAATTAATCCTAGCGCACAAAAGAGGGTAAACACACCTCTTTAATTCATTTAGAAATGACGGAATAAAAAGAGGGCAGACAGGATGGTGTGTTTAAGTGTAGAGGCCAATGGTGGAGGCTTTACATACACATCTGTGACCTCAACTTAACGTTTGTGTCTGATCCTGACTGTGAGGTTACAATACAGACCACTAATTTTGACCAGATGAGCTTCTCTTGCAGTAACAATGGCAGATCTGGTACTGTGTGTTTATTTTGAGATAATCTAAACCTAGTTGTGTGAAGGCTTTACAGTATTCACATAATAGTGATTCTCCTGCACCTTTTTCTATGTTTTTTTGGCACGTAAAAACTCAATCACACTTTCAACAATTTCAGTAATCTTGATATCAAAATCTTCGACTCATTCAGGACATTACTGCGTGTATTTTTGGTAGGCATAAACTTAGTAATTTTAGTAATATTGACCAAAATAAACTTTGTGGTCTTTGAAACTTGTTAACTTATGCATATGTATGCCAACTTTCAACTAGAGACACATTCACACTATAAAATGTTATTTTTTTAGACTAATTTGGAATTTAGTTAATATTTTAGCAACTGGTAAATGGCATGTACTTGTATAGCGCTTTTCTACCTTCCACGAAGGCCCAAAAACACTTTACAGTCACGGACCCATTCACCCACACAAAAGCTAAATGCTAAAATATTGGCTAAATTAGACATTCTTTCAGTTTTTAGGGCTAATTTGGAGTTGAGATAATATTTTAGAATTATTCTAGGTTTTTTGGCAAAGTTTGACTTTTTTTGGCATTTTCTTGAGGATAATTTTGAGTTCAGTTAATATTTCAGCATTATGCAGCTAATTTAGACATTTTTCCAGTTTTTTAGGCTCATTTGGAGTTTAGCTAATATTTTAGTATTATTCTAGCTAATTTGGCAAATTTAGATTTTTTTTGCAGATTTTCTTAGGATAACTTTGGAGTTTAGCTAATATTTCAGCATTATGCTTGCTGTTTTGGCTAATTTAGACATTTTTCTGTCTTTAAGACTCATTTGGAGTTTAGCTAATATTTTAACAATACGCTAGCTGTTTTGGCAAAATTAATAATCTTTCCAGGTTTTAATTTTGGCTAATTTGGCATTTAGTTAAAATTTTATCAAGCTTTCGGCAGAAGCCTTTTCAGCTATAAGCTTTAGCATTTTTAGCTAGCAATTAGAGTTTCAGCATTTTCAGCTATTAGCTTTAGTATTTTTTGGCAAGCTATCAGTTTCAGCATCTTCCGCAACCACATTCAGCTAGCAGTATTCACACTAGCAGTATCACAGGTAATGCCAATAATCTAGTTTAAATTGCATTTAGGTTTACTTTGGTACCAGTTTCTGTCAAAGAGTCCGCTTAATCCACACACACCTCTGACAGTGATCCTCTGCCTCTGGAGCCTTTACTGACAGCCAAAACTCAAGTCATATACTGTGAATGGGACAGCTAATGTGCTAATAGTATAACTGTTAGCAGATGTATTGTCTGGGTCAGACTGTATAATATGTGGGGCTGGTAATAAAAGGGGAAACTGACAGGAAATAATAATGACTACTTTTCAAATACATACCTTGAGCAACAAAGTTGTCATAACAGATTTAAAACTCAAGTTTCTGGACATTTTAAACGCCGCATGCACCTGGCTTCCACAGTTCAAGTTCAGAAACCGAACATGTTAACTTTCATAATAGCCTGATGTTAAATTAGATGTGTCTTTTTTGGCTGGAAATGACTCTTGAATGCTCTCCACAGGCTTGCAGTGGGCTGACTTCTCTACCTCAGGAGGGATTTCATCACTGCTTGGAAAAATGTCATGACTCGTAGAAGTACACGTGGCGCAGGGATTTGAGGAGAAGGGAAAAAAAAGCAGAAAAGGAGGGGTATAGTGGGTAAGGCGAGGAGAAAGTCCAACAGTGGATTTAGGCTCCTTCTCATTATCACACGCTGACACACTTTATCAGTACCCAATTAAATGTACACTCATCCAAGACGTCTTTCTTTCCAGACTTTACAACACCACCCCACTGTGGTACTCATGTGTCCCATGCCTCATAATGAATGCAGAAGGCAACATGTGCAGCCCTTTAACGCGCGTTGTCTCACTGCTACTTTTAGAAACATTTATACCCATCAAAGTTTTTCTTGAATCAAGCACTTCAGAGTAATGCGTTTGAGGACAGAGAATCAGGCACAAGCCCATGTCTAGACCAGTGCTGGTTTCAATTTCAAATAAAAAGAAAGTCTTTGTTACCACTGCAGCTTGCCATGAGAAATATTATCAAAACCCAAACAGACTTCTAGTCAGATGATGCATGGATGACTGCTGTGCCCCATCCAGCCCCCAGCAAGACGAATATTCACTTATGCCTTCCCTCATAAATCTGACGACTGTCTGGTTATCACCTCAAACCAGTGAAAACGACTCACATCTTCCTAAACCTTTTCCATATGTTATTAGCTGCTAATTAGTGGTAGCCCAACACTACACTATGCTAACCTTCACAGACCAAGAACCACAACTTGAGAGTGGCATAAATACCCCTTTGGGCAATGAAAAATGGCTAAGTTCTAACAGCACTGCGGGGTAAACCAATCTTTTTCAATAGAAAACAAGAGGCAGTAGTGGGTTTAATGAGCAATTAGTTACTACGGTATAGTTTGCTGTAGATCAGGGCGGCTTCCTTTAGGACGTCAGGACCCAAGGTGAAAGCACACATGTGGAAGCCTCAGCACATGTTGGTGGAGGCTTTTTGACGTTCCCATGGTGAAAACAAATGGCTGCATTGCATAGAGCATGCAAAAGATGGGAATTAAGTCACAGACATTTTAATAGAGAAGATTGCTACATCCTGCAAAATTATAGAATGTCTGTAGACGTAATTAAAGACTGCACATGTGCGTAATGGAGGAAAAACTATAGGCCAGTGATTATTCTATATAAAGGAACTATAAGAGGGACTCCACGTAATGCTTTCAACAAAACAACAGTACTGGTGTTACTAAGGGAAGGACAGATGGTACCTTGACTGTGAGAGGACTTCAGTTTCTTGGATCAGAATAAACATTTTTTAAGAGATAAAAAGTTACACACCCAAAAAATGCTTATGCTTTAAAATAGTAGAAATTAGTGCTGGGAGATATGACGACACATGTCATGTTTCTATGTTACCATTTCTCTTCGAGCTTTCATTTTTTTTTTTTTTTTTTCCTTGCCGCTTTATCCCTTTCGGGGTCGCGGGGATGCCGGAGCCTATCCCGGCTGCTGATGGGCGAAGGCAGGGTTTACCCTGGACAGTTCGCCAGTCTGTCGCAGGGCCACATTTGCACACACAGTCACTCACCATTCATACCTAGGACAATTAGAGTGACCAATTTACCTATGAAGCATGTTTTTGGACGGTGGGAGGAAGCCGGAGTACCCGGTGAGAACCCACGCATGCACGGGGAGAACATACAAACTCCACACAGAAAGGTCCCAGTTGGTGTTTCTGATCCCCCAGCCAGGATTTGAACCAGGGCCTTCTTGCTGTGAGGCAAGAGCGCTAACCACTGTGCCACCGTGCAGCCCTCTTCGAGCTTTTATTTGTTTATTTTTTATTTCTTTTATCATTATTTTTATTTATGTATTTGTTTTTTGCTTTTGAGCAAAAATGGGTTTCCAACTAAGAAGCTTAAAACTGTTGTGCACCTTAACGAAACTGCTTCTCAAGCATCTTTGAGTATCTTTTAAAAGCGCTATATAAATAAAATGTATTATTATCATTTGTGACGATTTAGTTTCAAGTTCCTTGAAAAAATAAAGCAGAGAAAAGTAAGTAAGTTTTTTCAAAGGATAATTGAAAATACACTTTTTTGTTGTATACTGTGTTATAAATCATTATGGTGATATCAATTATTCATATGTAAATTTTGCTCCCATATCACCCGGCACCATTAGAAATGGTTGCCTTAAAAATGTCTAAACTTCTCACGATTTTTCTGTAAATCTGTTTAATTTCTTTTAATGCTTAAAAGAATGCTTAGTTCTCCTAACATACAAATCACAGATGAGTCTGAAATTTTCATCTTAGGTGTATGTCAATTAGGGCTGGGAATCACTTGGAATCTCACAATACGATGTGATTTATCGATGATATCGCAATACTGCGATAATTGGTAAAGAAAATCATCTGTAATAACTTGCAATGCATAACATGATGCTTATTTTTTTAGGAAAATCAATCAACATTTATTTTTTTTTTAGCTGGAACACAACCACAATAAACAACTTGTAAAAGGTCTTGCCTTTTGCCAGGCCACATAAGAATGTTGTTCTTAATCTGTCCTGCCTGGATAAATAAAGGTTAAATAAAAAAATAAAAAGTATCTTATATTGTAACACCAATAATACATACGCATGTGCAGCATTGCTGTAATCAGTAATATTATCTTTTTGACAAGCATTTACACCAATTGAATTAATTATCTGTAAAATTCAGTGTTAACAAATTAGTGCTACTACTTAATTCAATTCAATTCAATTTTATTTATATAGCCCAAAATCACAAAGAATTTTGCCTCATTGGGCTTCATGCAGGTAATTTTACAGTTGCAAAAAATAGTCATGAAACCTGAAAGAAAGATCACTAAAGACTAAACAGACTAAATAAATTGGATATCCCTGCTCTTAGACCCTCCTTACCTTCCTACTTAGTGCAGAATTGTTGTAAATAACAGAACAAAAATTAAATAGTTCAATTATTACAATTATTACAAGGCACATTAGTGCAACACGCGCCCCCTATCTACCTCTGAAGAACACAAATATAATGTTTTATAGCCTCTTCAAAAGAAAATAAAAATAAATACTTGGTGTGCACTCATCGAGAATAAATTGCATGATATTGCGATATATCGCAATATTGATTTTTTGGCACACCCCTAATGTCAACTGTGAAAGACAGAGTCTAAAACCTCCAGGATTTCTAAGTGGGAGAACTTGCAAAATCATAAGGTGTTCATATACTTTTCCTCACTGTGTACATAATCTAACTTCTGTTCTGTACTTCCAAGTATTCTTCAACAAGTCTAATAAAATCGGTGCTGTGTGCCTCATCTTCCTCTGGCATCACCTTCTAGTAAAACATCATCACCACTCAAAGCTCATGTGTCTGGTCATGCACGAGCTAAGAATAACTATCCAGCTCTGGATGACTGGGCTTCAAAAAAGGGCACGCCTGCTGGTTTCGTGGAGGATGGCTGGAGGAACGGAGCTTTGTAGGGAGGGACGTGCTCAGGCCTCTAAATGTTTGGGCACAGAAGCAGCATGTGATGGGCCCTGGGACTCTGACCCATATGCATTGTCTCTACAACATCACCTCAGGCCTACTCACGTCCAAATCAGCAAGATATAGAACATATCTAGGGGACAAGAAAAGTCTAGTGATTCCCTGGGCTTTTTCTGGTCACCTCTCTCCACAAACTCCTGTCTAAACATCCCAAATACACACACACACACGTCCCTAAGCTGCTTCTTCCACCCATACCCTCCCTCCATTATTGATTCATTCCTCTTGACTGCGCCTCCCTTCATCCACCGGCCACTCATTACTACAGAGAAACTAAGCACCACAGCATGCCCCATCCTTCATAACATTTCACACCATCAAGGTTCAAACAGAAATGAGGGGTGAAAAAATAATCAGGTTCATCAGAGATTCTAAACTTCAAAGGTGCAAAAGCTCTTCCAGATTATCGCCTTTAGTGTACACACGAATGAGCTGATCTGTATAGATTTAACCGTCAGAACACTTTTCAAAACACTTTAGAATTTAAAAAAAAAAAAAAAAAACCTTCAAATAATACTCGCAGCATTGGAAGCGTAAACCTCTGGTCATGAAGAAGAGACAACAGGAAATTAAAATAATTAAAAGTTGAAGAAAAAATGAGTTTCAGTAAAAGTTGACATGAATACATTCTTTAAAAATGGACATCCTGATATTAATAATTTCTGATTGACAATGTTGTGAATTCAAAAACAAAAGAGAGGGCTTCTTATATGATCTGATAAACAAATTTACAATCTTTTCTTAAGTAAATCTGCATCACTTCCTTGCCACAATCTGGTCATCCTTTTCGGTAAAGAGGCGGAGCTCAAACATTTTATAGCATATCTGTGAACTAGGGAGAAAAAGGCCATTCTAAATGCCAGGAACAAAACTACATATACATAAAAAATACGTAATTTAGGGGTCTAAAGATGTCATTTAACAATTCTGTTTTTGGTATTTTTTCTATATTTAATCAAGCTTGTACTGATAATTTCTTAATCTTTGTCAATAATAGTACCAACATTGACTCAAAAATGAGGGGGGAGGGGCAAAGGTTTCTCCCCCCGTAGCTCCACCCCTGAGTGAAATGATGATTTATGCTTCTTGATATACAAATATTTCTTTAAGAAGAGGTATAATTACCTGTATTTGGAGAAAAAACTTGCAGGTTGACAGGTGTGTTTACAATCTCTCATTAGTCACTAGCTGACATGTGCCTTTGACTGGTCTGACCATAAAGTCTGGTCTAAAAGACAACCATCTTTAAACTTTATTAATTCCAGGTGGAACGCTTTTTATATTTTATTAATTATGAACAATACTAGTAAGCAAAATAAATGCCGTTTTATTGTGAAACAACAGTATGGTAGTCAAACTGGCCGTGGATCTTAAGAGCACGCACGTGTCACCAAACGCCCTCCCTGTGTAAACTGAGATGTCAGGCCTGTGTAATGACAGTGAAGCAGAGAAAGGAGCTCTGTGCTGAGCTGCTGTCGAGAGTGACGTGTTCTCTTTAAGTGTTGGCCAAGTACAATAGTGAGAGGCGATGGTCCTCCTCTATACTAATTGAGTCAACAAGCACTTTGGCTGGTCAGAGCGACCTTTTACAGCAGTTCAGTACATTGACTTTGCATTCAGGGGACATTAATAACACAGCAAACAAGCATATGCTGAAATATAAAGCCTGCTGTGGGTAAACAGTATAACCAGTGTTAGAAAAATCCCAGGTGTTCCAACTTTTACATTTATATAAACAAAACCTATGTTATAGTTTTTATAACAGTCAATTCGGGTTATATCACCTGTTAATTGATCTGATTCACATTGACGACTTTTAGGCCATGATTTATGTCTGTTGGTTTCCAAAAAATGTCTTGGAAAAAAAAAAATAGAAGTGAACCATGCAGAGAAGTCACAGTTTATCATGGTCATAGTGACTCACTCATTCTTGGGCTAACATCCTGTATCTGCAGACAGCTCAGACGGATCATTGGCAGATGAAGGCCCAGATCATGAAAGTGCAGACGGGCTTGTGATTCCACATTTACGCACTTTGGTTTGGTTCAAACAAACTCTGTTCTGTTTGCTTGATTAGTGTGGTTTCTCTAAGCTGCTATTTGTCAGTCAGCGTCATCACCAGACCCTCTGCCAGCCTCCCACAGTACAAAACATGGTTCCTTTTCTTATGTTTTGAAATCTAATTGTGCATACTAACCAAATTTAATCCATATATCCACCATTTTTTTTAATATTACTTCATAAGTCTAAAGCACTATTGTGCTTTTACGGTGGTTTCTAAGTTCAAGAAGTTACAAATGCATCTGTAGCTGACAACGAACATATGATCTTCGTATAAATGGCTATAAAGTAGTTTGAAATCAAAACCACCCTTATCTGAAATCAAGAACTCAAAAAATGTCCTTAATGAACAGAGGTGACACAATACAGTCACACCCCCCTATGCCTGTCAGAGACTTTCTACCCGACAATAAATCTACTGTTAATCAAAACGTGCTTGTTTGCACTTATGCAGCCACGACCGCAAACATTATAAAAGTGTCACTCCTTCAGCCTTAAAGGTCTAACTCAGCAAACGTTTGCTGTCAGATCATAATAACGGTGGACAAACAAAGTACCTGTATTACGGGATGTCCTCCAGATGGGGCCTTCACTGCTCCTCTGCTGCCCTCCGTCTCATAGTGGGCCCTGTGGTGAGATTTGGGTTGCACCTCGATCTGTAGGTTGTACGGGCCAGAGCAGGACGGCAACTGCCAGTCGAGGGCTGGTAGGGAAGGGCTGGAATTACAAGTGACTGTTAAGTGAAGAAAGTTACACCATGTGCTAGTTAGCAACCATCTCATAGAAGTTTGGATAGTTCTGTACTACTTCTTCTACTTTTAGGTTTTGTTTGGTGACTGCTTTGTTCAATGCTGCGTTAGCCTCAATTGAAGGAATCTACCCTTGATTTACAAACCAACTCCGATGAAAATTACCCATATTGTTTAAAAATGGGCAGAAAATTTGGGCCCCGAATGGGTTTTTCCACAGTTTCAGAGGTGACCCCACCTGTTTTTACCCAAGTGGGAACTCAGTAGGTCGGCTCGCTACGTTAGCCAGCCGCCCGGTGAATAGTGAAGTGTGCTACCGAGGTCTGGCAGAGCTAGCTCGCTACGCCATTGGCTTCAGTGGGCATTCAGTAGGTCGGCTTGCTATGCAAGGCAGTCGCCCGGTGAATAGGGACGTGAGCTACCAAGGACCGGCAGGGCTACCTCGCTACACTATTAGCATAACCCTTCTGCTCTCCTTAGTTTGTTTACATTAAAAATGGGGTCATCTGGACCCCACAAAACAGTGCGCTGAACTTTGTTTTATCTTTGATTTTTGAGTTTCACTAATGTCCATGCCAGACATAAAATCCTGTCCACATTTGTCATGGAAGGAATCACATATCAATATATGGTTGGAGTCATCTGGACCCCAAAGATAGAGGAAGGTTAATTAAACGAGCACTCAGTAGGTTGGCTCGCTACACTAGCCAGCTGCCCGGTGGATAGTGTAGTGAGCAACCTAAGACTGGCAGGGCTACCTTGCTATGCTATTGGCTTCAGTGGGCACTCAGTAGACCGACTCACTACGCTAGACAGCCACTCAGTGGACACTAGCCAGATGCCTAGTAGACAGCGTAGTGTGATAGCTGTGCTCGCCCTTCGCTAGCTTGCTACGCTGTCCACTAGGCACCTGGCTAGCGTAGCAAGCTGGCCTACTGAGTTCCCACTTAAGACAATGTGGGCTAATACAAATGGGGCCACCATGAAAACTGCAGACGAACCCTTTCGGGGCCCACATTTTAAACCGTATGGGGCCCACTTGTCCTTTCTGGCTGGTAATGTTCTTAAAAAGTTTTTTTTTTTTTTTTATTTTGGCTAAAAATGGCAAATTCATAATTAAAAGACCACTGGGAAAACGCATTGGAGTGAGACTTTAAACTATTTATAATGAGGACACTTTGTTATTCTGGCTGGAACACTTTTAATTTAATCATGGTCTATGATCCAATAACCAGCAGACATTTCCTGTCTTTTGTAATTTGCTAGGTGGGTGATAAACTATGTCCATTTTATTTAGACTATCAATAAGACACAAATGTGTCCCAGGTTAAAGGTGACATGTTTTTCATGGTATGTGTAACAAGCCATGACAAATAAAGAAAGTTGCATTGGGATTAAAAATTGGTTTGTTCTAGGGGTAACAACTGAATATTAGCGAAAGTGTGCAAAAGATACTGAGGACTGAGAAAAAGACAATGGTTTTCTTGGAATTTGGTATCATTTTCTTGGAACTCGACATCATTGTTCTCCAGAGAGCCAGTGACTCCTATGTGAACACCGTAAAGATATCTAAACCAAAACAAATGTGCAAGACAATATTTCTCCACGCCGGATGCCTGGCAAATGCAAACCCGTGACCTATAGGGTGGTTTGACCGAAACCAATCTCCACCATCTTTGTGGAACTTGTGGGCTGTTTGTTGACCCAAAACGAACTGATTTCCCCCCACAGGGCTTTATCTGCTCAGTCAGAACATGACTTCATGGTAGCGACATGGAGAAAAGATGGGCTGATGGCGCGACAGACCAGAGCAGCACGCTGGCTGATTAACTCACTGACCACTTCCCCTTCAGCCAAGCCTGTCACCATTACTTCCTGTTGCTCACTATCTAAATCAAACACTTGATTTCCGACAGGAAAGTGTGTTATTGGCTTGGAAAAACGGTCTGAGAAACAAAAGGGAAAAGGACCTTACCTCAAAGCACCACAGAATTGTGTGTGTGTGTGTGTGTTTGCTTTGTAATGTTTTTGGTGTTGTAGCAACAGAGGCAGACAACCAGAGCTATTCTTTATCTCCTACATGATTTATAAAAGACTGTTGCACTTCAAAGGGAAGAGTAAATCTGCCATTTAGATATTGGTTTGATCTTTGACTAATAAAAATATTTTTCTTGAAATAAACAATAGTAGAAACAAGGAGTAAATTGAGCTGTTTGATCAATTTTAAAGTCTAGAATAGGTGCACTAACGAGCCAATGGACATCAGAAAGTGTTTATGAAATACTGTGCAGATCCTTTGTTTTATCACGCCTTGTTCACATGTTGTAAACAGCAGCTTTAAGAAAAAAAAAAAAGAATCTATAATGTTTTTCTCCTACATTAGACTAACATCTTTGTTAATTTAATCCTGTGCCAAATCCGAATTGCTTCCCTACCCCTCTGGCTCCTCCCCATTGCTTCAAGTGTATGGGGCTTTTGGAGCTGTAAGTTTTATTTTTCCTTCTTCTTTTAAGCAGGAGCCGTAAGGACTTAGAGCTGGCCACCCCTCCAACAGTAAGGTGATCCGGGTTGCACTTGTCTACACATTCTCATACCCAAGTCATCACATATTAACACATATTTAAAGAGCCCTCCACGTCACTTTTTGACGTTTTGGGTGTCTGAGTGTTCCAATTAAGTCACGTATTCTGTGGTTTGTCGAACGCGGTATCTCAGGATGCGCCCGATACCCTAACCTTAGCCCAGTCCGCGTTTGGTATTGCGTCTGGAACTGGTCTTGCGTTTGGAGCCAGGACTGCCCCGCGTCCGGTACCAGGTTAATGTTAGAGTTAGGATACCAGTGGGTTCCCCGTCACAATACCAGACTGGTACTGGTTTGCAGTGTGGAAGTTGAGGGCCTTGATTTAATTGGAACAGCCAGCACATCAAAACACGACGAGTTGGGGACACCCAAAACGTCAAATTTTGTTGCGGCAGGGTCCTTAGCCGTGGGTCAAACCCACAACAGGCAGAATGTGTTGCTCTTGTGGGCACAGAAGTTTACATTTAAATATAAGTATTTGATTACTTGGAGGGATAAATGTAGGATACAGAGAAGCTGTAGGGGTAGGGAAGCAATTCCGATTCAGCAATGATGTCTATACTTGTGCTTAATAATACATTTTAATACATTTTGATTTGTTGGAAGTGGTATTTCTGCAAAACTCCTATTCATTTTTTTTGTTGAAATCAATGTTTTATTTACAGGATTATAAACTTTAACCTGATAATGCAACAAGACCAAGAGTTGGTCATTGTACCTGAGGTAGGGCTTGGGTTTAGGCCATGAGTAGGGATGCTGGGGCACATCCAGGAACCCTCCATGAAAGTTCTCCTTCTTGAGGGCCAGGCGAGAAGAATACTCCTCATGACAGAGGTCCCCATCAGCCAGCTCCTCGTCACTGGGCTCCACTTTCAGGCTCATGGAGGATGAGATGTCCAGCATGGTCTTGCGTGTCTTGATTGGGATTCCCTCTGTCATGTCCACCACTCCATCTGTGGTCAAAGCATTTATGGCAGCAACAATGGCAGAGTTGGTGTACTGGTTGGTGTTAGTGAGCCAGCTGTCATCTGTGACACTGACGCGGGGGGATCCATGTGGGGAGGGTGTAGGTGACTGGTTGGGGGATGCCTGGCGGTAAGAGGAGCCATTGAAGCTATACTTTCTCTTCCCCATACTGACACTATTGCCTGCGCCACCTCCACTGCAGGAAGGGGAATTCGGCCTGGAGCCTCGAGGCTGTGCTGGCCAGCCTTCCTCTGCCACAGCCCCAATCTGGGGGGACGTGGATGGAGAGTGGTGAGGGGAGCCTGCAGGGCCGAGTGCATGTGGACATGACAGAAGTGAGAATGACCCTCTGGGAGAAACACAGGGCGACTGCCAAGGGGAGTTTTGTGGGGAATTGTCATAGTTGTAGAAACCAGACTCATATGATGATGCTTCTGAGTTACAGCTGCGTGATGATATGCTACTGGCGGGGCTGAGGCAGCTGGGATCTCGGTAACCGTCAGCATTCGGCAGCGTCAAGGTAACGATAGAGTTGACCCCTCGCTTGATGACACGGTCCTCACTGATGCTCTCCTCCACCTCATCTTCTGGGTATTGGCTATAAGCTGTGATCTCAATACGAGGGCTTTCAAGGGCAGGGGCTCCATTGGATCTTAAACTTGGTGGCAGGTAGTAGCCTGATGCTGCGTGATTGTCATTTTGCAAACTGTAGCCGGTCTGGTGGCAGGAGGAAACCGAGATAACAGGACTGGACTGTAAGGTATGGTACTGGGTGGCCAGGCAGGTGTTGGCTACACCTAATGGAAGAGCCAGACTGACATTTGGGGCGTAGCCGTAAGCATCTAAAAAAAATAAAAAATATGATGCAGAAATTAGGAAACATTTTCAGTAACTGCATATATTTCAGTCAGAAAATGCATCACATTAACCCTTTAACACCCACGTTGTCACTGGTTCTGTTGAGGATTCTGTTGCAGAAAAAAACAGATTTTAACTGATATGCAACATTAAGTGTAATATTGAAAAATTCTGCATATCCATGCAAAGCCAGAGTCTTTAGCTCAAAGTGTTGCATATCGGTGCAAAGCCAATATCGTAAAGCGTTCCATATTAGTGTTAAGCCAATATTGTAAAGTACTGCATATCAGTGCGCAGCCAATGTCATAAAGTGTTGCATATCAGCACAAAGACAATATTTAAAAATGTTGCAAATGAGTGCAAAGATGGATATCCGTGCAAAGCCAATGTCGGAAAGTGTTGCATGTTGATGCAAAGCTAATGTCATAAGGTGTTACACAGCCAATATGAAAAGCTCCTTATCTGCTCCACATAATCAGTTTATTTATGTTGATTGCATAGACTCTACTGTAAAGTGTTGCACATTAGCTTAAGGCTACTTTTCTTCGCTACGTAAGGTTGAAGAGTTTCGGTAGTTGAAAAAATACAAATTCTAGAGCTAATGCTCAGGTGTTAAAGGGTTAAACAGTGCAAATGATATACCAAACATACAGTCAAGCAGTACAACAATTTTGTATGCACATAAAAGTAGATGAATCCTAAAAAAGGCAAAAAACTTGACACTGAGTTTGTTAGATTATCTGTAACTTTACCACACCCTGCTGTCATAAGTACTCTACAGGTATTCTAGCTGCAGCGATGATGGATCTTTCATTTGATAGATTGCATCACTCACTGAGTGAATTAGTCCCTCCCTTGTGGAAAACTGACAGCACTCTCACATCGCCCTGAACATGTGATTAAGTCAAGGAGAGTTTGCTGCAGCGTTCCTCACAGAGGCACTGTGGCATATGCACATAGGGCGTGCATGAGCGTGCACACAAGGAAATCAGAAGCGCTTTGACTCAGCCAGAGGAAGCACACACACACCCACACATGAAGGCACGTATGACGTCTAAGTTAACCTTGTACTGGTCTGCTCCTGGTTCTAGAGCAACTCTATAGCCTGCTTTTTCATTGATAGTGTTGATGAATGTAATTGTGGTCAGATGGAGTTTTTTTCAGTTTGAAACTCGGTGAAGGGCATTCCCCATCTATGCTGCATGCTATATTTGTAAACCACAACGCTATGCGTCACGTGAAATGACGAATCCGTCACATGCCTCATAATATGTGGGCAGGCAATTTAAAATTAGTTCATGAGTCTTTTTTTAGAGGTGCTGCTGTGGTGTACAGCACATGTGTCCAAGATAACAAAAATAAATGGAAGTTTTTAACTATCAGAAAGAGGCACTAACTTTTAATGACTGAGTCTGCAAAATCAACTCCATCTCTTTCTGGTCTACTCTGTGAACCTTTACTTTACCTAATTACAAACTCTTGCTCTTGGTGCTAAAAAAAAAGTGACATTTTCCCTGATCAATGTTCATTGTTATGGCTCAGCTGAGTCTTCTGAAACTGTCTCAAACAGATAACTCCTCCACCCACCTACCCACTCACAACCTTAACTCAGGCCTGATTGCTCCTTCCTCAAAGGTGCAGATGATACTTGTGCACCTTTTTGTGCATGTGATCGGCACATGAAGCTACTACATGCTTGGCTTCTTCTAACACCCACTCATCGCACAGGCCACGTCTGCCGGAGTTGCTATTAATTAGGCTGCAGCCATTGAAAGAATTACACTTCTCCACACAACAGTCCTCAGTTGTTTGGAGTAAAGTTCAAAGCGTGGTGAAAGCAACGCTAATTTGCAGAAAACAGGCTGTCCCGCAAAGTATACCATGCTTCTTCGGTCCTCGACTATTTTTCTCAATCATGATCAAAACATTCTGTCCACACAACCAAATAAGCCCGACTGAAGAAAAGAGCGGGGGTTAATCCACAGGGATTGTGGCCGAGGCCAGACTGAGACTGAAAGATACTCTGACTGAAAGATAAATTGTTGCACACAAAAACCATCTGCAGCTCCAGGACTGAAGGAGCTTTGGAGTCCCTTCATCCACGTGGCCAGCTACGGGCTATGGCAAAACACCAGCAGGGTCCCTGGGTTTATGTGACACTTTATGTGCGCCCTTGGCTCACTGTGGCGTGCACTCTGTGGGTGTTAAAGTCAGAGTCCTTGTCAAGTGAGCTGCCCAACATCCCTGAATGCACAGATCACAAACACAGACGCGCACACGTCTGCTACCAATTATGAAGCTGAGTACTGAGGGACTGCAATGAATAATAATTCCGCCTGCACCCATGTGCCCGAAACCTCAAAGACAAAAATCAGATTCTTGAGATTCACAAAACGCTAGAGGCCAGTTTGGAAGAGCCATCATTCTCATGACTGAATCAGTTTGGTGCTTTGTTTTTTGTTCAGTTTGGAAATGTAAAAAACTTATTTCTACACAAACACAGAAATGTAAACATATAGACTGAAAGCTTATGATCACATTCTTCCAAAAAAAAAAAAAAAAAAAGCGAAGGTGTCCAAAGGATGCAAAAAAACTATTATCAGTTTTTTTCCCTTTTCTGATTGGTTCTTTAAATTTGTGTAAGACATGTAATTGGAGGGACACCTGTAAACTTAAAAAAAAAAAACATAACCCGCAAAAACACCTTAAGTTGTGGACCGAGCGAGACGAACATTAATTAAATACACTAGAACTACATTTTTAAAACTTTAAATATGTAACTTTTTGACATAACTATGAATAAAAACAGGCAGGAAAATTATTCCAGAATAAACCAACTTAAACCTTAAATAACTGAATATTTTACTCTTATATAAATATATTTTGTCAAATATATACAAGTTAAAAATAAGCGCCAGATAAGATCGAGCCATTAATGATTAAATAACAAAATGATCTGGAGGGCCGGATCTGGCCCCCGGGCCTTGACTTTAACACGTGATTTAACACATTTTTTATTCAATTGTAAACTAAATACAAATCTCTCCATCACTTTGATAAAATAAGTCCTGTTTGTGCATTTGTGTTTCTAAAAGCTAAAAAGCAATCCGTTTAAGGAGACAAGTTTATACAAAAATAAAAATGAGTATGTTTATTTGAGTTTACCTTCTTCTGCAGACTTCATTTCGGCGGTGACAGATGTGGGAAGTGCGCTCCGGAGCTGAACTTGGACTTCAGCCGGATGATATCCTGCATTCAACAAGCGCTGCGCAACTTTCTCCGGCGGCAGATCTCCTTCATGCGCCGGCGGGCTGGAGGAGGACGGGCGGATGACAGCTGCTCAGGTGATGCGCGCGCGCGCCTTCAGAGCTCTCTCTCTCTCTCTCTCTCTCTCTCTCTTCTCGAGTCGATAACGCCGCGCGGTGTGTCATGTGGGCCGGCTCCGTCCGGCTCTTTTAAAGGAGGAAAACACCCTCCGCGCTCCCGTCTGAGCGCCGCCCATGCAGGGATGACCGGCCCCTCCAGCCTGCAGAGCCGCCTGATGATGTCTTCCACCCTGGGATCCCGTCGGGGGGCGGAGGGAGGTGTGTGAGGACTGTGAGGGAGCGGGGCGGAGGAAGACGGAGGCGAAAAAGTTGCAGTCGTGTCAACGGAGGCCGATGAACAGGAGACAGGAGGTGCTGCTGCTCTCCTCCTCTGCTCTCTGCTGTACAGACTCGTTTGGTTGTAAGTTTCACTCTCAGTTTGGCATAAATAAGACACATTTATGAGCTCTCATGTCACCGAGTTTTCCTGAACGCTACTCAAAAAATAAAAAAAGGAAAGACCTTCGCCAATGAACATTTTGTTTTTGGTATTTTTCTAATAATAGAGGATAAAAATAAAGACAGTTTCTGAGATTTTTTTTAATTCAAATCATTGTGATTGAGGAACAGACAAAAAAAAATGCAGTTGGAACAAACTTGTAGTTGTGACGTAGAGGCTACAATCGATAGGCCACTCCATTCTAGGTGTGTGCCAAAATATCAATATTGCGATATTTAGTCCTGCTATCGATTCTCACTGTGTTCTCACCAAGTATTGATCTTTTATTTTTGTTCGATGAAGCTGTAAAACTCTACGTTCCTTTGGACGTAGATGGTTGTTGCGGGGACCAACGTGTCTGGCAGCTTTTGAAATGTTTAGTTTTTATTTTGTTATTTACAACAATTTTGCACTAATTGGAGACGCTGCTGTTCATGTTTACTATTATTAACACTGAATTTGACAGATAGTTCAAATTTAATTGGCGTCAATGCTTGTCAAAGACAAAGTATTACGGATTTTAACAATGCTAAGTGTCTTTTATTTGTTTTGTATTATTTGTTGTACAAAGTAAGACACAAGTTGTTTATTATGATTGTGTTCAAGCTAAAAATATAAATGGGGATATATTTTCCTAAAAAATCTGTGTTCTTCAGATGATTGTTGTTACCAGTTATCACAGCATTGGGTTCCCATCTATATCGTGAGCCATGCATCGCATCATATTGTTAGGTGCCCAGTGATTCCCAGCCCTGCTCCATTCTGATAATCTACTTGCTGAGAAATCGATCTATGAGTGTCTTTGTTTTCCTTGTCTGACCTGGAATCTGGTTCAAACATTGTTCGCCATTTACTATTGTAGGTTGGGGATGCTAGCAGGCCAACATGTAAACAGAGAGCTCTCAGTAATAGTTCACACCAGACACGCCGCGGTCTTCCAGGGTCGGCTTGCGCAGTGCAGCAATTTTTTTCGGCATCTGGTTTATCTTTTGCACGAACCGCAAGTGATTCACGTCAATCCTTGCAGCGAGTTACACCAAGACAAACGAGAACATTCGTTGAATTTTAAAAGTATAAGCAATTTTTCCACAACAAAATACATTGATTGACAAATTTAATCATATTGGTGCCATTTAGATTCTGAAGCAGACTACATTCATGTGTGTTAACTGTCTTCCAACACGCCTTGATTTCAGTTTCCTGGCAAATGTTTTTTTTTTTAAAGTCTTCAATAACTTTTTTTTTTTCTTTGTATCTTTTGCAAGTAAGTTACATTTTCATTTGAAATAAGAATAACTGGGATTGGATGTTAAAACCATTTGTATTTCTTAAATGGTGGGATTTTATCCATGTAAGTTTGCTTTTTCCCTCTCCTTTCATGAACTAAATCAAAGCCCTTCTTGACTTTAGTTAACAATCATTACTTCAATGAATTGAATTTGACTCAAGTGTGTTTTTATTTGTTTTTTTCTATAATCAATGCATCATTACTTTCTGTAAATCTGAATTATGTATTTTTCTTGCATTTTCAACAATTAATGCTTGAAATAAACCAAATCAATCAGTCAACAAAAAAATCAAAGGTTATTTGGATTATGCATTGACTGCAATCACATTGGCTGTCTTGTTTTGATATTTCAACTGTGGAAACATTTTTGACATTATGCATGCCAATTTGTTTCAATAATAGAGAAAAAAAACTGAGAATTATCTTATGTTGGCATTATTCCACATAATTCCTACAGTGTGCTGAAGTATTCCAGACAGAAAATGTCTCTCCGTGGTCATTGTTTTGGGTCTCCTTAGCCCAGTCCCCACAGTACTTTCTTGATTCTTTCCTTTGCATGCTTACTGCTCAAAGTATTTACTGTGAACACAACCTCGAGAGACATGTCCTCCTAATCACAGGGTTCAATCAAACGGCCACTGTAAACTGTTAGTGATTGAAATGTTATGATACTTACCTTTGGAAACTGGATAAAACATGTATACAGCATTAGAATTCACAAATCAAAAGGAGTGCCAGTCATTTAGAGCCAGAGTAGTATTTAAAGAAAGAAGATGGAAACCCATAACACTCCGAACAAGAAGATCATTGTGTTGGTGGCTGCCTTGAGTGCAATTAAGAATGGCTTTGACAAGCTACATTGTAATTTCTTTTGAATTGGATCCAAGTTTGGAGAAAAAGGAGACTCCTTCAGCTCTGAGACGTTTCTGGCAAGCTGGAGGAGGATCGCACATAATCAGAAGCAGACTGCCTTTCAGGGCAGGCGGCCTGTGGGGCAAACTGACTGCACAGGGAAGAGTAATGGTACGCTGTGTTTTCTTTGCCTACAGTAGCTCTCTGGCGTCAGCTGTGGCTTGGCCTGTGAGCAAGTGTAGGCTCAAAGATGAAAAAGGAAGATTACATACTTTAGGAGATGAATTATGATACAAGCCAGCGGTAGGAACAAAGTAGCTGCACAGCCGATTGGCGCAGTCAGCTGGATGGGGTTGTTCAAGATGTTGAACAGCTCGGGAACCCTGCGGTGGGACACACTTCGATGGCAGTCTGTGGGCTTATCTAGATGGGTTCTGTGATACAATGTTGGACCATTGGCCACAGTCTGTCAGCAACTGTCTGAGCGTTTCAGTCCTTCAGTGAAAAATTGACCTGTTAGAAAGGTCAAATACTGAGCAAAAAAAGTGTATATATTAAATATTAGGTTATTATTATACTTTGTATGCAAACTCTCAAAGCTTTAGTCAACTTTTGAAGGTTTCAGTCTCCCATCCAGGTTTCATCCATTCATTACAAGTGAAATCAGGTCCAAAGAATGATTAGTCTCTTCAAAATTGCCAAAATGAAAAAAAAAAAAAAAGAAAATAAATGGAAAAGCACCAAGAAAAGACAAACAAGATACAAGTCAATAATCAAAATGTAGTAATCTTACAAAAACATCTGAAAATATTCATAGCAATATGAAATAACAACTTGAAGCCCAAGAAAAATATAGTGGTAACTTAGCGGTTAAAAAAGTAATGAACAGTTTATAAAATGTTTTTATTTAATTTCATTCACTGAACTCTTCTTTAAATGTAAAAAGAGGGATTAGTGTTCTAAATTTCATTTTGTGAATAATTTTTTAAATCTTATAAACTTTATGTATTTGATTGTATTTATATACAATTTATATATATATATATCTATATAATATATATTATATATATATATATATATATATTATATATATATATATATATATAATATATATATATTGCATGTTTTATGTAATGATAATTTTGTCTATAGTTTTAATTTTCAATTCATTATATACTACAAATTTTAGACTTAGCAGGGATAACCGCTAAGTCGCTAACATCGCTTACTTTCATAAAGAAGTTTCCTGTTTGGTTGCAGATTTTTCATATATACAGGATCTCAATGATAAACACATTCCTAACAATTGGACGAGATTTACAAAATCTATTTTAGTTAGCAAAAGGGGATCTTCAGTTGTAGTGTCCAACGCAGGGGTCTGCAACCTGAATCTCCAGAGCCACCCGTGGCTCTTTTAACCGTCCATTGTGGCTCGCTAGTTAAAGAAAAAAAGAAAAGTTTTTACCTTATAAAAGTCACTGCGAAGTAAAAGGTAAGTAGGAAAAAAAAGGAAAGTAAACAAACTCAATTTTTATTCAACCCAATCACACTCACTAAAAAAGTCAAGTGGAGGTCAATGAGCACAACCGAAATGTGTTCTTTAGGACCACATGCACCAGATGATACTGTAAAGTGGATTTTCTATGATTTAAAAAATTGAAGGATTTTTAGCGTGTCGCATGGTTAGTAAAATAAGTTTGTTGTTCATCTGTTGATATAATCCCTCAGGGTTCACCACAGCGAACCCGCATATTTGCACTTTGGTTTGTCAGAGAATTTTATGCCAAATGTCCATCTTGACACAACTCTGTATTTTCTCCTGGCTGAGGACCTGCACAGGTAGACCAGGACTGGGCTGGGACCCTTTGTGGCTACATAATTATGCAATAAAGTGAAAGCTGTGGCGTAAGTCCCACACTGGAGTCATCTTATTGTGACACTTGGAAATCAAACCCAGATTTCCTATGTTAAAGAAATAAAGTAATGATTACTTAACAAGCTCTGATTTAATTATAGTTAGTTAGATTTATACATTTCCGACCGAGACACTGAACTACTACCACCTTTGGTGCATTGAGATGATCTAACATGGCACAGAGTGTCTTTTATTTTGAAAGGAAGTTTTGTTAACTTGTGTCAAAAGTTATTACATATTTTGAAAATTACTAATTGCTTTTGGTTTATGTTTTATTTATATTAATCATAGCAGTGACAATAACTTAAATACAAATCAGTTTTATGTCTCTAAAGGGCAAAGTAAGACTTTATGGCTCCTACTGGGTTGTGGTCGGTGAGAAATCCACCCGAATGGCTCTTTAATTGTCAAAGGCTGCAGAACCCTGGTCTAATGCAATTTGGTAGAAAACTTTTGCAAATGTAAACTGTATATATCCAAAACTGTGTTTAAGAACAGTTTTTGTTGAACATTTCAACTTTTGCAGATTGGACTGTGTTTGGATTTCTAATAACTGAAGAAAAATGACCAGTGAGCCCATGTTCAAAGCCTGAAAAAGATGACTGGGGAGCACGAAAAGAAAACTAACTAAAAAGAACCAATCTGATATAAAATCATTTATTTATTTTTGGCTGGGAGTCCCAAACTACAGCCCATAGACCAGATCCCCCCCACCTCCACATTTGGTGGAAGTTTGGGGACTCCTGATTTAGTCAATAAATAACAAAAGTAGCATTGGTTTTTCTTCACACATTTTTTGAGTAAACACTTTCTCATTTGACAGATAAAAAATGACTCATCCTACTTTCACCACAGAGTGAGTTAAGTAAATATTATTTATGTTAAACAACACGTCAGGGTGGTCGTTCTTTGAAATGGTGATAAAATTGGCCCCTATATCTTTTCTCTATCCCTCCCAGCGTTGCAGCGATCCGCAGCGGCTCATTGGTGAAGTTCTAAACAGATTGTTATGACAAGGCTGGAGGAATCTGTCTTCACTTTATGTCTTCTCTGAATACGTCAAGTCGTAATTTATAGTCTTACTACATCTGGCACTTTGACATCGCAAGCTAAGAGCAGCCACAACAAGTCTGCGGAGAGCATTAGAGGAAAAAAATGAAAGCCTTAGACTCAGATTTATAAGTGCTCTACTTGTTGAAATGATCTTCAGTCCTTGTAAATACACAGGACACGCTTAGATTCAAACAGATCGAGCTCTTGTTGCCCTCTTTTCTCTTTTTCTCCTGGCATTTGAGCGGTTCGTCACTTGTCAAATGAAGCTTTTCGCCAACAGTCCTGATGCTGATAATAAATGACGAGGGTTGTGCAGCGAAAGTGCCGTAACGCCAGAAAATATAATATTTACTACCTGTGGTTAAGCTCAGGAGTCAATCCTCATCTTGGCATGGTTTTGGTGCATTTCTTGGAATTCTCCACGTGAGATTTACATGTAAGAGACAGACCAAAAGTTATGAAGTTATGAATAATCACATCTAGGACTCACTGAGCATTTGGCTTTGCGCTCTCGTATTTGTTTGTCTAGGCATTAGGAATGCTGCCATTTGGAAAAGACAGACTTAAGGAGATCTGAATATGGACAGCAGATCGAACAAGTTTGCAAACGTGGAAAAGTGAAGCGTCTCTAAGCTCAAGCTTTGCCCTCATAGCCGCACCATTAATTATCTCTTTTTACAACGTATAATTTATGTTTGACATATCCGGGGAAACATGCACACTGGGCATCCAGTGTTCCTTACACTATTATTAGCTATCTTTTGAGTTTTTCTCTGAGCCGTATACACTGAACCAAACTCCTTTTTATAGAAACAAACACATATAAATATGCAAACAAACACAATTGAATTCAGCAGAAAAATCAGAGGGCATTTATAATTATTGATCGTCTGATTCATGCTGAGATATAGTGGGGAAGTGTGCAGTTTATGAATGGGGCTACTTCACTACTTGTTGTCCCACCTCGATCTTAGTCATGTCTGGACACTGTTGTATGTTTAGCTTCAGGCTTTTTTGGTAGATTCCTCTTCTGATCAGGAAGTAGCAAACATGTCTGGCTTGTCAACCAAAGAAGCAACGGTGGTCATTGTCACATGGACATTGACTAAGTTTGTGTTCTTAGAAAATCAGGAAGTAGAGGTTTGACGGTGGAGCTTAGCTACTTCCGTTTACGTTCGTTCAGTGATTTATTCATATACTAAGAATGGCTGTTCCTTTTTTGCTATAATGAACAAGCGTAATAATCTTTTGAAAACCACTAATGATACAGTGAATCATTGAAAAGGTGTCTCTTTGTTGGATTAAAATATCTAAGCAACAATTTTTTTCTCTATTAACCTATGATTGTTGATGTTTTTTACCTTCTTAATGAGTTGCAAGAACTTGTACTGCAGTGGTGCAGAAGTAGAGTGGTCAACTTCTAATCGAAAGCTTGCCCGTTTGGTTCCCAACCTGGTTGCCAACCATGTGTTGAACTTTCCTCAGGCATGACACTCATTCCTACTTTGCTTCTGGTGGTCATAGGTTGGCGTGAATATGTGTGTGTGAATGGACTATAGCCAAATCCAAATTCTTCCCCTACCCCTACGGCTGCCTCACGGTCAGAGACCTCTGACCTACATGGTCTCCGACTGTGTAGGTCAGAGAACAATGCAGGGTAGATCTCCTCCAGGGCCGAAGGCTGCTTTTCCTCCGAGGTTCACCCCCGTATCGAGACCCTAAGAGCCTCCGGAGCATGTGAAGCCAAAGAATCGGTCTTAGTTCTTTTAGAGGAACTGTTTTTAATCATTTTTTCTCACACTCCAAAAATGACAGCTGTACGCACGCTAATGGGCAAAGTATTGCCTTTTTTTTTCTTTATGGCGTGCGCTACCTCTCTTGTGCACACCACACCACAGCCCCCCCCCCCCTCACTGTGATGAGCTAAGACGTACCTATGAGACGCACAGGTTGCAACCAGTCACTGATGTAAAAATAAACAAGATTTCTAATTATCTTTTGGTTATGTGTTGTTATCACCCTTAAAAGTTAACTTTAATCTAAAATGTATGTATTTCTCTGGGACAGTGCACATTAAATTAATGCAGGGGATATTTTCCATCTATTGGCTGTGGACACGTTAAAAATGAATGTGAAAAACATAATAGTAAAGATCATACTCAGGTGGAGAGGCATTTTAGAATTCATTCAATGTAAAGGACACCCACGACCTTCCTGTTCTCGTCTCACTGTCGCCTCTATATCAGGCGTCTTTTACATGCCCCCGCCTGCAGCCACCTGGTCTCGCCGACGATGCAGGTGGGGTGCAAGCGGTCTCAAACACACCTAATGAAACTTGACGCCTCTGTCGCACCTCCCGTGTTCAGAGTGAATGCACCATAAGAAAGTGGTAAAGCACTATTTAAAATTCTCCATTTACTATATTACTCTTTACATTGTAGACACTGGTTGTGTCCGAATTCCCTCCATCACTATGGGGGGAATTCGGAGGAGTTCGGGGGAGTTCGCCATTTTCTAGCTCTGTCCGAATCTACTAATTCCAAATCGAGAGATGCTGTTTGTACACAAACAGCATCTCCTGTGACACAGAGGGCCTGACCCTCCTGAAGTATGCAGATGATATGGCCCTTGTAGCACACGTGACAGACTCCCATGCCCTGGAAAAATACCAACAGCAGGTCAACACTCTGGTCTGCATGTTCACGCAGAACTCCCTGGAGCTGAACATCTCCAAAACAAAGGAGCTGTGCTGCAGAGGCAGAAGGCATAACAGCCTAGAGGATCTTTTCCAACCTCTCGTGATCCAGGGCCAGCAGGTGGAGCAGGTAGACTCTTTTAAATACCTGGGGACAATAATGGACTGTAGCTTGTCTTTCGGACACCATGTGGATGCTATTTACAAGAAAGCACAGCAACGCCTCCACCTTCTGAGGAAATTAAGATTTTTTAACATCAATAAGGACATTTTATCCATGGTGTACATTTCATTGGTGGAGTCCATCCTCACATTCAACATCGCTTCCTGGTTCAACTTTCTCACCCTTAAACAAAAAACACTCTCTCAAAATAATCAATCAGGCCTCCAAAATCTCTCAAACAGCTCAAGCTCCTCTCAGTGACCTGTACAGGCGAGCAGTGATGAGGAAAGCCACCTCCATCACTGTGGACACTACCCACCCTCTCCATCACTCTTTCTCCTTGTTGCCATCAGGCAGGAGATACAGAACACCGTTGGCCAGGACAAACATCTACAAAAAATCATTTATCCCCAATGCAGTCACTCTGCTTAATTTTTAATAGCACTTAAATTGTATGTATGTGGATGGTGAATTATGTGATTTTTTTAGGATCTCTATGACTTTTGATTTTCTATATATTTATTAACTTTTTAGCTTTTTTTAACTTTTATCAATTGAATCAATTTATTGTCTTATGCCGTGTTGAAAGATGAATTTCTGTTCATTGAACAGACAATAAAGTCTATCTATCTATCTATCTATCTATCTATCTATCTATCTATCTATCTATCTATCTATCTATCTATCTATCTATCTATCTATCTATCTATCTATCTATCTATCTATCTATCTATCTATCTATCTATCTATCGAGTGAACTCAAAATTTCCCAGAAGTCTTTGCGATGAACTGGCGTACATCGATGGTCACTAGATTAGCACATATAAACCACAATGCATTGCGGTCGAACAATTTCAAGCAAAAAAACGTCTTTAAATGCAATATTTGAATAAGCCATCCAAATTTTCACCTTCAGAACACAGTGGAGTCACAAATAAACGCCGCGAAATGTTCGTTTTTTTTTCAGTTTTGACTTTGTGAAATCAATGATGTCATATTCGGTTTTTAGAAAAACGAAAGCAAAGTAATGAGCATCGTGTCCGAATTACCTTTAAAATCCAGCGCACTATATAGTCCTGCACTATATAGTTTTTTAGTAGTTAGGGATTATGGAGGGAATTCGGACACAGCCACTGTCTCTTCACTCACAGGTGGAGCCAATCCAGACCTCTGAAGGTCAAAGACACTAAACTGTGCAACAATTTTCCTAAACCTCTAGTAAAACCTGTAATTACATTCTGATTAGGACCATATTACAAGTTTCAAATAAAGTAGTATAATATTATCACTTTTTTTCCAGCCTTCAGCCAATAACTATCTAAGTTTATTACTATCCCAGTATAACATGGTTGGCTGGATTCTTCTTTTTAACCCCCATTTCAAGGATTTATCTTTAAGCAAATAGGCCAAGGACTTGCTAGCAATACTATCCTGCATTAAACCTGTTATATACTGCGACAGACCCAGTAATTCGAAACAGTGACTTCCAAATCTGAAATCAGTTTTGGTAAAACCCAAACCACCCTTTCAAAAGCACAGATGGATGATTTGGCACAGATTACCTCTATTTCCACTACTTTATTTTATTCGAGCAAAAGACCAAAAAAAAAAAAATCCATCAAACTTAAAGGGTCAATTGACGAGGCTGACTAAAGAAACATTTATCCATTTAAAAGACATGAATCCTGAATAACGAGTCAGCACTTACTTCACTTTAGCTGTAGAACTCCATGTTCTTTGTGGCCTAACATTCACTCTTCTTGACATTTCCTGATGCAGCATTTGTGAGTTGAGATCATCTTACTGCCAGAGGTCGCTGATATTCTCCCCTCAAATTAGAATGGCACAGCTTACAATGACAGAGCTGATTAGTTAAGTCATTACGATGCATGTCTCCCTTTCAGTTGAGAGTATAACTTCAGTTATAAAGCAGAATGAGTTTATGTCAACTGAAACTTGCCCTTTCTTTTCATTTCTTTTCACATGCTTGCTGGATGCCTAATTTATGTGCTTTTGCTATGTATTAACTGATCTGCGCTGACTGTCATCTCTCGGTTGGATAATACAAGTGTTATTTTAGTAGGGTTATGCTGAATACTTGCAATTTAGTTGTGTGACACTCCAACATGTTCTTCTTATTAATTGCTTATTTTGAGTACAATAATTAATTAACTTTTGTAGAATCTTATTATGGAATTTTATGAACAATAAAGAAAACAAAACCACAGCAGTTAGGTAGTAGTACACATCAAATCAGTCAAGAATAAATGGTAGATTGAGAATGGATTATTATGACATGTTTCACACAGTATGTATATGGAAATCACTCTTATGCAGAGCATCAGAAAAATTTCAGCAGACCAAACAAAGCCACTAGAAAAGATCAAAACTCTTAGTTTGTCTGTAGATGATATCAAAGTTTCGCTCCACGTGTGCAGGATAATTGTACTTTGTTTGAAAGTACTGTAATGGAGATTTCCTGATTATAGCAGCTTTTACAAGTCTTTCATCAAAAACAATTGTTTCTGAACATTAAGCTTGTATTTGTTGATCATTTCGAAATGTTCTCTTTGTTTACTGTCAGTGTTTGATGATTTGTCTATATGCTAGGTTTGAAAAAAGATAGCAGCAATAGCAACATAACAAAAGAATTATAAACTAAACAATGTGAGTTGTTCAGCTATAAAGTTGCTGATTTGTACTGAGTTCCGTCTGGATTGCATGATACTGCTTTGAACCATTGATATATATTACTGGATTGGCCCTTGCCTATAGACAGAGATGTGCGCGTGCAGGCGCCATCATCATGCATTGAGTCATGGCAGCAGAACGCAGCTGTTTCAATGGAGGACAGGCAGACATCAACCTCAAAAATTGGGCTAGCTCCCTCATTTCTTAACAGATTTTTACAAAATAGGGCTCAAATTAAATCTTAGAAAATTATTGATCTTGTGGTATATTTAAATATTGACTATCTATTAAAATTAATCTGTAAATAGTGCAAGAATTGTGTCTTCTACTGCTACAGATAATGCATTGCTGTCAAATCAACAGCTTCTAAATATCCATGATTTTTCATTTTGCCTCTGTGCTAAAGTCCAGAGAATAGAGCTTGTAAATGCTTGTCACCCAAGCCCAGAAAGGAGGGAGATTGACGAAGTTTAATAGCATGACTGAATGATAAAGTTTAGTAACAGGGTCCTTTCCTTATTAAAAACATCTCAAAGTGCTAAAAAAAATAATAGTAATAATAAAAACACCCTTTACCACATTTTCAAATGAAACTAAAACTTATTATTTTTGGATTACATACAGGGTAAATAAATCTTATTTGCATTCAGAATTTACCTTCAAATAGACGATTTTATGGTATTTTGAGAAAAAGGCTCCAGCTAGCATCTTTAACCGATACAAAAAACTTTTTTTAAACTTTGATCATAACATCAAATCACCTGCCAAATTGTGAAGATTCAAAACACAGTGATAATAGCAGGAAATGATGTGGCAGGTTAAAGTTTATGACCACAGCTCCTTCCCTAACATCTGCTCTCTGCGGTGTTTATGTCACTGAGCAGAAAGCTAGCGTTAGCGCTGTATTCTCTAGCTGGGCTTTCTCTGGTCTGTGAGACCAAGAAAAAAGCTCAACAGTGACGGCACGGATTAAGAAAATCATGTGCAAACTCACTTACACTTCGTACAAAAAAAAGGTGCGACCGACAACCACATTTAGGCTATTTAAGTAGCTTGCCGCGAGCTAGCAAAACAATGCAGCAACGTGAATCTTGACTGCACATTTGACGTGTTTCCAACATGAATTTCCATCCAGTTTTCTGCAGGTTGAATGTCACCTGCGGTCAACATCCGCCATGTTTTAAAACATGCAATATTAATAAAAACATGCATCGAAGAACCAAACTAGCATGCTACTCGCGAGTTGCTAGCACTCACTTTAGCACACAGTTCACGGTTCCCAGCCTAATTTCTCTCTAATAAAATGTGATTCCTGTCCTGTGATGATTCCTCTCCATCAGATTATTTTGTTCTTTAAAGTTTTTGAAGTCGATTACAGAACGACTGCGTCTCCTTTTGTGCTTCTTTTCGTACTTTTTTCTGGCCTCCGCCATTCATTACTCGAGAAGACTCAATGCATAGTGATGGCGCATGTCTGTCTGTATGTCACGTGATTTCCAATCCAGTAATGTATATCATTGGTTTGAACAGATTTCCCAAAATGAATACTCAAAGGCCCCCTACTTCTGTGAAGCCATGTGACATGCATTCAAGAACACGCTGACGTGCATTCTCGAACATTTTTGAGCCCATTGTGTTCACACTGGATAAGCAGGGAGGGGCTTCTTTTTCTTTTTTCTCCTGTTTACTAGTGCATGTCTGCCACCTACAGTTGGAAGAGTGTGGGACTTCACATTTCTCCTGATGGTTATTGGTTGGTGGCAGCTTTTGGAAGCGGAGTTGTCATCAGCGTGTTAATGTGTGTAAGTGAATAGGACTATAAAACGCTTTGGCCCTTCATGTAAGGTAGATGAGTGATATAGAAGTATACACTACTTAACTATTTTACCATTTACACAAACAAAAACAAAACTTTATGCAAATTTTCTAATTAATATATTTTTTGTAACTTAATGGAACATTATTTCCTTCGTGACCAAATTATGCTGCAACTCTGCTTGACAGTTGTTGGGATGTATGATTGAAAAAGTGATTCATGTTAAATCAATGTGTTTCAATATCAATATCAATCAATATCTGTGTTTGATTGATAATAAACATAATAAAATAGAAATAATCTCAACAGATGCTCTATTGTTGAAATGTGCCATAACTTTTCGAACGGGAATCAAGGCATTCAACTGATTTTTTTTTAGTTTTGGGGGGAAAAGTTTCATAAATAATTTTATTTCATTTTATCAACTAAAAAGGCCACCTGCAGATGCCTCTCTACCACAAAAACAAATGAAAAAGCTTGTTTGAAAAACTTAAAAATGCTTAAGAGTCAGTGCTATGCATAAAATGAATCAGTCCATGCAATTGATTTATTTTAGTATCATAAGTGTTTTTTTTGCCAGTGGACTTCAATTGTTGTAATTTTTGTCCTTGTTTAGCAGTCCATTCACACAGCTTGAAACTGTAAGGCAAACAGGTAAACTAATTATCTGTTTTGTAATGCAACTCTTTTGTAGTTTAAGTAATGAAGAGACATAGGCCTATAATGTAAGTACTTACCCATGAACTCATGGGACTCAGGAAGGCCTGTCCTTTGTTTCGGTATTTACGTGTCATAAAATGTCTATTAATAGCTTGTCTCTGCTTGTCCACAATCTAGGTTAACATCAGTCCAAAATCCCTCTGTTCAAAAGGAAAAAAGTGATTTTTTTATTTGTTGAAGAGTTGGGTTTCAAGCTGCTAACAGTAAGTGCCATCTTCCTTGGTTTTCTGTCTGTTTCCTGTCCCCTGTTCATGTATTTTCCTTTTGTTGCCCCTCTGATGGGACACCCCCCTTCTGTTTCCTGTTGTTTGTGTGAGTTGCTTGGAAACCGTGGCAGCTGTCCAGTTCACAGGAATTTATTTTTTTCTTTTTACTGGCATGACTTCAGGGGTTACGGGGTTATAAGGTCAGCATATGTGTTGGATGCCTCGCAGTTTTTTTATTTGACATTTTGATGTACAGCTTAAAATAACAAACTGTTCCAACAAAACTGTTTATTCACCTGTTTTAGTTTAAAGATTATGTGAAAACGACAGTAAAATGTTCAAGATATTTCTACAAAATTCATCAAGTTTGGATATAAGAAACAATTTTTTTTTTGTTTTAAAACAATAAAACAGGAAAAATGCAGTAATGTCATTTTAAATTATTCTTCACAAATTTTTACTTTACTTCCATTGAACCATCACCATTTAGCTCAACAGATTTTACTGCATCACTTTTTTTGTAGTAATTATGAATACTTTCAACAGGTTTACTTTAAAGCTGCATTAAACAAAGCCAAACAAAAAAAGAACACAACAATGAAATTGTTGTTTATAGTGTTAGGCGATATGGACCCATTTACACACACACACACACACTGATGGCAATTACCAAATATTGGCGCCAACCACCAGGAGCAATAAGATGGTCATTGTAGTGCCCAAAGACGCTTCGACACAAAGGAGGGCAAGGTAGGAATCAAACCTGCATTGAACGTCCTACTTCTGCACTATGAGACTGTTTCAGGGGTGTCGAAATCCAAGCCTTGATGTGTGTCATACATCTCTTCCAATCAACCTGTCATTGAAGCTCCTTATTGGCTAAAAAAACCGGATCCAGGTAATCAAAGCAGATATCTGGAAAACTGCAGGAGGCCGAGTCTCGAGGACTGGATTTGGACATGCCCAAATTGCCTCTGGTGGGAGGTTGGCGCCAGTGTTCGGCAGTGGAGCCACCACCAGTGTGTGAATGTCTGTGTGAATGGGTCTGTGATTGTGAAGCGCTTTGGGCCCTCGAAGGAAGGTAGAAAGCGCTGTACAAGGATACGCCATTTACCATCCCGGGGACTGTTTTTAAAATCCCACTCAGCCATATTTTTTCCTTTTGTAAAATCCTACTTTTAATTGTGACTGTGCAGTTTTTAGCCAATATCGAAAAGCCTTTGTCGTTTTTAAGGCATATTTTATTCACTAGATATACAATTTTGACCTGTGTTCGGGACTCTTGGTTCAGGGCAATCCCGGGCTCAGATGGCTAGCATTGCAGCTCAGGTGTGACGTGGTAGCAGTCTAAATACAGCAGATAGCTCATATTGATTATTGGTTGGCTGCAGCTACAGGCTCTGCTGCAGACCTTGTGAAACCCACCATTAATATAGAAAGTACAGGAATCCCCCCCTTATTCGCCAAGGTTCATCCTTGGCTTCCAGTGAAAATTTGAACCCAACAAAATGGGATTTGCAGCACTGCAGAGGCCAGACCGCAGAGGTCAAATGTGATTTGGTTTTCTTCTTACACTTTCAAAGTTTGGTAAAGAACACTAGCTGTGGGAGCCCAGGGTTACCCTCTGTTGCTGGGAGCTCTGTTTGCTAGCTTATAGTCTCAAGATAGCAATAACAACATGATGATGGTTCAGTCGTAATGAAAGGAAATGAGAAAAATGCAGTTTGAGAGAGACTTTAGCATACCCAGTCAGAAGTTGCATCATTAGACCCAGATTTTTCTATCATCCGGTTTTATAATCCTTTGCTATTTGCGTATTTACACACAAAAATAGGCTACTCAGAAACGGAGGTTTAATAAAAAATTCTTTTGGATATGTCCACTTACTTACATACTTACAGTTGATGTCAGCTAGACGTCGGGACAACAACTGCTGCCAAAAATCCCATCTCCCATTCAGTTTTTAAGCTCGTTGGTGTCTTTGAGATATGTGTTGTGTAGTAGGGTGTCTATAAATGTCCCTGTTGGTCAACGTCTTGCAGAAGTTCCATGTTTTGGGCCCAGGTAACTAGCTCATGTGCTGGTGAAGTTTTGTCTCCAAATACACGCCCTGCCAGCTTGAGCCATGTTCTTCAGATAATGTATGATATATTCTGAGTCTCCATATCGCTCGTTGTTGGTTATCTTCTCATCCTGAGGGATCTTATACACCTGTCTTAAAGGGGGTCCTAGCATGAAAAATCAACTTATTGAGTTTTGAAGTGCATTATATTGCACATTCCTCACTATAAATAACTCTGAAGTGATATTTTGATCTGTTCGTGCATTTCTGAGTAATCCTCTAAAAACTTTCGCTCTCAACAGAAGCTCCTCCCATACCCACAAAAATTAGCTGGTCCTCATAATCTGATGTCACCGAGTGGGACAGCCCCTTTCAGGAAGAGTCTGCTCTGCTCCCAGGCTAGCACAAACACTTTCTCCGCAAAGCTAGCCACTCGAGCTAGCAGTGATCAGCTAGCTTTGCGAGTACCACCTTTGTCCACCTTTGACAAGGGAGGGATCACACATCAATATATGGGAGGGGTCATCTGGACCCCATAAGAGAGCTCAAAGGTTAATCATACATTGGTATACCTGGTGTGAAGGTAGAATTGTTTTTTTTTTTAATTTGTAACAATAATTTCCTGCAATTTTTCTGCAGAAAAAACAACCCACTGTCATCTGAAAAACACTCACTGCTCTCCGTCGGATACTTTGTTAAGTCTGTGTACACAAGACCTCTGTTAAGAAGGTGACTCATACTGTTATGTTAGTCAGACATCTTCTTTGATTCACCCTCATCTGGCTTTGATGCGACTGGGGTTTAAATGTTCTCCATGAGAAAAAAAATCCACATGGCGTAAGTGCTGGACGACCCCAACAAGGCCAAACCTCGACCTTCACGTGATAGCACTGGTAGACGTCAGGTTTACACCAGGCTGCTCTCTGCTTCTTGGACTTTCTACGAGCTCCAACGGCAACCGCACACACATTTAAAAGCATGTGTTAAATGTCTGGGGCACAGATGCACAGGCCAAAGCAGAATGTCTGGATGAAAAACTCATCAGGTCAGAATGACTCACCGGTGGCTAAATTCCTCAAACTGACATTCTCATACAAACATCAACCCAGGACAAGCAACACTTCTTTTCTTTCTTTTTCCACCTCCACACCATTAAAATACCCTCACCATTAAACCAAGCTTAATAAAATGCTGATCCTTTGAGAGAGGACGTGTTGCCCTGAAGCAGATCCATCTGAAGTCACTTCATTCCACCTTGTAGTCTTAAACCTCTGCCTATTTCTTGGAAATCTGATCTGCTGGTATGTTTTTCACATAAACTCCACAGCGGTGTTCCTGACCTAAGACACCGATCCCAATCAAGAGAAGCACAGTGATCCTGCAGTTTGGACCCCTCGCGCTGAAACCAAATAGTATAATCGTGTAATAAGGGATCCCCTCTCCAGGAAACGCAGTCATGAGGGAAAACTGGCTCCTGTCCCCGCTGATAACTTGGATGGTTTGTTATGAAAGCTCAATTTCAGTAAGTAATAGTTTCATTTCACAAATTGCCATTTTGTGTTCAGCGACTAAAGAGGTCTGGGATTCATTTTTGGTCTCAATGACTGCCAATTTTACAGCTAGCCAGAGCAGGGATCAAGTTTTCTGTGAAAAAGGCCAAATTTCCTCAAAAATTGAGTCAGAGTTTAATGATTCATAATATCCAGATTTCTTTAATCAAAAAAATATGAAAACAAGACTCAACAGAAAATTGTGTGCAAACATTACCTTAATTAAGTTGTTGATTGGAAGTTGAATAATCTTTTTATCAATCCCTTCTCTTATTTTAACTCATAGTGGCAATCATCTAAGAACAGCCATACCTCAATCCCTACAGCTAGTTTTTTTATGACCATAAACCATAAAGTAGCAAGTAATCAATCTACTCTTAAATTGAGAGCTTTACCTTTAGTCACAGCTTTCTTTTAAACTCAACAGATCTGTACAAGGTTTACTTTGTTGTGGATACTGTCTTAATTCATCATTTCAGTTCCATCATTTTCTTTCTTAAGGAACGGTAAATAGCCTATTTATGGAGCTTTATTACTTTACTTGACAGCCCAAAATTATTTACAGTCACAGTCTCATTCACACACTGATGGCAGCTCAGCTGCCAAACACTGGTGCCAACCTGTAACCACCATGACAAAAGTGAAGTTCAGCGTCTTATTCAAGGACACTTCAACAAGGCAGAAACTGAACCTGCAATTCTCCGATCATTGGTCGACTGCTCTAACTCTGCACCATGGCTGCCCACAGTGTGTTTGTGAGTTCCCCAATCTGTGATCTAGCTCTTGACTACTGTGGAGAGAGCATCCAACCAAGGTCTTTCAACTACCAGGTGCAGGTCACTGCTCATTTAAGCCAACAGGTTGACTGAGGTTTGCAAACCTAAATTCTGTATGGAGAAATTTTCTATTAAAGTTATGTCTGTAGTAGTTGACGATAGGCAACCCATGTGGAGTCAAAGTTGCTTAGAGGGTAACACACCAGGACAGCTGGGGGCTGACTCCACTCTCGGCCCAGATTTGAAAAATGCAAAAAAAAGATAAAAAAATTTTAAAAAGGGGGGGGGGGGGGGGGGGTGTGGTTTGGATCTGTAATTGACAGTGACAGCGAGATTACCTTGAGGTAACATACTCACGCTGCGTCTTCAATGTGGAGACTCATACCCAGGAAAGTGATGCCACTTTTACCAAATAACTTTCTGTGGAGGTTTGGGATTTTTCTCCTCTTCTTCTCTTGAGGCAGATGCTCATGGTCCAGAATGAAGGGGACCCGTGTCTGAGTGGTAAAATGATGCTAGCATCTTAGCTAATAAGGACTAACATATTACGCAAACAATACAGAATGAAATGTTGTAACCAAACGTTACAGAATCAAAGATGAGCTGGGCTTTTATCTTGGAGCTGCAGAGCAGGATGACATTAAAACTTCTGAAATGATGTGGGACTTACACCAGTTCATCAATTACAAAATTCTACTGTAATACCTCGTTTCAACCTGTAGGGGACAGCACACAGACGGTTTTAGATTATTGATTGATCGATCGATTGATTGATTTATTGATTGGTTTATTTCAAGCATAGATTGAAAATACAGGACAAAACACAATTATTTCAAACTCATTACAGAAACAATGAGATGCATTGATTAGAAAATAGAAGACAAACAAAAATAAAATATACTTATGTCACATTTGGTTCATTCATTCTTTGTGATTATTAACTAAAGTCAGTAGAGTTTGATTGATTGCTTGAAAAGGAGTGGGAAGAAGCGAACTTATATAATTATAATTTCAAGAATTATACAAGTCTATTTTAAATTGTCAAAAATGTGGCAAGGACCAACAGACGGCACTTTTGAAGCCCCATTTAAAGAAGTCAACTGACAAAAAGAAGTTTAGTTAGTCTTTAGATACCTTATAAAGACTAATTAATCACAATACTTTTTTTTATTGTTTCGTTACTTCAGTACAGTCATACTAAATATTTAAATCCTAATATATATTCTGAAATCTAAATATTTAAATCCTAACTATATATTTAACTGCAAAAATTTTATATTTTTAGTTTGAAAAAATAAATATTAGGTTAGATTTAAATATTTAATGAGCAATCTAAATATTTAATTGCAAAACTTAAATATTTAGTTTGTAGGCTAAATATTTAGCTTAAAATTAAATATTTAGTTGGTTAACTAAATATTTAGTTATTAAATGTAACATTATAAATATATTATTTAAAGGGTGAAAATATGCATTTGAAAAACAAAACCTGTTTTTTTTCTCCTAAAACACGCTAAATATCTGAAAACATTGATGTAAAAATTTTACATCTCTGATTTACAAACGGCACCCCATAGCAAGCCCCTCTCTATTTTAAGCTCCTTTAAAGAGACATAAAACATCAAAACTTGTAAAATCTAATGTTGCAGCGATGTTTAAATGCTAATTTATTTGCACCAGATTTTCTCATTGGTAACTTTGCCGGACCACAGATATTCATTTACATTTCAAATGATCAAAATCTTGACCTATATACAAATGAAAAGGTTGAAAGGGAAAGTTAACTGACTTGCCTTCGATACAGTGTTCCAGTTCCAGTGGTTTGAAAACCAGGGATGCAAGTCTTTGCTGAGTACAAGTGATGCTTCATGAACTCAAACACCTCACCAGAATTTTAATCCACAGGTGCCTTTATGGAAATTCAAGGTGACCAACTCATGAGAGAAAATGTGAATGCAGGTTTGCTGGGTCGTACCCAGCCTCTTTTCTGGCAAGTGGTTCAGTGTGATTGGGCATGTAGGGTTGCTGTCCCCGAGGAGCTGGTATTTAGGGGAGTGACCTCTGGCTCCGCCTAGCACTCTTCTTCCATCTGGTAGTGGTCCGTCCTTGCATTTGCTCTGTCCCAGACATCCTGGTAGGCTGGTAGGTTGACTGCTTGAGGTGCCTGTATTTCTGGATCATCTCGTGGCCTGGGTTGTGGAATTCTCTTGGTTCTCTGACAGTACCAGGTCTTTACACTTATGTTGGTGGGTGTGTGGAGGCTTGAGGCCCCTGTTTCTCTCCTGCAGCTATGACTCCATTGGTTGTCTCTTTGGTCTCGTCTCTGGATGGCTGGCATCAGGTTTTCTGATGTATTGAGGTTTTAGGTTTACTTTTAAATGAGGGGTCAAGGGGTCATCACAAGCTTCCTTTCTTCCTTTTTACATTCAGTAACAATTCTGTACATTTCAGTCCACACACTCCCCTGAACACACCTGTCTGTTCTCCTCTGCCCGAAGGCAGATGTTTCTACAAATGCAGACGTGTCTAGTGCATAAAATATGCATACATTTGTGTGTGTTGGTACAGTACTCCATCATTGATTACAAGGAATTACCTTCTGAATATAACCTGCAATAGGTATTACCTGTGAAGTAGCGTTATGAATGTTTTAAGGGCCACATGACCAAGACCCTCATAGAATGTGACTTTACATTCCACCCTATAGTTCCTCTATCAGATCACTCCCAAATCCACATCAAATAGAACAGAATATAATCTTATCTTTTCACACTGCAGTTCTCAGTGCAATCATGCTACTGCTTTTTTTTTTCTTTTTTTAAGCAGCGTGTCCTGCGTCTTGATTGGCTGGAGACCTGCTCAATCAATCTTCTCCACGTCTGTGTAGAAATACCAAACTCCTTCAGATCTTAGTTTTCTTTCTATAATCCTGGATTTTAAAATGTCCATGTCTGTCTGAGAAAAGTGGAGAAAGTGTAGTTTAACATCTGATATCTATTTTTTTTTATAACGCAACTCACCCAATAACTGAGGGAATATTTGTTTCATTTTCTGTTTGTTTCATCAGCTACTCATTTTTATTTATCAAGTTGTATCCAGAATTGACTTTCTTTTACATTTTTTTACTGCAAGTCACACATGTCAGATCAATACCATTTGCGCAGAGATCATAAAAGTGCAGAGCCGTGCACGTTTGCAATGCTTGTTACCGTTTGCGGACATGAGAGAATCTGAGCAGAGCAAATGTAACAACTACAATCGACATCAACACAAAAACTTTAAAAATGAGAAACTCAAAAAAGAACCAAAATCTGAAATGATTTTATTGTTATTGATAATAAGAAGACCGAATTTAGAATCTGCAAGAAAAGAATTTCAAACAGAACCGACTCCACAACCAACCTGAGCAGACATGAGAACAACTTTCTCCAGAACAGATCAGATACTGACAGAAGAAACCAGATCAGACTCACAAGGATGAGATGTTTGCTCTTTTTAAATGCTAGAATTTTTTTTTTCCTTTTCATCTTGTACATTATAATTAGTGTTGTGGGTTGTGGTTGGTGTTTTGTGTTGTTTCACTTTAATAATTGTTTTTTGTTTTTATCATGTATTTTGTGCGTTTCATTTGGGAGGAAAATAAAATATTTAGCATATTTTTTATAAAAACCTTTTTTACGTTAGTTATTAATTTTTTGCATGAGTTTATAGTTATTAATAAGTTAAATAAAACAACAAAACAACCTAAAGAGCTAAAAGATCCAGATTTCTATAAGATTTCTGTGTGAGGAGCTGCAACTCTCCAATGTCTCAAAAGAACCATGACAGGAGAGGATTCACTATTTATTGGTTTACTTTTTGGACCACTTTAGATTCATTTTCTCAGTGAAGATTACAGAAAGGGATTGTTAAAATATGGGTGTGTAGCTTTCTGGAAAAGCATAATTGTTCACATTTAGACAAACATTTAGATTGTTTCACTCTTTCTGTTAGCTTACAAAACCGACCCCGCTCCCCCATCAGAGAAGAATCAGTTATGTGGCCCTCACAAGAAAAAGTTTGGGGACCCCTGCATCAGGGTACTGGTCGTGCTGCATTTGTGGACTAAACTAGGGCTGGGAATTACTGGGTACTTCACAATACAGTGCGATGATATAGATGGTATCGCGATAAGTTGTAAAAATCATCTCTAATAACTCCCTAGATATAGAAGAACGCATATTTTTTATGAAAATATATCCTCATTTTTATTTTTAGCTAGAACACAATCATAATAAACAAATTTTGTATTATTTTGTGCAACTAATAATAGACACTTTTGTGCAACATTGATGAAATCAGTAATACTATGTCTTTGACAAGCATTGACACCTGTTGAATTTGAATTTTCTGTTAAATTCAGTGTTAAAAATAGTAAATATACACAGTAGTGCCACTACTTAGTGCAAAATTGTTGAAAAAAACAGTACAAAAATTAAATAATTCAAATTGCTTCCAGGCACATTGGTGCTCACAATCTGGCCCTCCAAATTAAAATACATTGAATCAAAAATCCTAATTATTGTTTTATTTTCATTGTATTTCTGGTTCCTTCTCATGAATGTGTTGTTTCTCTGGCATTAGTGTGTGACTTCTGAGTCAGAAGGTGACTTTTCGGATTTCATTGAGTTCGCATTTTCCTCTGAAGAACATCAACCCATTGGATCACCAAAAAGAGAACAGATATCAAAATTTTGAAATTAAAATTTCCCAAATTTTCTGTTTTTAAATGAATATATGTGAAATTTATTCCAAATTAAAGCATGTATTTCTCTAAATTCCATATTATCTTTTTAGTTTATGAGGTTCATTACCAAATCACTCCTTCCATCTGCTCCTTGTCCGGCCCTTATGCCAAATTTTAGAACCCTTTTTGGCCCACAAATCAAAAAGTTTGCCCACCCCTGCTCTAAAAGAACGTCTCACCAAAGAATGATGAATGTAAGGTTTTACAGCCTCTTCAAACGAAATTAAAAGATCAATACTTGATGAGAACCCATTGACAATCAATCGCAGGACTAGAATATCGCGATATATTGCAATATCGATGTTTTGGTACACCCCTTGACTATGCAAAAAAATTCTTTGAAACAATTCCAAGAATTTTCAAGTGATTGTGAGCCACTTGAAGTAGCTCCAGACTGCTTGTGGGCCACCAGCCACCCTACGAATAGAGCTCCTTTAGGACCAGGAGTGTTTTCTAAGAGGGCGTGACCACTTTGTTTAAGTCTTTACCAAGGCTAGGACCAGTTTTCGTGGGTATGTACTTTCTCTGAGAGGACGTGGAAGACATGAGAATATATGGTGAAATTACGCTTTACGGTAAAGGTATGGGGGGTTTAGGATTATGACGCATTTTCACCACTGTCCTTGGGAAATCCTGGATGCCTTCGTGGTCTGTTAGCCGGACACCCTTGGCAGCAGGAGGCGGTGTTACTCAGCAGCTCTCATGTGTCGCAATCCCACCACTATTACAACTACTGCTTCTCAGAAACCATCTGGTTCTGTCTTCATCCTACAGCAAAAATGGAGATGAAATAAACAAGTGTACAAACTCACAAGTAAATCTGTGTGCACACAAAGCCATGTGCGCCATGGCGCACACCTGTGTCCACATGTCAGAAAAGGTTTGTCACCAAGTATAATGGCTCTCTCTTCTGTAGCGGTTGTGACTGTGTGTGTAAATACATCTGGACATTATAATTTCACACATCATCACTTCTACACACCCAGACGTCACAGCTCCCAACCCCCTTTGTGTCATAAGAAAACAAAGTGCATGCTGGTCCTGTCAGAGGGAATCCCTGCTTCTCTGGCTGAGAACATGCACCTCATTCCGGTCGCTGACATCACTTTCGTAAAACCTTCTGGCCGTCCATCTGAAGTGACTCAGTGGCATGGCGTCTTCTTCCATTTCCCAGAAAGACATACCACAGCGTGAGTAAGGAGACCCCCAGATGAATTTGATTTCCCCGTTTTCCACTAGGTTTTACAGGTATCCAGGGACACGTTTAGGAGGGTAAGTCATTCCCTGATTTTTTTTCATCTAAAAATAAATCAGTGTTGTGGATTTGTAACAGGTTCAGAATGCAGACTGTAGTTGCCTCACTGCTTTATTTACACTGAAAACTGAAGTTTGGTTCTGGTCATGCATGGATGTAGAACATAGGTTATCTGTATCAGCACATTTGAATCAAGCATGACTAAGCATAAAATTTTCAATTGTTTTTTTTTCTGTTTTATTTTTTTTCCCCTAAAATAAGAATAAGTATCTTTGAAACAAGCCATGCTCATGCAAAGCTATCCCTGTGTTATCGTATATTATCTCTTAACTCTTCAACACTTTTGAGGTTACTGGGTTGCTGGGGCCTATCATAACCACTGTTGGATGAAGACGAGGTACACTCTGGATGGGTTGCAAGTCCATGGCAATCATCTCCAAAAAAATTGCAAGATATTTGAAGTTGTATTCAAACATTTGCTCAGTCAGCTTAGTCTTGGAGCTGAAAAAAATGACAGAAAGAAGAGATTAGTTTAGCAATGCAATTTTGATAAAGAGGGTTTACTATTAAAGACAGAGTTATGTCCAGCACGGTATATCTGATATGGATAATGCTTTACATAAAAAAGTTAAATATGCATAATGTCACAAAGCGTATTCCAATGTAATTGTTAAAAAATGTTCCTGCACTGTGGTTATATTATATACATATTTAACAGTTGAATCCTAATATTAACTGTTTCCAATTTTCTGTTTATTTAGCATTATTTAAATCCAATCTCTAAAGTTATTTTTACTCCTTATCTGTGTTTCATTTGGACTAGACAGGGGTTCAAATGAATTACAGAGAGAAAAATTAAACCGAATGATGAAAAAACAAATCAGACCTACATGGATGGGTACATGATAACAGCTTTGTATGCATATAAAGTGTGAACCCTGCTGGGTAGATGAAAAGAAGTCCCGAGGAAGTGAACAGGATGGTTTGTTTGTTACTGCTGCCATCTGCTGTTCCTCAAATGTGTTTCACCATGACTGCCACTGCAGCAGAACCAGAAAATAAATGCATTCTAATTCTTTGGTTGTTTTTTTTTTTTTTTTTTTAAGTTACATTTGTATTTAATTTATATTTTTATCCACAACTATTTCCTGTCTTCTATATTCTGCACTCTGTTCTTTCAGTTGCTACACTGTCATCTATCACTTCTGTCATTGAAATCATCCTAATTTAGTTTTGTTGTGTTTTAGGTCATTTTTCTGTATTACAACTAAGTTTTACTCTATTTAATGAGATGTTTCATTAACCTGCTGCTGTCGCTTTTAGGTGAGTCCTCCATGACCCACAAACTTCTGACCCAATCAGTTAATGCGGGATCTTCCACCATCTAGTGGTCATCATGGTAAATGTTACCAACAAAGAACAAGTGAATTCAATCTGAATTAAGAAACTAATATTTAATTGTTAGAAAAGTTTTTCTCTAATTTCATTACAAGAAAACCTTTTTTTTTTTTGCTTGTCTTTGTTTAAAATTTCTAAAATATCTATTTGGGTTTGTTACTTTTCTATTAATGTCTATTAAAAAAAAAAAAAAAAGTGATATTCTTTTAGTTTACTTTCAGGCCCAAATCTCAGTGACTGATCTGTTGAATTCACACATTCCACGCATGCAGTGATGGTAACTAAAATCTTTTAGCAGACATTGCCTTCCTTTATTTTTCTATATAATTTGATAAAAATCCAATGGGGAAGCATCAAGGAATTGCTCTACATAATCCTGTAAAGTATGGATAAGAGGCCATAATGTGGAGTCTGATGTAGAAATGGAAAGTCGGGTCATAAAAAGCATTCTCCACTTTGAATAAGTAGAATAGTGATCGTGCAGTATTCTCTGATCCCGCAGAGTGCCTTTTTTGTGTTTGGTGAATGCTGCCTTTTCAGTTTAAAAGCAGCCTTTTCTATTCAAATTCAGTTTATGCCTCAGTCAGGCTTGTTTGTTTCTGAGTGACGACCCTCGCAGGGCAGCAGATTGGTCTCTTGTGAAGCAACACTAACTGGTAATGAGCATCCATGTCCATCAGGCGCTCGTCTGATACATGACTAATAAACACGCAGTGGGCTGTGTGGGTTATTTAAAGGCCCTGGAATGGAGGCACTGGAGAGAAGAGGATCTTTTTCTTGTCGTGCTGTCATTCACATCACCGGGATTTATTAGCATGGGTCAGATCAGAGCTCTCACACGTGGGAGCCGCCGCATCGAAATGAACAAAGAAAGTCACACTGTAAACAAAATATGAACAGGTGTTACTTTGAAAGAGGCCTGTCTTCTGCTGTCACCATGTGGGAGAGATTGATCCCATTATTAACCCTTTGATGTCTATAGATACAAATACACCTCAAACCACTTCAGCTCCAAAATTACCTTCAATTAGAATCTACTTGAAAGCACATAATAAATGGATTTCTTTTCCACAAAATAACTTCGGATCATCCTGGTAATAGTTAATTTTTTTTTATTAGATTTTTGTGTGGACTCAAAATATGCCAAAGAATGGCTCCAGGATGACGTCATGAAATGGGCGGCACCCACACGCAGAGATTCTACTCACGAAAAATTACTAATATGTAATATATTATCAAGTATATGGATATAATTTACTCTGAAAGACTGAAGAAAATCATGGAATGATTAAATATAATCATAATCAACATGTCTACTACTGTTCAACAAGTCAGGCTCCTAAACGACATCTGGCTTCATATAAAAGAGTTAAGAGCACAAATCTGTAAAACACCATCGAACACTGATCACCTACTGCAAACTCTCTATCTACAAAACTAAATAAAAAAATAAACTTTTAACCAAAAATTTGTTGTGATTTAGCTTAAATACAATTTACGTTTAAATATACAGAATACGCAAACCATGAGAGTTATTTTTAATACTTTATGTATTTTTTTTTATTCGCTGTATACCTGGGGCCTTCCTGGTGTCTTCCACCTTCCTGCACAGTGAACTATTGCATTCAATGTAAATACTTTTATTTTTTATTCTCCGTTTCTTCCTTTTTGTTCGATTCGATGATGTTATATTTATTTTAAATCAATAAATTAAACTAAGAAAAAAGTAAAAATGCGAAAAAACCAAAGTCAGATTACAGTATAATTCTCCTTCAGGATATTTTGTTAGGAAGTATTTCTCCATCAGACAAAATTATATATTTTATATGTTTAAACATTACAATTTTCTCAATTTTAAACAACCACTAGACAATTTGACCCTAAAAAACCCACAAATGTTTACGTGGCGTTTGAACTTATTGCCCACTTTCTGATTCTATGAATTAAACTCATACAGGTTCCAAATATAGAATAATCATTCAGTAAACACATAGTAAAGTTGTTAATTTTTTATCACTTGAGCAAGCATTTAAAAAGTGTTGAAAAAAAACAAAAAAGGCCTAAAGAGCTCTCTGGGACTGAAAGGTCAAAGAGAAATTGTTGGAGAACATAATTAACATGTTTAACATTTTAATTGTGCGTTGTAGTCTTGGGGGTCTCATTTATCTCTGCATGTATGTGTATTAATTCTTCATTTCTGCGCAAAACACATTTATATGTAAATGATGTCTAAGCAGCATTTCCAAATTAATTATTTGGAGTTGTCACAGGTTTAAGGTGTTGGTCGCAATCATCCAAATTAGTGCAAAGCTGAAGCAAAATGTTACTATTTTTTTATTTATTTTTTAAATACTCATGTCTACGCCAAATCTCTTCAAATAAAAACCCTTTTATAATTTTCTTCTTTTTGCTTTGATTTATGTGCAGTGATCATTTTTCATTCATTATCTCCCATACACTCATAGACTTTATATAAATACATATTATAACATATTAATTTACAGTCAGTACCAACCCACAGAGCCTTTTCACTCATCGTTTGCATTGGTTTTGAAACCATAAAGCTGTAAGATTTATATTCCACTCCAGGCAATCATGCCCTAGTATGATAGTGTAATTAAATCAACATGCCCCGGGCTCATATTGACTCACTAATATAGCCGATACAATATCCCTGTTATGACCTGCTGCTCTCAGACATCCATCTGTACACGTTCGCTCTGCAATAATTGCCTGAGATGAATGAGACGAGCGATAATGATGAAGCGCCGGCTGGGATGGAGTTCATGTACACACACACGTGTTGCCACATATACAGTAATTAAAAGGGGAAACAGATACATCACCTGTATTTAAGTTGAGGACTGGAGACTGTAATTACTGCGCCTCTTCATCAACAGTCATTTCATTTCAAATGGAGATGTTCAATGAGGAGCGAGACTTCTTTTTTTGCAGCTCGAGAACAGAGATTGTGTTGAAATAAACTTACAAAAACTTAACAATTCATTGCAAAAAAATAAGAATAATATGTATTCTGTGGGCTTGTGAGTATTCAGGTCTCTCACATGACCCAAATGTCTGTAAATGATTGCAAAAGGAAACTCACTGCTTGTCTGGTGATCTTCCATAGGCGTCATTACCGCATACACCGAGCCTCTTATATCACTCACAAATACAGTGCAGGCTGTTACGTATGACAGCTGAACAGGACAAAAGCTCTTTTTTACTGTGGGTTTGTGACTGGAAGTGTTGTTATGGGTCATCTCTGAGCCTCAACGACTGCAACTCTCACTTGTTGCTGATAAATTGCCTCTTTGTCATTTTATTCATAGCTGGAAAGCAATGTAAAGTGCTGAGAAGGAAGAAAAAGTGTTCTCTCTGCTGTCTGTTTAATTCACAAATATTTAGACATTCTCTGCTCAGATTTAAGTCTCCCACACTAGAATTCTTCTTGAATCCTTTTAAATAAGATGGTCTCTTTTAGGCTTGAACTTCCTGTTTCTGTTGGACAAATTACTGTTGAAACTTTATTATCAAAAAAAAAAAAAAGTTTTTAAGTCTCACTCCGATCATCTTTTGATTTAGTTTGAAATTGTTCTCAGTGGTCTTTTAATGATCATCATGCTGCATCGTTTTCAAAGACATAGTTTCTGCAAAGTGTAAGGTATTCATTATATAATTTGCTTCTTAGTTTTGTGCAGTACTGTTGGTGCGGAGTAAGCCTGCCCTGATTTCCTATCATCCCTATGTTTACACGTTCTTCCGCTAGCTTCCAGCCCCTCAAACCCCCAAGCTAACATTACTTGTGTAATATTGGAGCTACCTAGACGTGCAGTAAATGTGAGCGTGTTCTCCTTTTTACAAAATTAACACCAACGCATCAAAGGAAGAGCTTGCTGAAAGTAGAATATTGTTTACTGACATCTAAATAAAAAATCTAGTTTTCCATACATCTAATTTCAGACCTGCTGTATACCTTTCAGGGTTAAAGGGTTGCTGGAGCCTGTCTGTCATGTTTCAGAGCTTATGTTTTGTCATGTTCTGTTTTCCTGTCAGTCTCACCACGTTCCGGTTAATCATCCAGAGCTGTCTTCATTTAGTTAATCAACCTCAGTGTATTTGAGTGTCTGGTTTTCAGTTCTCATTGTCAGGTCATCTGCTCTTCTACGTTCTGGTGCCTCACTGGTTTGTGCTCCTGTGTTTTTATCCTGTTTAAGTTCATTTAGTAAACTTTTATGTTTCTGCCACCAAGTCCGGTCTCCTGCATTTGGGTCCTCCACCACAATCCCTGACACTGTCCATCTATTGGGGAGGCATGGTATATCCGTGAACCAACACTCACTCATCGTTTTTTGATCGGCTGGCTGTTCCCATTACATCTCGGGTTCCCAATCTCCGGACCGCAAACTGGACCCTAAGCCAGTATCGGTATACTTATCCAGAACCAGGCCCGGTTTACTCCCAGTACCATGTCCAGTATCAGTTTGAGTCTGGTACCAGTTCGGGTCCTGTACCGCTACTGGTACTGGATTACTTATTTGATTTTACGAACAGCCGGCACATTAAAGGCAACAAGTTGGGGACTCCCAAAACATACATTTTTAACTTGGAGGGGTCTTTAACCAAATGTCAATATGTGACGAGTTTGTAGTGTCATCTGAACAGTTCACCAGTTTGTTGCAGGGCCACAATATCCCATTCACATCCTTCGACAATTTAAAGATGCCATTTAACCTTTTTTTTTGGATTGTGGGAGGAAGTTGGAGTTCCCAAAGACAACCCAAACAGACAATGGGAGAACATGCAAACTCCACACAGTAATGATCTAGCTGGGATTTGAACCAGGGCCTTCTCACTGTGAGGCGAAGGTGCACCTCCCTTTTATGCACTGCATCCCCATTGATTTGTTATTTTAAATTGGTATGCTGTCCATTTTAATTGTATTTTATTTCTACTTTATGGTTTTATCTGTATTTTCTTCTTGTGAGGATGCCTTTCAACCTTGAAAAAGAGATCCAATCTCAATTGGAATTCCTATTTGAAATAAAGGTTAAATTAAAAAAAAATACAGAATAAATTTATGAAAAAAATTGTTATAATCTAACATGAGTAGATATGCATCTTATTTTTGCCATCTCTTTATGTTAGCTTGAGGGATTACATGTTTAATCTGCACAAATATGAAAGTGAGAACAAATTAAGACATTAATTCTATAATAAAGACATTTATTCATTTGTAGAAAAGAAAGTGTTTTAAAAAAATGTTTATTTGGCCTTATTTATTCAGCAACCTTGATCCATATTGGTTTCACACAAAGAAAATAAACTTTTGTATCACTCAAAATCTAAAGTAAAAGTAAAACGAATGCCATGACCTTTTGACCTTTGTCTGGTTTTAGACACAAAGATTAATTGCTATAACGCACAATAAGAATTGGGAAAATATAATAACGTTCATAAAAGTACTCTGTGAATACAACTGTGTGAAAGTTGTGCGTTGATCTAAACATGTTTGGAGAGAGTGGTCGCTGCTTGTAGAGAAAAACAAAGACACACATCATGGGAAGATCTCTCTATCAAGTGTGTGCTGGCTCTCTGGCTCTTGTTTTACACAATAGCCTCTCACTGCTGTGTAAGAGCCCCTCTGTGTGGCAAATTCTACAATCTTCACCCTCTCTACTGAGCAAATCTGAACCAGCATGTGTGTGTGTGTCTGTATGTCTGTGTGTGGGAGGCAGTGACCAAAAAAAGAGGAGTTGCAGAAAGGAGAGCATGCAGACATGCATCCCTGCAGCTCTCACCCCCATGCTGCACAGCAGTGAAACTCACTCCGGATTCCAAAACGTAATCCCCCAAATGATTTAATCTGTGGCATGATTAGCCGTGGAGCAATTCAGAAATAATCCGTTGGCTTTCAGAAACATTTTTGATTGTTACGGGAAACAAAGTTTTAACCCTGACGTCATTTTTCTTTCTTTCACCCTTCTTTTTTTTTCATCTTTGAGCTCCAAGGAGCTGGAATATTCAGAGGCCATAGCTGGGGTCAAATGTCAAGCAGCAATTGATGTCACTGTGCTCACACGGGTATGGCTGATGCATGATTACTTAGATATGTACATTTAGATAATGTGCTTGTCCCCTAATCTATTAGGAGCCGCTCTGCTCTTCGCCCTGGGGCCCTAATGCACTCCAATGTATTTATGGTCAATAATTAAAAGGGAAAAGCATGCATTAAAACCAGTCTCTACTTAACAGATCTTAACTAATGAGATTAGGATAATGAATAGGCCACTTTACCAGCTTGGTCTGGTACAGTGGCCATTTTGCTGACAGCTGCTGAATATGACAAGGTTAGCTTCATAAGCCTTTTCTTGCAGAGGGTTTAAAGCATGGATTATTCCACTGAGAACAGCGAAAAGAGGCCATTTGTATAAATACATTAATCCAGAGGGAGGAAAAAAACTGAACTATGACTCATTTGTTTTTGGATTCCATAATTCTGTAATAAAATAAGAGGTTTTCTTGTTTTGCGCATGGATCTGAACAGGGTTGATCAGGGATCATTTTGACCCCATGAGAGACATTCTAAGGCCCAATCCGAATTCTCCCTTCCCCTTCCTTTAGCCTCCAAACGGAGAGTTATGAAAAAATAGTGTCTCATATTTCTGACGCCACTTTCATTCACCAATGAAGTCACCAATAATCGCCACTCTGCTAGCGTTAGCGCATAACTTCCAAGACGGAGGACCTCGTGACGTATCCCTCCGCTTGGAGGGTCAGATTAAAAAAATATCTATATATTCAGTACTCACTTGGACTAATAATGTCCCCTCAAATTGTGGGGTGGGGATAAGGGACAAGTTTATGAAAGTATACTTAAGATAACCTTTATGGTATACTGTTAGTATTATTCAAGTTTACTTTAAGTTCATGATAGTATACTTTACTTAAAGTAAACTTGAAGTAAACCAGTAGTATACCAGAAAGTTTACTTTAAGTATACTTTTTATAAACTAAAGGTGGGCCAACTTAGTACCAAGAAATATACTTGTTAGTGAACTACTAGCATTCTTTTTTGAGTATACTTGGTGTTTACTTTTTTATACTTAAAAATACTTTTAAACATATACTTGAAGTATACTTATTTTGGGTAAGCGTAAATTCATTTAGACTTGTAGTATTAATCTAATTCTAAACAAAGTATACTTAACATGAACTTGTAGCTTATCTCTAATAATTACCTAAAAAGTAGACTATCTTAAGTTTAGTTTAAAAAAAGTATACTTAAAATAGACTCAAGTATACTTATTTTTGGTAAGGGTCCTGCGCTGCTCCTTGCCTGGCTTGGGGTGGCCCCCTCTGCCTTAGATAGACAGCTGGTGGCAATCAGGGGACCTTTGCCACACCTGGAAAAGGACTGGATGGGAATAAGACCCGGCAGCAGCAGCTGGACATAACAATGGAAAATAGTTTATTAAAATAAAAACTTCTTGAAATTAATTAAGAAGCAAAGAAGTGAATGTAAAACTTTCAACAAACCAAAAGAAACAAGTAACTGCGGGCTGGTATCGATCTGATACAAAACCAACTTGAGATTGATATTATCAACATTGTGGATCGATCCGCCCAGCACTACTGGGGGTTCAGAAATCAAGGCGAGTGCATGTCTGGAACAGCGGATGAGGAAACCCAGAACCACACGTGTGATCACACCTCCCTGCCACCCACGTCCACCTTTTCTGCTCAAAGACTGCAGAGCTCATGAAAACATCAGCTGTGAGTGATCCAGAAAGGTTAATTTTCAATTTGCACAGTGAAGGGGTTACCATTACACGCCGACCTGAAAATTGTCTCTCCCTTTAATACCCCATTATTTCATTTCGGTGTCCCTCCGCGGTTTGAACTCAGGCTAGCTAAATCTGGAGGTGACCATGTGTTTATTATTTAGCTCCAGCCTGGATGTGCTGCCTGACTGCGTTAAGCAAAGACAGGGGTAGTTGGGGTTCTGCTCTACCTGCCCCCGGTTGGGTCTTTACTGGTCTCTCCGGGCCCATTAAAATCCTGTTAACTTTGATAATCCCTGGCTAGAACTTGGCCTCTGCGGACCACTGAGCAGGAGAAGAATCCTTTAAAGTGCCACTGTTTAAGAAGTTAAAATGTCTTGTAAAGCTGCATGCGGTCGTTGCTGAGGCTCTGAAACCAAAGACTGAGAGAAAGTTCTCAAACAGCAAATTTGATTTTCAATTTTCCAGCACTCCCTGGGTGTTTATCATTCTCAAAAGACATTAGAGAAATAATTCATCCTTGAAACCTTGATTTCAGAATTAAAATTTTCAAAATAAATGTGATCATTTGGTTTACATGCCTCAGATGCTGTTACCAAACACATGTATGTCTTCTTTAGAACAATCTACCTCTTTTGTCTATCAATTTAAAAAAAAAGGTAATTGATTAGTTTGCATTTTTTCACATCCTTTTTAGCAAGAACGTATTTCTATTAAAATTAAGATTCAGATTGTATTTAAATATTTGTATTACTATTTCAGACATACCATTAATAAGGGAATTGTCTGAGTACTTGAATACTTGAAGTATGAATATTTGCGATGTCCAAGATTGCTGATTTGCGATCTTTATAAATATGGCTGAGTGTAGTAAAAATACAATTCAGGAATGATGTATTTTAAGCTCTAAAAAGCAAAACAATGCCGGATTTTAAAGATGTATACAGACTGTAAAAGTCTGTTGGTTCGGATTAGGTCCACCTATTTGTTTTCGAATCAAGTCCTGAAGATTGCATTTGGTCTGTATTCAGACTGGCATATACCAGAGATTTCTGTTTCGGACCAACTCTTGTAAACAAACCCATGTGACTGAAAATATATTCAGTCATTGGCCAGCAGTTACAGGGCGTCTCAAAACAAACATAGAAAGATTGAGGTGGCTGCGGTTTGCCAGGATTTTGAGTTTTTATTTTGCTGGTTGATTTTGAGCGTCTGTATGAAGTGGGGGTGTGCATTGGCAGGAGTCTGGCGATACGATACATGTCCCAATAAATGTCTCACGATATGATATGTATCGCGACATAGACTGTACCAGAACAATTTTTCATTTTATGCCTTTCATTGTAATAAAATGGTAAAAATAATTGTATTTAATGGTTACAGCATTAAAACAGTGACTGTATGTCATTTACAAGTTGCTTTTACCCTTTCTGGATTGCTGCTTTTCTTTGGGTAAATTATAAAATATTTGTTTTTTAAGGGAACAGTCAATATTGTCTGATTTCCACAACATAATATGTTTTCAGTAAAGACAAAAATAAAGTGAATGTCCCTTAACTAATCAGACCCTCCAGGATTTCGCAGCACATTTTTATGATTGTTGTGGCCTGAAATGCCTGATGTTACGGCAGCTTTTGTGAAAGGTTAAAAAGTGCTAATTATGAAAAAAAAAAAAAGCTGTTGTCTCGAGCTTGGGGGTGGGTCTCCGTTGGGGAGCCCTGGCTCGTACCTGGGGTGGGGCGGGGGGATGCTCGGCGCTGCTGGTTGGTGGTGGGTTGCCCGCGGGGGGATTCTCTTTGTGGCCCCATGGCGGGCGTTAGGGGGTCCTGGCTGCTACTGCCCCAGCGGGGGGGTCTTGGCGTGGATGCAGGCGAGTGTCTTCCCAGGCGCGTTTGCCTCTGTCGCCTGCGGCTGTTGCATTCTATCATTTCATTCCACATAAGCAAAACATAAACACTCACCTGAGCACAGGTGTCAGCTCACCTTTGCACTAATAGTATGTGGGACAAAATGTATTTGTGTCTGTTTGCATGATTAAGTGTGTGAGCTGTAGTTGCAGTTGCATTGCGTACATTTCGAGTAGTTTAAATGTGGAGACTATTTCAACCAACAGGTATGTGTGTAACTACAGAGTGTGTGTGTAGACAGGCCCCGCCCATTCTAGTTTACTATTTAGACCTGGTTGTTTTATGATGTTGCCATCTTCTTTTTTCTCTTAACCCCCCTCTTTTACCCCCCCCCCCTCTTCTTTTCCGTTCTGTCCAATAAAATAAAAACAAGACAATTAATATAAATAAAGTTTAGCATGAAATACAACAGGGGTTTATACTCAATAAACCTCTGTCTTGACAGTAAAATCTGCCCAACACAAGAGGCTCTCAGCCCGCATCTGTTTGCTCAGCTGTTGGACGGGACAAGTTGGAAAAAAAAAAAAATTTACAGAATTCCAACAAATTTTGAAGCGAGGAAAAGCAGCTTTCCGTTGATTTTTGAGCGCTGCCATAGACTGTATTATTATTTACGAGAGCTGCACAGGGGTGAAGGGATTATGTAATCACCATAAATAACTGTAGGGAAGACATTAACAATTTTCAAACCATACATAAATTCAAAGCACTTGTTAAGGGAGATATAACTAATAAATGTGAAAAAATCATGAAACACTTTGTTATATGTGAGATAGTGTATATATAAATATACAAAATTGTTGTTTTGCTTTTCTTTTCATCAAATTGATTTTGTTTTGTGTTCATGTTTGTTGCGTATAGATAGAGACAAATTTGTATGTAATATATTCAGGTAACAACATGTTATTCTGATTTTGCTCTTTTTTTAAAAAACTTTAACAGCAAATTGAGTGAGATTTTGTAACTCAAGCATGGAAATGTGAAACTAACATAAAGATTTCAGAACTCCAAGGAAACATTCTCTAAAATTCTGTTTTTAATCTGTAGAAAACGGCTACAGCCCAGTGGGAGAGAGCCTTAAGCAAACTGCCTCCTGGGTTAAAGGTTTTTTTTTTTTAAACAATTGCAACCTTGTTGTGACAGAAAAGCATAAAAAAGCACAACATGTGCAGCATAATAAGGCACATTTAATGAGGCTGGGGAAAATTAAAATGGTTGAAAGCATTCTTCTTTGGTTTGATGCAAAAAGCCAATTAGGGAAACAACAAGAGTTTTTTTTTAGTGTCTGTGATCCTCGAAGAGAGTCAGTCATAGTTGGTAATTGGGGTAACAAGACCAAACATTTTCTTTGGAGGCTGTAGCTGCTTTTAACAGGTGTGGGGGCACCTGTGTTAACACCAACAGCTGGATTGAAGCCCCACAGACCACAAGCTGCACAAAATTATTACATGTGGATTACAGATAGAAAGAGCTTCAAGATGGTTACTGAGGAGACGAGGGCTAAGCAGATATGTTGATGGGAAAACGGCGTGAGAAACAACATACATCACATATGTAGTTGTTTCTTAGACTGTTTAGTCCAGCAATGGTGGCCGTTTTGGTCCAACTGTTCCACTCCGAGCATGGAGGCTATTCAGACTGCACAAACCAGAGTTCAGTCCAATTGGAGACGAACCAAAACCACCTCAAAAGATGGGTCAGAGACGCTTCTGGTCCCAGACCAGGATCCTCTTGCATGTATTCAGACTGAAAATTTGTTCCAGATAATCAGGAGAAACAAAATCTATCCAGTTGGAAAACACCTTTAAAGTCTCACTCCAATCATCGTTTAAATTTATTTTAAAAGTGTTCCCAGTAGTCTAGGATGATGTTGTTTTTAGCTAAAAATGAAAAACAAAAACCTGTGTTACTATCTGGAACAGTGGTCCCCAACCTTTTTGAGACCACAGACCGGTTGGAACGGGACAGCCTTTTTAAGTTTCCAGTTTCTGAAAATCAAATCAAAATACTACATGAAATTTTGTTTAAAAAAAGTCTAAAAATATCAGTATATTTTTTTTTATGCAGATTCAATATCACAACGTTGTTAATTTCTAGAATTTGTTTCTCTAAAAGCAATTCAAAAAGAAAACATTACAAGATTTTTATTTCAACCATAAAGCCATTTAACACTCAGTTCGGGCTCCGATTATATTTTATGGCAAAAAGATTGATCATATTTTTACTTTACATAAATCCTCATTCATTGGGTATTTTTTTCAACACAAAGGAACATTTTTGTGCTAAAGCTTATGCACAGATGTTTATCTAATTCAGCCTTGCTGTAGGAAAATCCTCAAATGTCCCTTTTACAAGTTTCCACAAATCAGCAACTTTATTCGATTGAATCTTCATCCTTTGTGAAATGTTTGAATTTTGTGATGAAAATTTTCCCTTTAACTTCAAAGTGGAGGCTAGTACCGGACGCTAGCTTCAGCGACGTTCGACTTTCAAGGTGAGATGGATAAATTAAACAAAATAGAATGACGCAATTGTCGTGAAACTGGTGTTTTTTAAATATAATGTAAAAATGAACCCACTGTGTCTTCATTATCTGCATGGGTAAAACAGTCAAGTCTGTCGCCGCATATTAGACCCAAGGAAATGCTTATATGAAAAGAACTAATATGTGGAGGAAGACTCCTGCTTTTGTGTGTAAACAGCAGCTTTTCCGTTCCTTGAAGTCAAAGGTTCTTTTTCTGTTTTCTCGCTGGCTTTTTTCTTCCCAAATAAACTTTCCAAATGTGCTTTTTTTTTGGCTTTTGTTGTTAGCTTTGGGCTACTAGCTTAGCAGTTAGCCATTTTAAGTCAGATGACCAACACAGATGTCAAAAGAAGCCGAAAGTTTTTCACAGTAAAACTTTGTTGAGGATCAGAAAATAAACTAAACAGAAATAGTCTTAGTACATTTATTTATTTTCTTCTGTCCGTCAGACCCGGTGCTGGTTGGGCAGCAGTGATTAAGAGCATATTTTCTGCAAAGTTGCAGTATCAGAGATTGTTGGTGCGGAGAAAGCCTTTGAGCCACTATGCCAGCTAAGATGAAGATGAAGATGTTATTAGTCTGCAAGTTGATGCATCAGAATGGAGTGGAGCGGGAAGCTTGTGGCCTGAAAATTATACTTTGTTTTGGAATTGACTTTGAATTGCAGTTTTAATCTTCTTCATATGTGTCCTCCATCTTTAGAAAAAACATAAAAAGAACATGTGAAAAACACGATTTTCATTGCAGTGGGTCTTTCAAAAGGAACACCTGTGACAAAATAGCCATTTTCTTGTTTCTTTTTCGCTCTCCTGATAACATTTAATCCCTTTCTTCAAAGACTCTTAGGGTATTTCAAAGAAAGCGCGGCTGTCCAAATCAGGAACAACCCAGTGGCAGTAATTTCTCCCCTTTGTGTATGAAAATGTAGATTCCTCTGCACTCGGTGGAAAAAAGAAGACAGCAAGTGCCAAAAACCAGCAGCATGCGAGCAGTTTCTTTGCTCCCTTCTGTTGGCGATTACCAAGTGGGCCAAATGGAATGGGGGGGCGGTAATGAGAGCTGAATTGGCACTGCCCTCGATCTAGAGCGAGCCACAATGGCCCGCAGTCAAAACTATCAGCACCCTTTCAAGATGATCTACTGTAGAGCAGCACTGATAGTGCAACGAGCAACACAGGGATGGTTCATCGTTTCTGAAGCAAAAGTGTGCTGGAACCACAGAGACCCATTTAACATTCCCCTGTAAAGTGGCATCTGAAAGGGGGGGGAGGGGGCTTTATTTTCTGCAACACGTGTTTGTTCCTTTGATCTCCAGAATGAGCCGAGTTTCCGATCGCTATAGAGACATTTGAAGTCATTTAACTTAAGACGAAGATGTGGAGCTCTTACTGTTCTGGTGTTTTTGTTGTCAAAAAAAAAAAAAAAGACACCCAAGAAACACTGTTTAGTTGGTATTAAACGTATGGGTTAATTAAAAATGACCCCAGGGTCAAGAAAGTAATGACTTATGTCACTAATGACAATTTGCTTGTTTCAAGTACATTGACAAAAAGACATGATTAGTTGAATTAGTTGACTAAGCAGTTGTCTCAATGCTTTATCGGCAGGACTGAAGCCACCAATCCCTCATCTCGCATGAGGAACTGTTCACTTTGTATTTTGAAAATGATGATGTGAACTTTAGGCATGTGTGTAGACAAGTGATTCAAATGGAACGTTCCATTGTTGCTACTGGTATTTGTCCTCTTTTCTTCTCTTCAGCAGGAACCCCACCACCCCCAAGTTTCCATGTGAAAAATGATCCATTGATTGGATTTGTTGGTCATTAAAGGCCATATATTCTATCTTAGGGCTGGGGGATATGTTTTTTTAATATCACAATATAGTCTTTTCCACATCGTACGATAACAATATATATGACAATATAGACAAATTAACTATATCTGTCACATTTGACCGCTCTGTGCCTCATAAAAGAAATGTGTAACCAACAGCAGGTTACGTAGATGTAAATATTTATTTCCCATCATGCTTAAATATAACAGATGCACTGAAGGGACATGATGCAACTGGGTTTTTTTTTTCAGATAGTTAAGGAAAAAAAATCTAGCATTCAAATATTTTTTACTGGCCAAATTATAACACTATCTTACACATTAAATCGTTAAGGAGTTTTATTATTGAAGTCATTTTTTACTTGAGAAAATGAAATCGCATAATTAATTCATAAATGGTATGAACATGTCTTTTATTGTCATTTAACTGTAAATTCAAATTCAAACATGCTGAGAAAACAAGGATAGATTTACTAGAGATTTCCTAATTCTGCTTCCGGGTCACCAAATTTGATATTAATCATAACAAAAACAGCATGAAAACAATATAATGTTTTGGATCATTGTTAGCATATATTCACTAACATTAAAACGGCAGCTTTAAGGGGCGGAGTATTAAGCACAACACCTCAACGTTTTAAATGCAACACCGTCTCTGTAATAATACAAACATGCTGCTAAAACTCAGTGGATTCCGTTCTGTTATTATTTAGAATATACCCTTTTAATTATGTCTTATAAATTAATTTTGAATAACGTCTTAAAGACTGTTCCGTGAAAATACTGTCCAATGTTTAACACACGGTGCGTGTTTACATAAAGAGACTCACGAAAGAGCTAGCTAGCATTAGCATGAAAGCGTTAGCATGCTGCGCTGTCTACAAATCAACACCTTTAATTAATCTGTCTGTTGGTGCTTTAAGTGAATCAGCTTTATCATCCAGTTCTGGCAGGATTCAGTTTAAAACTGCAGCTTGTTTCACTGTTTCATCACACAAACTAGACTCTTCACAGGAGAAGTGGGTGCGGGGGTGGAGCATGTCTCACGTCGCGCATGTGTTTACCTTGAGTGCAGTTAGACCCTGGAAAAGGAGATGTCAACAGAAATTAACCAAAACAAGAGCTCATAAACATAACTAATTAGTTTCTCACCATGTGGCGACAAACCCTTCAAAATAAAAGTGTGTTGCGATAGACTCATTTCATATCAAGAAAAGGTTCTATCGCGATAAATATCGTTATCCCTTTGTCGCCCAGCCCTACAGCCATATTATGTCATATAGAGGGATCAAAAGTCACCATGTTCATAGTATGGCCTTCCACTGGAGAGACTCCCTTTATGATCCTCTGTGACACTGAAAGGTTAACCCCAACCTTTTTTACAATCACCAGGGGTTAACGGTGGTTAACAGTCTCAGCAGGAAGAAGAAATGGGGGAAGGGGGCGTCAAGGAGATGGAAGAATAGGATGAGGATGAGACGAGGAAAAGAAAAGGATGAAAGAATGAATCCAATATATGGAGAAAGATATCCTGAGTGTCACTGCGGCCCGGCTTCTTCCCCGCTCCTTCTCTAAGAAAATTAAATATTGATCAATCTCACCGGCCTACTAACAACAAAGGAGATAAAGAAGAGTATTAAAGGAAATAAATAAATATACACTTGTGTCACCTGTCCAAGCTGGGGGGTGGGGGTTGGGGGGTGCAATTTCCAAGCCCAGGTTTATTCATCAGACGCTTCCCAAACATGGCGAAGTCTCACTGGTGAAGGGTTACGGGCGAGCCGGGGTCTCCTTTATCCTCCGTGTGCTTTGACAGTGAGCAAACAGTTCCTCGCCCCAGAACGGCGTTATCAGTGAACCTTCTGAGGCTTCGCAGGCCTTTTAAATAATTAATAAGAAGGAGTACATTTCTATAGCTTTCCTGATGAGGTATCTGCTTGCTTAGGCGCGCTTTTCTCTCAGGAACACAGACCCAAACACCAGGCCTTTAAAAGGTGTGTGGTGTTAAGGTTCATGTTTCTCGCTACGGCCCAAAATAAAAACCAGAAACGCTTTGAAAATACGTTCATCACACTTGGTATGAGCAGTCCTGGATCAAGAGTTTTCTGAACGGACAAATAGAAGAATTACTAAAGATTATTCAATAATATATTATTAAAAGTTTTACATAATTTTGGGGAAATAAAGATCAAAATAAAGAAATAAGAAACGTGAACATAATCGTTGATAACCTCAGCGTAGAAACAAATACTGCCTCACATTGGTTTCAATCCTGTAGTTATTCTGTAAAATAAGACAAATGTACACAAAATCACTCCTAATATTTATAACACTGACATTATATTTTTGATGTCTCTTGGTCCATTTTACATGAATGCGGTACATCTCAAAAACTCTACACTACAGAGATCGTAGTTCTAAATAGTATTTTCTCTCAATATCAAAACACACAAAATTCAAAAAATATTAATATTTCAACACAATCTGTCGGCATACTTTGTTTTTTCTCAGTTTTGATTATTCAAAAAGTGTCCCAAATAAGCTGATGTTAACAATATTCTAGGCTTGAAAATGGTTTCTTTCAAGTAATCAAGACAAAATTTCTACAAAAAAAGACAAACAATATAAATTTGAATTTTTACAAATATAAATCAAACTTATGATAACTAGTCATTAAAGTTGATTGCAAATATACATTGGAAAAAATGTAATATTGGATCAATTATTAGCAAAGTTCTGTAGTGGATTACATTTAAAGTATTAGATTTGATCTAATTACATTTTCCATGTGAATAAACCACCAACTGAATATTTTTAATTAGATGAAAACTAATAATTTAAATATAACAAATTATGAAGCTTTTGACAATTGATGCAATTATTCACTTTTACAGTGTACATTTGAAATTAGTTCTTATCAGATAAATCTTTGAGTTGATGATTTACTAAACTTAATAATTTATAGACGTATAGACGTAATAAATTTACAGAACTTTTGTTAATTGATCCAAAATTTCACTTATTACAATACATATGTTCATGTAAATAGTTCAATTATTACTCTTAAAAATAATTAAACATATTTGCTCTTTTGCATATAATTCATGACACGATAAAACTATTGAAAATAAAGATTGCCAAAATAAATGTTATAATTTTATTTGATATATGTTCAAAGAAACTTGTAAAATTGGTTGCATTTTGTATTTCTTTTTGTTTTTTAACATAATGAGAAGATTTTGTAGCCTTTCATAGTTTTTAGAAATAATTTTAAAAAGGTAAATAAACCATTAAGAGAGCTTATATTTTCATATACTTACATTTTTTTCTAGATAGAATGTACATTTTTAAGTTATTTTGTTGATTGCTGATACATTTTACAGTAGTTCAAAGGAACCGTACCATGAAATTTCTACTTTTTGAGGTTTTAAATGCATTTTACTGTTCACTCCTCACTATAAAGAACCCCAAAGTGGTATTTTGATCACTTCATGCATTTTAGAGTAATCCTCTAAAAACCTGCACAGTCTGCAGCAGCCCCTCCCATACCCACGAAAACGTGCGGTTGGAAATGCGCTGACGTAAGATTGTTGCCAACAGCTCCCTCCAGGAAGAATCTGTGCTACAAGCTCCGCCCCCAGACTACAGCGAAAACACACCCACCTTCTCTGCGGAGCTGTGGTTCCGAGATAGTTCTCCCCTGCCACTAGAATCTGTCTCCTGGCAGGAGATAACTACCTCCCTGTACCAGGAACCGTTCACGGACCCATTTTTTAAATGTAGTCTCGGTTCGTTTCAAATCTGACCAAACTTTGGTTTGGCCTGAAATTCCTCAATTTGAATATGAAACGAAACGGAAGCGGAACAACTTCTCTTAAAAACAATGCCATAAAACCACAAGAATGAGACACGGAAACTCATTAAATGAGGTCAGATAAATTCATGCTCAATAAAACAACTTGTAACACGATCCACATAGACTCTACAGACGTGTCTTTTAGCGTGTACCTGTAGCTTCCGTCATGCAGGATTCCTCAAATCAGCAGTAAAAGTGTTGAATCTGGCCTTCATACAGACGCTCAAAATCCATCAGCAAAATAAAAAGGTTGAAAAAGGGAAAAATCCAGACAAGATTTTGCAGACTGCAGTGCATCCATCTTTCTTACAGTTTCTTTTTAGTTTTGTTCACGCTGGAGGGGCGGATTCAAGGATGACCTCCAGAAATGGGCGGGACCAACAAGGAGCGAAAGGCGGAGGCTCAGAAATCGAGTCGTTTTACTTCCTGGTATTAAAACAGGCCACAAAAATGACTCATATTTCATAAATAATTTGTTTTTTGTTGTTCCAAAGGTAATATATGATCATATATATGGATATAATTTACTTTGAAAGGCTGAAGAAAATCATGGTAGGGCTCCTTTAATTTTTTTTTTTTTTTTTTTTAACTTGAGATTAGAAAACTTTTAGGGTTTTATTTTTGTAACTTATTTTTATTTATTTAAAAAAAAGACCTCCAAGTACTTTTTTTATATTATATTTTCTACTTGAAACTAAATCGACAATATTTTTCCCAAAGTTTCATAGAAGTGACAGTCACTTTCTGCCCCAAAACTTTAACTACTGCAACTTTCTGGGATTCTTTTTTTTATTTATGGTGGTCAGTGAATTTAACAAGACAAACAACAACAATCCCCCCCAAACATGTTTTCCTCTGTAAAGATTTTTAAATCCGGAAGCAGCTGTGATTGATCTAAAGAAAGGGCCATTCCGCCTCACTGAATAATGAACGCTTTGCATCTCCCCCTCTTCATGCAACGTCAACAACCCTCCGCGCAGGTCCTTAAACAAATTATGACAGGGGATTGTCCTCACCAATTGACCTCTGCTGACCTCCTATATTGCAGATATTTATTACCGGCCTTTCTCCAGATAACACTTGGCCTGTTTTGTGTGTATCCGCGTGCACAGACCAGGAAGACAGGGTTAGTAAATTCTTTAGTGGAAGCAGCCAGGCAGCTGGTCATAAATGCCAGCTCTGTAGGATATCCACATAAAGAAAAGAAGCGCAACAGCCCCGCAGTACCCCCCCAACCCCGCCTGCCGCTGTTCCGCTCTTGATCCGGGGAGATGTTATCGCTCCATTTAAGAAAGGAACAAACAAGATTATACTGTAAGTTATTCTCGATTATGGCCACAAATCTGGTGCTGGAGCGAAGGCGGTGTGTGTGGGGGTGGGGGGTGGGGTGGGATTAGGTTGGGGGTGGTGAGGGGAAGTAAAAGATGATAAAGTAACTGAGTCGCTTTTCTCTTTCTCCATCTCCTTTTATCCACACCACAAACTGATTTATGGGATAAAGAAGAAGCTTTTGTAGCGAGTATATCTTTCAAAAACACTTTTTGTTGCAGGAAAAAAAAAAAGTGAGGATGACACCTGGCTGCAGCAGCTCCTGTCGATTTCTGCTTTATTGCATGTGTCTGACTATGACATAATCCATCGTCAATGCAGCGGTGAGTAATTTTTTAAACACTGGAAGGAGGATTTAAAAAAAAAAAAAAAAAAAGATTAAAAATGTCAACGCCTCAAACTGTAAATTGAAAGGCCTCGGTCAGGGCGATCTGTCAGCTGCGACATGCTCCCACATCTCAGGCGACACGCACTTTTTATCTGTGCAGCCTGGCTTCTGACAAAAAACGACAGAGCAGAAAAGAAAAATACGACACCTCGAAGTCTATTCATGTCATACAGTAGAACGAGGGGGCGTTTTTCTCCGCGTCTCTTCTGCAGCTACAACCATCAATTTAGCTCTGTGGTGGCCAGTCAGCCCCGCTCCGTCCCAGCTGTGTTTGACACTATTTATCTGCTCTACTGAAGCAGATCATTTTTGATTATTAACCCCCCTCCCGCCCCGTGAAAAAAAAAAAAAAGAGAAAGAAAAGCGCACCAGAAAAGGTTTGGACGCAAAATGACAACTTCATGCGATTCCAGCTGTTGCAATCAGCTGCAGAGCCACTCCATCAAATCTTTCCAGCAAACACACAATCACACACACACACAGTCCAAGTCTTCATCCTTCAATCTGTTTTCACCACAACTCCTTTTCCCTTCTGACTCCCTCTTCATTTCCACTGCTTGTCCCATCTCGTGCTATCTTTTCATCTGTCTTTCAATCCAGTCTTTGTCTTCCTCTCTTTCTCCCTTTTTTCCCACATCCCCCACCTCCCCGTCTCCATCTCTCTCTAAAGTCCATGTGTGCACCCTGCCCATTAAATTACAGTCCTCTCTAATAAAAGGTTGAACTTTCTTTACCCACTCATGTGGATGAGGAATCTGCCAGTTTCCTGCTGTTCCGAATTCCTGCCTCACAATATTGAAGCACACGGACGCACGCTCGAAATAGAGGGAGCACTGGAGGCCGCCGCTAACGTTTATCTGTCTATCTGCTCTCATCCCGCTGCTCCAAACCTCCAATCCCTGACATCTTTATTCGATACACACCGGTGCCATTACGCCTGCCCATCCAATAAATTAAAGCCATTTACTCTTCTGAATTATGTTATGTTTATTGATGCTCGTATAATTTGATTTCACACACATTCCATTAAAGATTATGCTCTCTGTCACAGAGCGGCACTCGCAGGAGAGAGGGGATCTAATAGGGTTATAATGGATCTCAGACATGCATTACAGTTGGGATATGCAAACACTCACAGAGCCAGCGCGTGCACACAATCGTCATCTTAATAACGCAAAGTCAGGCAAACAGATCAATGGCAGCTGGGATGATGCTGTCAAACTGCAATAAGTGACAGGAAGCTCTCAGAGCTCATTTTCAAAAGAAAGGAATCTCTGGGGAAATGTGCTGTTCCTGCAGGGAATCACACAAGACACCTGGAAAAACATGCAAAACAAAAAGCACTGCCATTTTTCAATCCTTATGCAACTCTCTTCATGTGTATTGGTATGGAACCAAATTAAGGCTGTAAATATTTGAAACCCAATTAAAAAAAAGCTTGAAAAAAGAAAAAGTGTCTAAAACTTTATGCAATTCTAATATAAACTTACATTTTCTCGGCTTAAAATTTTCAGTTTTTAATTTTCAAAGCTCAAAATTTCAATTTCAAAACTTTTTTTTGTTTTTACTTTCAACTCGTTTTATTTGGTTTTGAACCAGAAATTTGAAACCCCATTCTGGCAGGTGGGGGCGGAGCTAACACGAGTGACCAATCAAAATCATTGAAGGGGGTAATCTCATTCGTGGAGGGTCGGACCAAAAGTTACAAACCGGAAGATTTCAGATTCAAAAAAAAAAAAGAAAAAAAAAATGTGATCCTTTACAGAAAACCTAAAGCTGAAGTTTAATTTGCAGACAGTTTCAGATGCTTGAATTCTTTTTTATCTTAACACCAGGGGTTAAAGTATATTTTTCGTTATGTCGATACCATGCATGCCCCCCCATCCGCAGTACTTTTGACACTGTGGCATTTTTGAAGGTCAAGCATTCCATATTTTGGCAAACATCCATTTATATTTGTCTTTAAACTGATTATTTTGCTGTTTTCTCCAGATTAAAGGAGAATCTGGCAACATAGAAAACTCATCTTTGCTTGATGGTCCTGGTGTCTCAATGCCATTTCCCCTTTTCTCTTTTTCATCCTCTCCTTTAGAAGATTTGGTCCGCACTTCTTCATCCTCACTTTGGATCTTCCTCTTAATCATTTGATTAATTTTTTTTCCGTATTTTATTCTTTTTTTATTTACTTTTTCTTTTAAATAAATATTTCCTTTATTTCACCATATCACCATTTACTTTTTCTATCTTGAAATACATTTATATTGAATTTAAACTGACCAATTACAGTAGCGATGAGAAATGTATGAACGAAAAATCAAACGCACCCCATTGCAAACTCATCCGCATTGGACCATAAGGACAGCTGATCCCTCCAGCCGAAGTGGCGTTCAATTCTTTTACTGGAATGCCGCTCGAGACTGTTCTGACTTACTTCCACCCCTGGTTAACACAAATGTTTCAGCTTGAATTTTTAAAGTCGGTCAAATCATTGTGACCCAATTTGGCTCCATATATTAGCTTTTTTATTTGAATGCGTATTATCCCGTATCGTATCTGGTCCTCAACATTGTTTCTTGGCTTTTATTGCATTTTTTTTTTTTTTTTTTTTTAGTCAGAAGATGAAAATCACAGGAGGAAATTTGATTTTAATTTTCATGTTGTTCGCTTGACTCTAAAGTAAACATGTTTTCTTCTCTTGGAGTTAAAGTTAGGAATTCCCAACAGAAAGTTCTGAAAGGTTTTTTCAGATCAACTTTTTTATAAAGAAAATATTTGTAAAGAAAAAACCTAAAGGAATATGTTTTATGTGGTGGCAGGCAGTAAAGACTTTGTATGATTTTCCTTCAAACTTTCATACAGTGGTAGAAACAAAGAATATATTTTATTCATTTCACTGCTCGTTTCATGAAGATGAGTGGACTTGTGTTAATGTAATGTTGAACTCTTCATAAAAGGAACAAATAATCAGGACTCTAGGACATACTTTTCTGCAGAACAGCAGGAGTTCATTAAAAATTGTGGGTGGGACCATTGGAGTAAGCCTGCACTCATTTCCCATCATGCCATTGTTTTTAATCTCTCCTGCTGGCAAACAGCTCCTCACAACCCCAAGCTAACATTAGCGGTGAACCAAAAATGATGAGAACTATTGGGACTATATCCAGCTGTACAGTTTTGAGCCAGATTCCAGCTCAGATGAGGAAAACATAGATGTTCATGGATGCATCAGAATGGAGCAGAGCCGGGAACTTGACTTGCTGATTATAGTTTTTACTAAACAGCTACAAGCTTTTTCACAAAACAACATTTTCATTGGAGTGGATCTTTGAAATAAACCCAAACACAAGCAGGACAGTTTGCATACTAGTCTTGTTCTTCAAAGAAAGCTAGAAAAACCTATCACCTCTTCAGTTTTTTCTATAGTTATGATGAGACATGTTAAAAATCATGGCACAGTCGCCACACGTGGGAAAACTTCTGCTAAGTTTTAGTCTTCTTTACTACAAAAAGCCTCCCTGCTCTGAGGTTGCTTTTGATGGTAAATAAAATGGAGCAATGTGGGGTTGAGAATCCTTCTGGGAAATTTTCACAGAGCGGGAACCAAACCTCCGATCTTCCAATCAGAGGTCAGTCATTCTACCTCCTCACGTTGGCCGCCCCACTCAGAAGTCAGATGTAGCATCAGTGATGCTACATGTTGAAGGCGGAGACTTGACTTGAGACTAGACTCCAAGGACTTGACTTAAGACTTGAAGCTTGTAACTTCTGAATGAAGTTAATGAATATTAATTGACAAATTCACGTTTGGTTAAGGCTCCCTCCGCATTCATTTTTGAGGATTTGAGTGTCCCCAACTCGTCGTTTTTTGATGTACTGGTTGTTCTTATTGAATCACGGACCAACCACCGGGCCACGAACCAGAACCGGTCAAGTACTGCAAAGTGGTACCCTAAACCCAGCACCGGATGCAGTACTGGATGCGTTACCAGTGCCAGACCCAAACCAGGCCCGAACCGGTACCAGATGTGGTAGCGATAGACAATTAGTTGATGAGCCCCAAGAAGTGACATGGAGGAGTCCCTAACCAAACGTCAACCCAACCACAACTTGGGGAAGAGAATGTGTTGGTTCTGTACTGTACCGATCAGTGGAACTGAGGCAGAAATTGCCTCTTCGAGGTGTGAATGTGAGTATGTGTGGTTGTTTGTCCCTGTGTGGCCCTACGATGGACCGGTGAACCTTCAAGGGTGTAAACTGCCTTTGCTGAACAGTGGCTGGGATAGGCTCCAGCAACCACTATGGATTTAGCAGGTTTGGAAAATGAACCGATGTTTCTGGCATGTGTCTGATTTGGAGTCCTTCATGCACGTCCACCCCTCATGACAGTAATATGTGGTAGATTCTCATGCAGTCTCAGTTTTAGTTTGCTTTGGTCCACATGTAATCTATACCAACATTTTTTGCAAACAACTTTCACCGTATTTATTAATTTGATTGCTCAGTGAATGCTCTAAATAAAAGAGTCATGATCAAATCTAACAGTCCAAATTATAATTCTTTTTATTGCTCAGCTAATTTGATCCTGTGTGGAAACTGACGTTCCATGTCTTGTAAACTCCTCTAAGTATGGTTTTTAAAAAAACAAACCATGGTTTTGGGTCTAACATATTTCAAAGCTGCAGCTGTTTAATTGCACAATTTTCTTCGCTGGAGTCATTTTCTGTCAAACATCTATATTTATCTGTCTTGAGAATTTCATGTGGCTGTAAGTGAGCTCACATCTCTGAAGTCTTTCTTTGTGTTTGTTGGAACCTAAAATGTGGGTTTCTCTCTTTGATTTGGACAAGTAACCTCTGATTCATCATGCAACAATTAAAACTGAATAATAACTGCAATTAGGAGCTCATTTGACAATTGTGACATCCTGGAGCTTCACAACAGGCGCTCCTGAGTCACTGCCCCAAGCCATAATCTTCCAAGCATCATCCAAGCAATTCAGGAAAAAAAAAATATACGGAATGATTTTTTTTTTCACTCTAAATGTGATCACCTTCATTTATTTTTAAATTTTAGCCTCATCTTTGGTAGAACTGCTTCACGGACTAAAAAGGAACAAACTTGGGAGGTTAAAGTACAGCAGTAGCATGAACATAGCTTCAGACTGTCCTTGTATTCTCACCTCCATTTTTCTCCACATACTTTTACCTCAAAAAGAGACAGGCCCACACTTTCCAATAAGCCATTTGTAAGGCTTGAGGTGGAGTTTATCAGGGGCCTATAATAAGTGGCATGTAGCCTGGGCCCACTGTGGCTTTGTCTTCATTTACCTGCCTGCACATGTGTTGTACTCAGGATTAATTTACTGCTTTGATGTATTAAACAGAATCACAGGATTTCCAGTGGCATGCTCCCCAAGGTGGACGTCTTTAAAAGGAGCTTTTTCTTCATTCCAGCACTTAGGTTTATTACAGATCCCCAGACTGTCCAATTTTAAAGAAATATGCCTCCAAAATAGCAGGATAATTGCCCCCCCTCCCCTTTTTTTTGTTTGTTTTCCCATGTGATTACTTCAAAGGAAAATCCAACATTGCAAACAAGTTTATGAGAACTGACCCAAGGCAGTACACACAAAAAGAAAAACATTTTTTTTTTTCTTTTTGGAATTTTTGAGTTGTAATTTTGCAGCATCTCAAGTACATTTACATAAAAATCATGACAGTTTACTGTCCTAACACAGTTGACGTCATTATCTGACTTTCCACGTTAATATATCCCACAATCCTCTCTGTTTTCACGTAAAAAGGATGATATTTTTCATTATTGCCTGTCATTATAACAGACGGCAGGATGACTAAACAAGCAGCAATCCAAACATCCACTTATCTGTGTACATCTACCCCCAAATAAAGTTTACACAGTTCAAAAACAAAAACAGGGGCAGTAACATCCATAAACTGAGTGTGATGACACTTTAAACCATTCACCAAACACGACTCTTCTGTCATATACTTCCTGTTGTTTTATTTGTCCACTTCAGAGTTTATAAAAGGCAGACACAATGACGAGGATGTTGCAGGACTCAAGACAAGGATGATTAAATGTGAGGACGCAAGTGTTTGTCTATTTGTGAGCATCTTTTTTTAAGATTTCTTCATGATGTTGAAATAATATTTGTGTTCAATTCTTTTTCATTTATTTATTCTTACAATACTTGTTTTTACGTGTATTCCCAACCTGCATTCCAGTTACCCTTGTTCAATGGAAAAAGACCAAAGAATAAGTTTATTTGTATAAGAAGAGGTTTTGTGATGAGTCTGTTTTTTTCCATGAAACAGCCAATATTGGAAGTTGGCGTAGTCACAGTAACATTTGTTTTAGTGGTATCAGTCCGTTTTTTTTTTTGTTTTTTTTTCTACATCTTACTAAATATATTAGGAATTTGATGTTACAATAATATTAATGTGTTTTTACATGTTACTAACAATGTTGGGAGTTAGCCTAGTCACGGTAATGTTTGTTTTTAGCGGAATGAGCGAAGGCTCACCCCATGCCAACAGTCTTGTCCATAACTCAGAGGAGAATTTTTGATGAACCGCTGACGCTCTGCAGAAACTATGTCCTAGAAACAACAGTGGTTTTATATACTGGCTAAAAATAGCAAAATCATAATTAAAAGACCCCTGAGAGCACTTTTAAAATAGATCTAAAGATGGAAACACATTTTTTTTCTGTTTAGTTTATTTTTAGAAAGGGGACAATGCAATTTAAAACAAAACACATGATTAAAAATTAAACATGGTTTTAAAAAAGCGAGAGTTAGCCAAGAAGGCTATTTTCCAGCTGTTGTCCCCTGGTGAGAATTCAGTGTTCTTGCCTAATTTTGCCTTTTGTGGAGCATCATTATGATATCACAGCAACAGATGGGATGACCTGGGTATCAGAGACCAAACACCAACTTGAAACTGGGGCTGACTTATTATTAAGTTTTGGCATTTGGATTTCTAGGAAACAGAAATAGAAACATTAATTTCAAACATGTTTATAATTGTCAAGTTTTCTGATAATTTTCGTATTTACTTTAGTTGTCTTTTAGCTCTGATAACTTTAAAATCAAATTCTAAAAGGACAGACACAAACAATACTTCGTACTGATTTCCAGGAACTTTTAGATGCATCATTTGTTACTGTAGCAACAGTTACCCTTTCAACAGCACCTCTTCTGGTTCTGTTTGGGCTCTGTGAATATTTCTAGAAGTTGATTAGAAATGGAACCAACAACCGGCAGCTCAGAAAGGTGAACCAAAGAGGCGATTTACGATGAAGCGCTTATGACACGAACTACTGCAGGTTCTGGAGTGAAAACCAGTTGTGGTCAAAAATAGCCTCCGTAACATTTAGTTGTTGCAAATAGTTGACTGATCGGTATCTGTGGTGTTTTTTCTTCCAATTGTTCCAAGATCAAACTTTTATACGAATCCAGAAACATTACTGAAGAAAAATGAAGTTACTGAGATGTTCCACAAACTCTCAGGTAAACTCAACGGAAGCGAGCCCTTGGGACGCTCCCGTTTGATGACACAACTCTCAGGTGAAACACTCCTCTGACCTTTCCAACAGGCCATTAATAACCAGCGCATATGCGCATTTAGGTACCATTAGTTCATCTGTCACACCGGGTCAGTATCATTACGGCTGGCATGCTCTCAGTTAACAGATGTCGCTTGTGGTCCAATGTGCCCACGTGCATTGCTTTATGCTTAACGCACCAGTGGACACAGATACACGTCACTATGGTAACTTCATTCATCAGCAGATCTCACCGGAAACAAATTGAAGCCCTTCTTCTTCTTCTACCACCTCCACCATCCCAATCAAACCTAATTATACCATATTGCTTTCCGTGTTCAACAATAAGGCAGGTTGCTGGGGGTGGGAGAGCGGGGGAGATTTAATGTAATTATTGAGAATTTCTTTCTCTGCTTGGCGTGGCAACCATGAGATTCACCGTGATGGACGCTGCTTGTCAAAATGCCTATTGATGAAGCGCAAAAACCCAATTTGCAGTCATAAGGCAACTACCTTCCAATTATGTTTGTGCCAGAGCATTCCTCAAGCCCAGCAACTCCAATCCTTCTCTCTTTTCTGAGTGGCTAAAGCATTGCCCTTGGCAGACAGGTACCAAATGGGCTGCTCTGTGCACGCTGCCTTTAATGTTTTATTGATTTGCTTAGCATACGCCCCGATTCAGCTCACACTCTTCAACACCATTGCCCTTTGTACTCGCAGCCTGACCTGCCCCACATGAAAATTACGTTATTGAAATATGTTAAATGTGTCATCCCCCTCTGTGTGAGAAAATATCTCAACTATTGATGGATCTTTCAGGAGCCCACAGATTGGTGATATTAGATCCCCACCAACTTAATGACTTCTATTACTACAATTCCATCGCCCCCTCAACCAATCAATCTGATGAACTTGGTAACATATCAAAGCCATGAATAAAATCAAAGGGGGATTAGGAGATATACAGTACCATTCACAAGTCTGGAGTCACTATCGTTTCTTTCTGTTGCTTCAAAGGAGTCAGAGTTTTCAGTGAGATGTTGAGGCGGTCAAAGCAGGAAAATCTAGAGCTTCAGAAGATCTTTTCACTCATTTATAGTTTTTACTCATTTTAGAACAATATTTTATTTTAGTTTCTTTACTTGATAATTATTACTTTGTTTTATTAGATTGTAAATTCATTTGAACCTTTATTAATAGAGCTTCAGCTCCAGTGTTTACATTCTTTTGACTTCCTAAACTCATCAACTGTTTACGCAATTAATGGAATTCCAGCTAATTTTGATGCTGAGAAAAGCAGATTTTCTTTTTCTGCTTTAGAATCAGCTGATTTACATTATTAGTATGAACAGTTGAAGAGTTACGTTATGCAATCAGCGTGTGTTATGTAGATGTGTCCAGCTACATCTCCAGTGGTAAAGGGTTAAAAATTGCGACACATACTATTTATAAAACTTTTCTTGACATTTCATCGTTAAATTAAAGAATATTTGTATTACTTTCATTAATCCTAGGTGGTGGGACCATCGGGCACCACATGCCTTTGCTGAAGCATCTGATTGGTTAGAAAAAAAAACATCAGGATTATGAAAAAGATGTTAAGAAATATGCACCAGGGTAAATAGAATGACTGATTAATAGATGTCTATTCAACATCAATAATAATAACATTTTTTTTTTTTTAGGAGAGAGAACAATAAAAAAAAATAAACATGATCCAAAATCCAAAATTAGGCAAATATATCATCTAATGCCCTCTAGCCATGATGATAAAAAGAATAAATACATATACTGTGCAATTCAAAATACATATACGGTTCAAACTATTTCCATACAAATTGATCAAATTCAGCATCACAACATATAACTTTTCAGTGATTCTACAGTCTATGGGCATTGGCCAATAGTAGATGAGAAGCTCCATCTACCCAGTCATCCTGAACCCTGAAGTCTAAAAGATGAATGAGTGAAATACTGAAAATTATTGGATGACAGAACATGATGGGAAAAAAACAAAGTAAAAAAACAAGAGCATTAAGGAAACTAGTTAATAATAGATTTAAAGACTTTTTTCAAGACAAAAACAACTAGAGAACAAAAAAGTAAGAAGAAAAGATTTGTGTTTTTAGACCTTTACCCAGGGCTGCAGAGTTCATTTTTACTGTTAGATACATAAATGGGAAATGGAAAAGAGGAAGCACTCAGAGATAATCTGTTTGCCATGAACAAAGACAATATGGAGCAACATTTTCAAAAGGGACAGAGCAACTTAATGAGCAAAGAAAATGTCACTTGCACAACAAAGAACATGCAAGTGCATTGAGTCTTCAATTTTCTCATCCCACTTAATAAGAGTGCTCACAATCATCAATCATTTGCCTACAGGGGATCCAATTACTTCCATCTGAAGATGGTATCAGCAAACACTAGAGTCAGATAAATATTTCCTTTTAAAAACAATTGTAAGAAGAACTTTGCTTTTCCTTTGACTTCAAATGCATAACAAGGACCCAGGATGCATACACTTTACAAAGGATGCATGCATTAGTTTAAAATGACATGCATTTAGGTGAACCTGCATGCGTGTGTGTGTGCATCCAGGCACACGTGATGATGATGATGATGAATACGCGTCTTCAGTGTCCTCAGAGTCCCCGAGCAGAGGAAGGCCCCTCTGATAGAATACACAACAGGGACAGAGACAGCTTATTCCCAGACATATCAATAGCTCAAGGGTAAAATCATTCGTCACCGTGGCGATATCCCTCTAAATGTATACATTTATTATTGTCTTGCTTTAATTGATCGTAAGGCGCCAAGAGAAATACCAAGGGTCTGTAATACTTGCCCGTCTCATTTATAAATTGCACTTTGCACAGCTTCAAGGACATGCAACGCTCCTTTAATAAAAACTAAAAAATGGAGAGAGAAGGAACATGTTTGTCCTGGCTCTAATACTGAAAATTTACCCTCCTAATGAGTTTGAAAATTACGGAGCCCCTAAAGGGACATCGAACAAAAAAAAAATAATAATAAAGTTAAAATTAAAGATTAAAAATTAAAAAAAAAAAAAAAAAAAAAATTCTAACTCGTGGCCACGACATACTGGAGCCCCTAAAGGGACATCGAAAAAAAAAAAACAATTTCTAACTCGTGGCCACGACTTACGGATATGATACGCAGTTGCAGCCCATTCAAAACAACAGGAGCGGCTTTTAGGTTTCGTTTTGATCACGTGGTCGGATGTTTAGGTTTCTCCGGATCACGTGACTTTATGTGTTTTTCTTTCTTCATTTTGTCTGAAAGCATCCCTCGTTATTGTCACTTAAAATAACCGACATTTGTGTTTGTTTATGAGGCAGAAATTAAAGAAACATTATTGATGCTTGATACTCTTCGTTTCGGGATCACGTTTGACCGTCTCCTGGACCGGAAGTGGTCAGACTGAACACATTTTAGCTTTACAGAAGTCATTCGGGCCCGATTAAAACGGTTCCGGGCGAGTTCTCCGAACCTACCCTAACCCTAACCTTGACCCGGTACTGATGCGGGTCGGGTCCCAAATCCTGCTGATCGACCGGTTCCGTGATTGTTCCGTGCACCCCAGACGTTGCTGTTTTACGATTTTTGAGCCCGAAAAGTCAAGCAAAACAGACAAACTACGAATTGTATGTCCAAAATTAATGCATGTCGTGATAGTAACGGGTACAATTCTCGCTAGAAATATTACCAAAATAAAGATTAGTCCACAAAATATTTTATTCAGAGGGATTTTACACCAAAAAAGTAGTGGATCTACCGCCATATTGTTAGCCGGCTGTCAGACAGAAATCGGCAGAAACTCAAAGGTCACGTGATCAGTCACGTGATCCGGAGAAACCTAAACATCCGACCACGTGATCAAAACGAAACCTAAAAGTCGCTCCTGTTGTTTTGAATGGGCTGCAACTGCGTATCATATCCGTAAGTCGTGGCCACAAGTTAGTAAGTCGTGGCCACAAGTAGAAATTGTTTTTTTTTTTTTTTCGATGTCCTTTAGGGGCTCCAGTATGTCGTGGCCACGAGTTAGAATTTTTTTTTTTTTTTTTTTTACTTTAATTTTTTTTTACTTTTATTATTTTTTTTTTTTTGTTCGATGTCCCTTTAGGGGCTCCGTAGAAAATAAAGTTGCAGCTTTAGGTAAGGTAAAATTTTCTGCATTTTATTAATGATAAATATAAAGTTGGATGTAAGTGAGATTTTTTAACAATACTTTTAGGCCGTTTCACACCGATGTAAAGCTGTTCAGAGAAACCTTTTATTATATATATATATATATATATATATTATATATATATTATATATATATATATATATATATATATACACAATCACTCAATGGGCACTTTATTAGGCACACCTGTCCAACTGCTTGTTAACCCATACTTCTGGGTATGTGAATAAAAGGCCAAAATAAAGTGACGGTCCTGTGACCATTAGGGCTGGGAATCACTGGGTACATCACTATACGATGCGATACATGGCTCACAAAATCGATATTATCATGAAACTGCGATAATTGGTAAAAAAAAACCTCTTTAACAACTAACGTTACATAGAAGAACACATATTTTTGGGAAAATACATCCCCATTTATTTTTTCTAGCTTAAACAGGGTCATACTAAACAACTTGTCTCATTTTGTGCAACAAATTATAGGCACTTTTGTGCAACATTGCTGAAATCAGTGATACTATTTTTTTGACAAGCATTGACACCAATTGAAATTGACTTCTCTGTCAAATTCAATGTTAACAATTATAAACATAATCAGCAGGGCCACTTTTAGGTGCAGAATTGCTGTTAGCAACAGAACAAAAATGTAATAATTTCAGTGGCAAAAGCTATCTACCCCCAAAGGAACGTCACACCAAAGGATCAAGATTATAATGTTTTACAGCCTCTGTGAAGAGTTTCCTAATTTTTCGTGCACTTTTCCAACACTTGAAAAGGGCTGAGCATACAAAATTGAAGAGTGATCTACTCAGACTGACACTTGAGATTATTTTTCCAATCTTTATCTATTTTCCATTTGGTCAGTCAACAGTAAATAGGTAAAAATCCTAAAACACGTAAAATAATGGCAATAAATACTTACAAATTCAAATTCTTTTACAGATTAGCAAAAAAAAACTTGAATCAATAATAATTTTAATAATTTTAATTTCTTCAATTAACTAGCAACCTCCCTATTTTACAACAAATTCATGTACTTTATTTTAATTACATTTTTATTTAAGTTCGAACATCAAATCCTGCATTTTTTTATTTAAGAGTTACTTTAACTTAACATTAGCAAAAAGTACATTCATTGGAAAACCTTACACCATAAATTTACCAAAATTGCACCGTACACCAGCAGGTTAAACAAAGTGCATGAAACTGAAAATTCCGACCGGTACCTGAAGTACATAAACAATTGCAAAGCACGCGCCTAGTTCCCACAGCGCACCAATTAACAGGAAATAAGCGATCGCGGTCATTCTAGCGCTCAGACAAAGTCACTTCTTACTGGCTGTCTCTTCTACAGATGGATCATAATCGCGCACATGTAGGCATGATTTATACATGCGCTACTGAGCCTGTATCTTGCCGGTGCTTTTTCCTGAATGAAGTGTGTGCGTCACCATAAAATGTCCGACACAGTACGCCCAGCTGCGCAGCGGTTCCGTGTCACGTCACTCAAACGCTCAGCGCAACAGCCTCTTCAAATGAAAATATAAGATCCATACTTGGTGAGAATCCATCGAGAATCGATCACAGGACTAAATATCGCGATATATTGCAAAATCGATATTTTGGCACACCCCTAGTGACATCTGAGCTCTTTATTTTACACATGAAACTCTGCACTGTCGAGGCTGGAAAGTCAGCTTCATTGATCATTTGAATCACCAAAAGGTTCAGAATTAATCTGTTTTTAACACCCATCTGAAACTAAATCTTCACAAGATGCTCGCGTCTTTCATCTGTGAACACGGCTCTGATAAACAGACAACTTTGGTTTACGACTTTAAATCTCGTAGATTTACGAGATTAAAAGTCATACATTTAGCCTATGACTTTTAAAGTCATAAATATACGACTCCATTCTCGTAATTTAGCAGTTACGACATTTTTCTTGTAAATTTACGAGATTTAAAGTCGTAATTCTAAAAATGATACTTTCTTTATTAAGCGTCTCTAATACTCCGTCGCACGGATACAGCATGAACACAGACTGAACTTTCTGCGCAGCTTTTCAGCACACAGCAGGGAGGAGGGGCTTCACACGCTCTCACCAGACGGACAGATGAAAAGTAGTCTAAAGTAGACCCAGACAGTGCAAACTGTTTCTAATGTAACAAAATGTATATTATTATTGTGAAGAAACGTTAGTATTTATTGATTATTTTATTTTTATGTTGGAAAGGGGGCATTAAAGTAACATTTTGTGTTTTAAAATTGTTCAAAAAAGAGGTTTTGAAGAAAATAAAAAGATAAAAAAGTTAATATAATGTTTGCCATATTGAGATACTATCGGTATTGCAAGTCATATATCATGAATCATATTATATCTTATTTGAGTTACCCTGAGATTCCCAGCTCTAATGAGTATTAGATGCTACAAAATGCATGACAACTAAGAAAAAGTCGTATACCATTTGCACTTTTATCTTAAAAGGCAAATCATAAAAACGGAATAGAAAACGATTATAGAACAAACATATACACGCTTCTCTATTGTTACCTTATTCAGCTTCATGACACATAGGAGGAGTTGAATAGGTGTCTGGTATATTAGCACCACATATGAACAGTTCCAATAACCATGGCTTAAAGAACAGGCTAACAAGTAAAGTTAAGTCTTTTATCATTTCAAATCACTAAATTAATTGGCTTTTGAACAACTCTGCAGAGGCCGGCGATTCTTCTTCTTCTGTGTTGTTGTCAGTAGCAAATCCAAACATCTACAGTGCCCTCTAGTGGTTGTTAATGGGAGACTAACGAACAGCCTATTTATATAGAAAAAAAAACATATGCCGCACCCTCGACCAAACTATGCAAAATAAATAAATAAATAAAAAGTGACACGCTGAAACAGGGTTGATCTAACTTTAAGAGCTAAAATGGGATCACCACGATAAAAGATGCTTTAATTCTCTCCTTTTTGCCCCTGTTTCTAACCTGTTTATTCATTTTTCACTTGCACCGGTCGTGATCCCGATTTCTCTGTTCTCCTTACGACTTAAAAACATCTGCAGTTGTCTCTTGTCTGCGCCGACAACGTCACCATAAAACGCACAACTCCTGACATGCGACGCGCATGCAGACATCTGCTCATAAGCCGCACGGCGCCCCCTCTGATATTCGCTTCCTATTGTAATCTTTTCCAATTGATTCTTTATGAGTCACTTCAAAGCTAATGGCTTGTGAGCAGCTCGTTGAAGAGAGGACCTCTGGGAGAAGGTATAATGACTGACAGAATCAGAGACGAGTGGCACGCGCCGCCACACCAGAGAGATAAAAGCAGAACAAAGTGATCAACAATCTGCTGAGATTTGTGCATAAAAGACCACAATCACAGAGCTCGTGTCCATGATTATATTCTAAAGTGCCAATTATGTTGTGTCAGAAAACTAAAACGGGTAGCTGACGCTCTACAATGAAGCAAATAATTTCCAGTTGGAGGAACAGAAAAATGTTAATATGAGGGGTGGAATATAGGGTGAGGAGGATCTCAGTAGAAGGAAGTGGCTAATAAGGTTTAATGGTGCATGTCAGGAAGCCACAGTATGCAGGGGAAACACAGCTGGCTTCATTTTATAAACTATTTGATATACACATCACAGTTATCAACCGCTCTCAGGCCACTTGGGACTGTTTTTAAACTCCAATCAGGAACGTTTTTTTCTGTACACCATCAAACAGTTTTGAAGATCTTTAGTGTGAGACTTTATCCTCCTCTTCATCCCAACCAGTGTAAAATGCAATATTAATGGCAAATTCAGTTGGATTTTAAGTCATAAATAAAGTCCAAATTCCAATCAAGGTCACCTTAATTTAATGAAAGAAACTTTATATTTTTCTGAATTTGTATTAATTAAAAAATACAGATTTTTGGAACAAAAAGAGCAAAAAAAAAAGAAAAAAAATGAGCGGAATACTTTATAATTTAGTGTACCTTCTGTGTGAAGTCTGATTGTTCTTACAACCTCAAATGTATTACTGTGGCACTCAATGAATTGTAAAAGTGTAGTATGACTTTGGTAAACTACGAAGCCCAAACTGCTTGATGGGTTTTTTTGGAGCATTACAGCTACTGTAGTCAGGAGCCTGGTGGACTGCTCTATTTTTACATTGCTACCAATATTGAGAATAAATTCTGATATATTTGTCTTGTTGCACTATCAACCTCTCTGGCCCCACTAAGCATTCTGGGTAGTGTAGTCGATCACATTAACTGTTTAGTCTTCCTTAGTTTGCCCTATAATCTGGCATGCCATTTGTTAAAAAATAGACTGTTCATTCTCTATTTTATTTTTATTTTTTATATATATTGTGCCTTATCAACTGGACTGCCTGCTATGCAGTCTAAAACAGCCGTCCCAAACCTCTTTCAGTCTGTCCACAGTGTGTTTACACAGATGGGCCTGTACAAGGTTGAATTCCCTTTTTTTTTACATCCAGTTGCTCTTAACTTTTGAAAGTTTATCTTCATTTTCTATTAAATATATTTTAGCTTTATTTGTTCTCTAGATTTTTTGAAAAAGCCATTAAAATGTGATCTGGATTTTCTCTTAACCCAAAACTGTCAAAGTGAAAGTTATAAAATCAGACACTAATATCAGCCTCGATCAACTGTAAGGCGGAGAAATGCAGTCACTACAACCGGTATTTTCTAAGAATCATAATAAACAACTTTATTATCGCATCCTCATAACATTAAGCAGCTGGTTGAAGAATATTATGCATTATTATTATGGTCTGTGAGAACAACTGTCACAATAAATGTATGTCTGGAGTCCAGACTTATGGTTTTTGTCCGTTAAAAGCAGATTTTTTTTTTTTTTAGGATAAAGGCTCTTTGTTTCCTCACTGGATCTTTTCTAAATATGTTTGCTTTTTGTTAACTTTGACTTTTTAGCCATCAGAGCAACCGCTCTAAGAAAGTAGTCGATGGATTTTTGACGTGCAAGTGAGCAACTTAACATGTCAAGAATGAGTCGGGCGTGGTGGGGAGAATCCAGTCGTTTTCCAAAATGGCGATTCCTTTAGAGTCGGATTTTGAATAACACTGAAAAAAAATAGATTTTCTTTTAATTAACTGTCCCATGGACCGGTACCGGTAAGACATGTAAAATGAAACTGAATCCAGATCATTCAAGTTGTGTCAAAACACTTAAATGCGTTTTAGAATTGGCTTCAACAGGTATAAAACAGTTAACAAATGTTAGTGATAGTAGAAAGAAAAACTAAATCCTTATATAAAAAAATAAATGTAATGCAGTTACTTGAACCTTTTAGTTTTTACAAACTGAATTTCTTCAAACGGATCAACAGTTGTCAGTTCTTAGTGATCCATGCAGGAGGAGACACTACTAAGCAGTATTTCCCAGGCTGGATTGATGCAAACATTACTGCAACAAGCATAAAAAGCCCCCTTAATTATTATGATTGCAACCCTCGACTCCTGAGTTCTTCTTTTTTTTTTTTTTTTTTTTTTTTTTAAACCCGCCGCAGAATGAAAAAAGGCCTCCTGGACTTTAAAAAAGGGATGTTGTCTAACAAGCCTCTTGGCTTTGATGGGCTTAAATTAAACTATTATGCTCTTGTGGTTTCCTGATCCTATTATAAATATTTGAGGGGAAGTATTTATCATTGAGATACTGTATATCTGTGGAGATGGATTTCCTGTGCAAGAAAAGGTCAGTGATTTAGAAACGTAAACATGTGAATAGGAAATCCTCTTTGCCTTGACCTCAAAATCCAGCAGTAAATTTAAACTTGCTGTGTTGTAATACTCTCAAATACATAAGTGGATGAAGTAGACCGTTGGTGCTTTCAGTTTTTGTTTCTTGGACGGTAAGATTTTTAGAAACAGGATATCATCTTTCAGCTGTGCTCAAGCTTACAGGCTTAATGCTTTTGCCGCCTTTGCCAACTCTCGCTGAGGTGCTGCGCCTGGCCACCGCCAACATAAAGCATAAATCAAATAGTGCAGGTGACAGTAATTATCAGCAAATGAGAGTGGCAGTCTCCAGTGTGGAGCAGATGGCGAAACAAGAGTCATGCATGTATGGCCACAGGAGGAGAGGATAAAGGCGACCGGCACTGAGCTGGAGGAGAGGCTGGAGAAAGGCACAGTGGGAACGTCGAGGAGAGGAAGAGCCCAGCACATACAAGCATCGCTTTGGAACTTTGGGAACTCATGCGAGCAAACACAACATGCCTTTTGGAGCATAACTGTTGTCTGAAATGTAGCTTGATGCTTATCCCAGTTGGGGAACTTTGAAAATTGAGGGAATTTTAAATTGGCAGCTTCCTATTAAAGGTACTTGGGGGCTGTGAAGCTTTGTTCAGGCTGACTTGAAAGTTTTTGTCAAGAAACAGGTGACAAAAAGCCCACAATGCTTTATGTCAAACAATTTGTCATGCTTATTGTACTTTTCTAAAGTGGAAAGTTTTACATGACGAATGTCATATTTAGAGGTTTGTGGTTGTATTTACAAAAGCACACTGGTGCACATATCTGTGGTGCAGAGTTCTACTCCCGTACCGGAGCGCTCAGTGAAAACAAGGCTTAAGTGCTCTTGGGCAAGACATCAAATCCCACACTGCTCTTTTTGGCTATAGATTGGCCAGTGCTATGGTGCATTCACACCGGACGCACCTGCTGCCTCTTTTGACACGTGTCAAATTTACTGCTCAACGCCGGGACACCCCTGGCGCGGCGCAACCACCAAAGTTGCTCAGGAATTCATCCGTTGCCACATCATGGTAAAAATGGATGATGTTGAGCGACTAGTTTGGGATTATGTGTTTTGGAGAGCTCCACAGAGGCCAGCATATCAACATGTCTGTTTTCTTTCAGAGCCTCTCGAGGTGTGATGTACTTCACTCATGCAGCGAGAACTGTTTTTAATGTTATTTTCGTGTCTGTGGCCCAGTTTGATGAGAGGGAAATAAAAATAAAACTGGGGGGATTTTTGTATTATTGTCTGGATGAAAACAGAAGAACATCATAACCCCATGAAGCTAAGCGGCTCTCCAGGATGCAGCTAACCACCTAGTACCCAACATAGCGACTGCAACTGCCCACAGACCTGCAGCCTGACCAGTAGACCTCACTAGACCTGCCGGGGGCCTGGGCGGCGGCGATCGCTATCAGCTCTGCCAAAGCTTGGGGAATGGAGGGTAGCTAAGCTATCCACCGGATGGCTGGCTAGCTTAGCCCTTGAGCCTCAGCCTGACGACGTGTCCAGGGCGTATCCCGCCTTCGTCCAACAGTAATTGTGACAGTCTCCAGCAACCCCGCAGGTTAAGAAAATTCAGGACAAAAATCTAAATTCCATGCTCGGGGTTTGGGCCGCCGAGGCACTCGCCTTCGACCGCCACCCAAACCACAATGCACCGGCCCCTTCAGAGCTCCCCTGCAGGTGGTGGGCCCACTGGGGAGTGATCCCATGTCGCTTTTTCGGGTTGGACCCGACCGGGGCCCATGGGAGGAGCCCCGGCCACCAGGCGCTCGCCTCCAGGCCCCAACCCCAGGCCTGACTCCAGGGTGGGGCCCCAGTGACGCCAATCCGGGCGACGTAGCGGAATGTTTGATTTTGATATTCATAAAGGGGTTGTGAACCGCTCTTTGTCTGGCTCGTCACCCAGGACCTGTCTGCCATGGGAGACCCTACCAAGGGCAAAAGCCCCCGACAGCATAGCTGCTGAGATCACTCGAGCACTCAAACCCCTCCACCACGTTAAGGTGGCGGTTCAAGGAGGGGGCATCTGATCCGGATGCCTCCTGGACGCCTCCCTGGAGAGGTGTTCCGGGCATGTCCCACTGGGCGGAGGCCCCGGGGAAGACCCAGCACACGCTGGAGAGACTATGTTTCTCGGCTGGCCTGGGAACGCCTCGGGGTCCCCCCGGAGCAGCTGGAGGAAGTGGCCGAGGAGAGGGAAGTCTGGGCATCTTTGCTTAGACTGCTGCCCCCGCGACCCGGTCCCGGATGAAGCAGAAGAAGATGGATGGATGGAGGACAAAAATCCTCACAACAAGCTAAATCTCCTTTTCTACTCTTTGATCTAGTCACTGAAAACATCACATTCCCAATGTTGGGTCTACAGAGCAAAGCTGGGTTAACACTGAAACTTGATGCCTTGACAGATGATGATGAGCTCTAGTGTCGTGGCAGAAAATCCAGTGTATCTGCCGTAGATCAAAATACTGTTCACATCTATCACCATGTTCTTGAATGAGTTTTGTTTATTCACATAATTATGAGTCAATGGAAACAGCGTGATTGCAAAATTGTTTTTTTTTTTACATTTCTCGAATTTTAATAAAGATTGGCACATGTGTTATGGAAACAAAACTAGTGATTTGTGTATCAGACCAGATTGTAAACTGGACCAGACCAGGAAGACGCAGGCGCAGGCCCCTAAATGAAAGAATATATGTCTTGAAATTGCAATAAGCTTTGAGGGAAATACGATGTATAGGAATACGCATAAACTGACCATCAGTTTTAAACAACAGGTTTACATCTGGAGCTTTGTTGTTGCCTCTCATTGTTCATTGAACTCACCAGAAATGAAAATTTCTTTTATTTTTCAGAAAAGAAGTTGTGGACAAAAGATGCAAAGACGAGCGACTGTACCTGTTTTCCCATTTGCATGTCTGTTTTTGCCACGCGCCAAACTGTTTCCATGGAGTTAAAAGTTTTAAATGCCACTCGAAAACCCCCATTAGTTCATTTCCCTTTTGGTTAATTAACATCTGCTGCTGACCTTTCCAATGGATAGGTGCAACTTTATCTTGAAAGTCAAGGTTACAAAACTGCATCAAAGCAGACTGATTACCGATCACCGGAGTGAAAGAGAGAGGCTTTGGCAAACCACTCTGGCTCAAATGACCCAGTGAGGATCAGAGATACATGAGAAGACCAAGGAGAAGGATACAGGGGCAGACCAGATAACAGTCTTTTTTCATTATAATTTTAAATAAGTTTGTGGAAGAGATCAACAGAAATACCTGAAATTCTCTAAACCGAACGGTGACCAGAACCGCTTTTGTTCATTAGTAAGCCCACTCAAGGATTTCCTCTAAAGGTAAGTGAATCATAAAGAGGAGCATATAAATGAATCATCTTGAAGTATTAAAAAATAATAAAAACATTGTACTTGATCATTTATCAACATTTCTGCCACACGTATATTGTAAATTTTGGGGTGTAGTAGTCTGACTTTTTTTTTTCTTTTAAAGCTAAATAAAACATTTTTAGAACTCTGATGTGACTTTTCAAGCTCTCACGTTTTGAGCTCAGTGGGAAACATGAAGCTTATCCTGCAAACAGAACAAGCAAATTCCTGAGAAATGTTCAAGCGATGTCATGGTTCCAATCATATTTCAACCATATAGACAAATTCAAAATCTTCACACACACAAACATTTTCTAAACAATTATTTATCTTTATGTATTTTGAAAATGTCTAGTTGTGTTCCTGAAAAAAGAGTTACTTTCCCAATGACAGATCTCAACATGAAAGGGGAGAGATTTACACTATATAACAGTGGTAACAGTTTACTGTATGTCTTTTTGGGGATGAGCTTGGCCTGCTCCGGTTCAGCGCAAAACCATCAGGATACTCAAAATGAATAAAATATCTCTCCTCAACCTGGCTTTATCTAAAACAAGTAAGTGGGTGTGTTGAAAATGCTAAAAACATAAATTAAAAAAAAAAAAAGCAACTTAAAACGTTTTCTTTAGACTACAAGCAAACATTGTTTTTTGAATGGAATTCAATGTGTGACACATTCTCAGTGATTTCATACTGACACTAACTTTTGTTAATAAAGATCCATAAATCTATTTCCCATTGATTTAATTATCAAGCCAAATTTTTGCATCAATTTGGTTGTTTTGTGTTTGTATCAGTAACAGACAGATATTTATGTCAGGAATGACAGTCGGATGACCCAAACGCAGGAGACCAGGCTTGGTGACAGAAAACTAAACCATATAGTTAGCAAACTGGAACATGAAAACAACCCATGGAAACAGAAATGAGAGGCAGAACAGAGCAGATGACCTGACAAGTATGAACTGAAAACCAGATACTTAGATAAGCTGAGGGTATTTAACTGAAATGAAAACCGCTGTGATTCACGATTAACCTGGAACTGGTGGGGAGGACAAGGAAACTCTGAACATGACCAAAAAACAAAACAAACAAAGCCACGAAAAAAAGAAAATTTCACAAGTAAGCTAAGAAGTAATCAGAATTATGTTTGAATTATTATTTTTTATTTATTTTATTTTAATATTTATTTATTTTATTTTTCATTATGTTTTATGTATTTCTTTTCATTTGAGTTTTATTAAGTTGTGTCTGAGAACCATTTAACCTTTATCAGACGCACTTCAAAACACTTGAACTAACAAAAACAAAAAAATGTACTTGAAGTGAAATGTTCTCATTGAACCCAATCTGATAGTTTATCGATTGGAATAAAATCTGGTCATTGTGTTAATTATCAATCGGCCATGAAAGGTCTTAGACGTTTATATTTCCATGAATGGACTTGAATGTATCCCAAATCTCTTTTCCTCAATAAACGAACCCGTTCAATATCAATCATTTGATTATTGTTATATAATAACGCTGTGTTGGTACTTCAGAGCATTTGCATAAATATTGACATTTTTTTCATTGTTTTAACATGGGTTATGTCTAAATTGCCTTCAATTCTAAAAGTAATTTTGACATTAAGCTTACAACTTTTTTTTTCTTTTCTAAACGGCAAATATGACATCATCGATTTTCCAAAGTAAAATCCTAATAATATTTTAGGAAGGCTATTTATAGATCCACTGTGTTCTGAAAATGAAACATTGGATGATTAAAAAAAAAATGAACAAAAACGTTTTTCTCGTGAAAAATTATTTTCCAATCTAGTGACCATGAGACTTCTGAAAAATTTCTAGAGCACTGGATTGTAAAACTGTAGATTTGGACAGCTCTACAAAATGAAAAACGCCCTCTAAGGAACGCACTAAGTGATGAGCATTCAATAATCTTAATCTTTGATAGTCTAGGGCCTTTCTAAGTGTTTTTTCTTGTTTTTATTACAACATTCCAATCTGTTCTTATTTTGCATTTATAACAGGTTTATATGACAATGCTTCAGTTATTGCTTCATTTTTATTATTTTTACGACTCCAGCTGCTTTCTTTGTCTTCAGACATTTTTACACTATTTTACACATTGTTTCTACAATAAACCTGAATGTGTAAAACTCAATTCTGAGCAGTATTTTTTTTTTTTTTTAACTACAAATATTACAAAAATAAATTAAACTGTTTATGTTTTATTACAATTATTAAATATAGATATAATAAAATATAAAACAAAAAAACAAAAAAAACAAAAGGTCAATACAACAAGAAAAATGTTAAAATAACAAAAAAAAAAACAAGAAAAAAAGGCAAAGTCTTCCCCTATCTACAAATGTGAAAACCAGGTGATTGTCAAACTCAACAGCTAGTTTAGAGGGTTAATCTATTATTAATATCTTAGTCTTCAATATTTCTTTTTAAACTGTAGCTTATTTTTTTTTTTACATCATATTAATGCAAAACAATAGAAAAAGCTGCACTGATAAGCTGTATCACCTGTTATAAAAGGATTTTAACACCAATGTGGATAGAAGAGTCTGTCATCAAAGTTTCAGCATGTGGATCTGAAAGACATTTACTATCATTATTGTGTCAAAATCCAGGGTTTTCAGAGAACTTGTACTAAATTCTTGTAGGTCTTAAATTTTTTTTTTATGTTTCAAGTTATTTTTATCAGTTATAATTCGAACGCACAGAGCAGATTATTGTCCACCTCTCAGACCTGTAGCAGCCCTCCTGTGTAAAACTACTGGCAGAGAACAAACAGTGATGTATGCAGCTCGCTGTGGGACCATTATCCATAAGAGTTGCTTTAAACCAGCCCTCTGATCCCTATTCATTACGTCAAAGTGTGGAAGAGACAGTTCTATTACCGCACCAGATGTTCAAATCAGCCGTGTTGTTTCAGCGCTTACTGTGTTCGGCCTCCCCGGTCCCACCGTTTATTTACATAGGGGGGCCTCGGCGGCCATAGGGTAGTCCTGGTTAATTGTGAGCAGCTGTAATATTACAAGGCCATCATTAAGAGGGCAACGGTTTTGCACACACATTCATAATTTGGCCTGAAGTGAAAGAAGCTGAAACATCCTTCGACCTGCTACTGAATTACCAGATTGTTGCCGGGGCCTAATTTTTCCTCTTTGTTTATTAAAAGAGCGAGCCGCTCAGTGTGATTAGCACCCACGACACCGATTATTCTCCTGGGAGGCAGCCATAAGAACAGGAGAGGATGGAGCTCCAACATCGGAAGGAAATAGAGGACAAAATCCACATGCAGGATTCAGGATCTGGATGTAAAAACACAAAGCATAAAAAAAAAAAATTGGCTTAACTTGAAAACTTCACAAAATTTTCAACATCTCAATCAAAATAAATGAACTACAAGGAATCCCAGGACAGACCTGAAGATTAGTTTGTGAAATATAGACAAAAAAAAGTCAAAGCTTGCATGCATTAACTGTTTAGCAGAGCGCTCGGAGTGACCTTTCTGTCATATCTCCCCTTCTGTTGATATTCCAGTTTGTCAGTGCATGTCAAGACTCAAGAATGTTTTCATAATCTGGTTTTATTATAAGCAACACAGGCCTGTGTTGAAAAATGAAGTCAGAAAGACAACAACGCAGCACCGGGGCCATCCGCTCCACGGCGTGGACCCAAGTGGACCACACACAGTCGTTTCGCAAAGCTTTGCATGAAGTAGATATTAGAACACAAGCAAACGGCAAACATCCCCCACCAGCCGCTCGCTTTGCTGTGTGTGTGTGCGGGTTTGATTTCTCTAAACAACACCGTCACTGCGAGATTGCAGACGCTGCTTTTGAATATGGCTTTTTGGCGTTTCGTGCAGACAAAAACAAACTGCAGTTTATAGGACTTCAGAAGATGCACATCCTGTTATTCACTGCATGTTTTGTGATTCCTCTTTGTGTTTGTGTGCACGAGGAGAGAAAAGGGATATTGGAGTTCCAAGATAAAAGGATTTAAGTTAAAATAAGGGTATTGGCAAGAGTCGAGCCATATGATACGTATCACGATACACAGGCCGCCACACGATATGTATCCTGATAAATCGCCAGACAGAGGCAATATAGCACCATTTTGGAAAGACTATAAATTTGAAAAAAAGTAACGTCTTCCTGCGTCTAAAGTAACAAACACCTGTTTGAGCTGGAATTTATTGAAGACAGGACACAACTGGAAGATATACGGTTTTCTAAATCTAAAATGAAAGGTTTTTTTTGTTGATAATCACTGGAAAAGGGGATAAATTGAATGTTATGTTACACTGGGGGCGGAGCTATCAGAGCAGACTCTTCCTGAGAGAGCTGTTGGCATTGATCTTACGTCAGCACGTTTCCAACCGCACGTTTTCATGGGTATGGGAGGGGCTGCTGCAGGTTTTTGAAAGATTACTCTTAACTACATGAAAGGATCAAAATACTGTTTTGCTGTTCTTTATTGAATTGAATTGAACTTTATTAATATCCCAAGGGATAAATTTATCTGTTATGGCACCCATATATCTAAAACATTTTACAAACACACATATTCTTATGAACATAAATATACATATGAGTAATACACACCTATCTACAATAACTATATACTATACAATACTATACAAAACTATACAACACAATACAATACAGTACAATACAATACAAAACTACAATACACTACAATAATATACTATACAAAACAATACTGTACAATAATTTTATATACACATGTTAACCTATTAAAATAAATAAATAAATAAATAAATTCAAACATTTAAAAAACGGCGTTGTTAGTGAGGAATGAACAGTAAAATGCATTTAAACCTCAAAAAGTGGAATTTTCAGATCCTCCAGGATTTCGCGATGTTGCGATCACAACTATTTACCCAAAATCAAGCAAACCCCATGACTTGTTGCACACCTTGCAACTTTTTAATTTCACTGCAACTTTCACCAATCTACCGTGACAGCAGGCATGGAGACGATGAAGCTTAGTGACTTTTTTCCTTCTGACTTCTTAGTAGGAGTTGTGCTCTTTTTATCATCACTCTCTAGTCTTTTTCTACTTTTTTCTCTCCCCCCGCCCCGCAGGCATGCACGCAGAAGGATGGAGATGTGCTGTGCGTGGACCCAGCAAGGTGGGGGTGCTTTGAGCATTATTGCTGGCGCGCACATGGCGGGGTATATGCGCACGCGGCGGGGGGCGTGCTAAGCGCGTGCTGGTCTTCAGCAGAACATGAATGGATCATGAGGCTACATCAGGGTTCTGCAACCTGAGGCTCTGGAGCCACGCGGCTCTTTTCCACTTCTGTTGCAGCTCTTTGGGTTTTAAGAAAAATCCATTTGAATAAATAATAGTTTTGTGGTATTGGTTGATTTACATTTTCTTACTTATGCTTAGATTTTTCACAAAACTGAGCAAAATAATGGTAAAATGTTTTATCTGCTATCAGAGCAGATTTTTATCAGAATCACATCATCTTATTGCATTTAGTTTTAAAAATATTTGTATTCTACACCAAAGTTGTTGTGTTTAAATTCAATATTAAAAGGAGAAAAAAGATGAAGGAACGCAAAAGTACAAAGATAAAAAAAAACATTATTACATGTTTAGTTCAAGTGAATCTGCTGCAGCTGGAGGATCTGATCAAACACAAATGCATTTTATTTTGAAAGGAACTTGAATGAGCTACTTTCAAAAGTAAAATAAGCTAATTTTATAAAGAGAAACTCTATTGTAAAGATTATTTTAAATTATATTTTATTAATAAATATCCTAATGGCCATAAAAACATAAATGAAGTGTATTTTTCTATCTTTGAGGCGGGGATATGGATTGGAGTCCATAGAAAACTGGATCTTTCAGCATTAAACCTTGGAGATCCCTGGACTAGATATTGATAATACAGAGGAAGAATTTACAGTCTGCATGAAAATAATTTAACGTAGAACCTCCTCCATAAGAAACCTATAAACACCTGAGAGAACCTTTAAAACATAGCAGATAAAATAAATCAGATCCGCTCCTCAAAGCTTTTGTCTTCCTCTAGCAGCAACTATTGACTCACCAGTGATGCTCTTGAAATAGATAAAGAGGAAGATTCTGAGGAGAACACGGAGAGCTGAAGATTATTCCAATTATGCTATGATTTTAAGGTTATAAGTTTTCCCTGGAAAATCATTTTATTCTGAAGTATATTTAAATTAACACACAAATATTTGTGTTATTGTGAGCAGAGAGGACAAAAAGTTCATCTTGTATTTCTATTAAAGTTAAATAACAGCTAAACAACATTATATAAGGTGATGATGAAGTATTTTCCTAGTGCATGTATCACAATAAAAAGAGTTGGAATATGAGAATATGAAGTTGATTTCATAATTAACATTTTTAGATGCTTTTCAAATAAATATATATTCAAAAAACATTGCAACTTTTGCGTTTTGGGCCGCAACAATCATAAAAATCGCCCGCGGAGGGTCTGAATTTTCATGGTAGGGCCCCTTTAACTAAGCCTTTTGTCCAGGATCTGAGTTTTTGTCACAAGGAGCCCTCTCTAGTTTTTACAGGAAGAAGCAGGTGTGTTTTCTTCACTCAGCTTTAAACTTAAAGCAGCAATGTTGGATGACATCATCACAAACAAGGGGAACCCACTGAAAAGGACAATTCATACAGAAGTGATTCAAAGTCATTTTTGATTTAAAAAGAAGAAGAAAAAAATAACCAGAAGTTGCAGATAACAGTTCATCAGCTTGATATCAAAACAGTGCTTCACTGTGTTTAGTCTTGACTCATAGCAGAGTCAGACTGTACTTGGATCATATGGAATCCATATGGAATCATTTTTACATACAGTTTTTATAAGAATTGTTCAAGTTCAGGGTAAAAACTTCTCTGGATGGGTTCTCTAGAGGCAGATCAAGGTCAGGCCGGGAGCGTCAGAAGCGGTGTGAGAGTATCTGTGAGTATGCTGTGTATATGTGTTGGGGCTGGGGGAGGTAGACGGTGAGAGGGGATGCCTGAGGACCGTGTCTTCTCCGGTTGCCTGAGCCATGACCGCCAGGGTGGAGGAAGCTAGCCGCAGATCGATTGTCGCGGAGCGAGATCCCTGCAATGGAGGAGCGATTGAATGCAGCGTGCTGGGACCGAATGACATAAACCCAGACATCTAAGTGTCCCATTAGCACAACAGTCGTCCATGTCCTGGTACCACCCCCACCCGCAACCCCCACTCCTGAAGATGGCGTCATAAGGAAGCATCTCAGGTGCATGGAGACGACTGCAACTCAGCCTGCTCCTCCATTTGTGACAACAGCAGTGATACCTACAGACCCATAGAAGAGAGCGACCCAAGCAGCTACATGTTTACATCCGTGTGCATCGTTGTGTTTGCGTGTTTGCATGTGTTTACAGCTGAACGAAGAGCACAGTGCAGGGAGGCCACATGTGTCTTTTCTCCACATGAAGCTCACTGAGATGACACTCTGCGGTCGGATTGTTGTGGATGATTTCTAAACATATAAGAAATGATGACAAAACATGGAGACCACACACAGAGATGCTGTGACATGATGCATCATTGGCCCAAACACTGAAGCACAGCCAAGCTCAGCTCCACTGTAGTGGAGGAACAACCTGTATGTTTGGTTAGTCTTCTGATGTTGACATATTAATATTTTAAGATATTCTCAGCATTAACTTCAGTGGGAGAGTATCAGTGCATAAATGTTAGCCACAATGTCAAATGGCCACATTACAAAAATGTTTTTAAGTGAATTGTTTCTGTTCTAGCACTTTAGGAGAAGTATTAGTCACGTGCACCCATACGGGAGCTGTGGGTGTTTGGGTTGTCCAGGTCTAAAGAGGGTCATGGACTCATCAGTTGGTAAGAGAAGCTAACCCAAGTTAGAAGCAAATTCCTCCCATCCATTACCAGATGTCATGAAACCTGGAAATATCAAGACCCAGGACACGTTGAAGAGATTACGTCTCTCAGCTGGTCTGGAACGGCTCGGGGTCCCCCCAGAGGAGCTGGAGGATTGGAAGTCTGGGCATCTTCGCTTAGACTGTTGCCCCCACGACCCGGTCCCGGATGATCGGAAGAAGATGGATGATAGAAATATCAATTCTTGTAGTTCCTCAAGTGACCACTAGAAGCTGGTTTCAAACGGATACAATAAACTATTGAATCCAATGTTAAAAAGTCAAACTTGACAAATCAAATCATGTACACAACCTGGTCATGACACATTAATACATGTGTAAATGTTGGAGGGATTTAAATGTAAATTAATATACTAGATGTTGAAGATTATTTAAAAAAATAATCAAGCATAAAAGGTTAATAAATGTTGTGATTTTTAACTTTTATAATCCCATAAATCCACACATCTATGATAAAAGATCTTTGGCACTTTTACCTTCTATTTTCTCCTAAACACATAAACATCCCTCAGGTATTTGCTGTTACAGGTGACTTTATTCTGCTGAAACAACTTCATGCATCACATTGCAGTTTTTAAAATGGTAAAACCTTCTCATTTCAAGTGAACCATCTGTACGAACTAGAAGTTCTTATATGAGCCCGCCCACTATCGGAGGAAAGGTAAAGAGATTGGCTAGAACTACAGAGTACTGACCAGAGGATGAGTGATTGTCACATCTTTAGATGTCTTATACTTTCTGTGATACACGTCAGCCCAACTGTCATCTCTAAACTTGAGACATTTCTTATCCGCAGTACATTAAGAATGAAATATGTTATGATTTGGGTTATTTGAAGATTTTTATATTTATTAATTTGTTAAATAAAATTATAAACAACAACAAAAGGACTATTAGGCCACTAGTTTTTTTGTAAAAATATCTGGAAAGTCAGAAAACCAACCTGCTGGTTCTGAAGCCTTGAACATTTCCTGTGACAAAAAAAAACAAAAAACAAAACAGTCGATATTTAAATTATCAACATCTCACCGAGCACTTTCTGAAACTTTCGACATTGGGAGTCAGAAAGTAACACAGCTGCTCCTGTCAGGGTCCAGAGGTGACAGTGGAGATGGAGGCCTCTGATCCAAAACTGACACTAAGATGAATCCACAATCTATTTGATTTGTTTCTACATCTTCTCAGCAGTAGTCATTTTCAGTGAACAGCTGATGCTGCAAAATCTCCTCATTTATTTTGTAATTAATAATGTAACAAAAAACCCCACAAAATTACAAAAATATATTTTATAATTTTACAAATCCATGTGAAAATAACAGATATATCTATATAAACAGAATAGTTATTAAGGGTTTTTTTTTTTTTTTAAATCCGTGCATGTCTTCTTAATGTAGAAAGTTAGTTAAATTTTATCTTAACATTTCATAAACTGCAAATAACTGCTCCCTAACATAAAGTTTAAGGTTTTTCATCATTTAATATATGTATACCTGGTGAAGATTTTTTGATTTTTTTGCATCAAACTAAAAAAAAATGATCAGCTTTTCAGTAAAAGAATCTCTTAGATCAATATCAGTGCTCGTTGGAATCAAGGGCAAAAGGAAAAAGACAGCAATGGGTTGAGAGACAGAGATAACGTTTCGTTGATCCTCTTCGCACATCGAGGGCCTAATCTGTTCTTCATCTCACTCACTGTAATTGCAATGCAATGATGTCAGAATGACAGGTGAGACTGAATGCGAGACAGCATTGAATAAGCAGCTGCCACAGTATCAAGAGCACAAAAACGTATCTGAGACACTCTATGGGGTGTCAATTTAATCATGCTTAAACCAGGTATCACCTTCCTTCAAGATTCGACCATTGACAAAGAATACTGCTGACTACGTTGCACTGAGCTGAGATCTGGCATCCTGCTGGACACGCAAGTTTGTCTTGTTACTCATATTAAGATTATTTCTTTCCCTCCACTCATAGCTTAATGCTTCATTTAAATGAGAGTCCAGAAATTACGTTCTGGTCATTTGGACCAATATAGGGCTTATGGATGCTAATAAATGTAGGGATGATTAGTGATCTACTGTAAAAGTCAAAAAAATTTAAGGGCAAACTCACAAAAAGGCAGTTATTAAAAAAATTAGTGTCATTGTCTTTTTCTTTTAAAACACAGAGTTAAACATTAAAACTGCCAATAAAATACCATAATAGTAAAACGTGCTTTTAAACGTATATGTTGCCACTATTGTAGACTGGTGACAGCTCTGTTCCACGATTCACACCCCCCCCTCCTGTCCATCACAGCCCCCACGGTCCTGCAGGCAAAGAAGAAATAATTCATACGGCTTCCCACACAGGAGTGGGTGTCCTGTATCTGCCTGTCCGCTCCACTGCCTGTCTGTTATCACCTGCAATTGAAGTAATCCACCGGGCTATTATACTGCGGCTTATTGTACAGGAGAATATAGCAACTGCACCGCCACCGCCGCTGCCTCCGCCTCCGCCTCCGCCTCCGCCTCCGCCTCCGCCTCCCCCCGTCACAGACGAATCATACCTCAAGAAAGCTGACACCTGCCAGACTGAGACACTCTCAGCACGCAGGAACGTGTAGTCTGTTTCCTTTAGCTGGACACGGCATCATGTCGGCGTCGAGTGTCAAAACCACGTGATGCTAACTAAAGCTGACATGGTTTTACAGGATCATAAAGACGGAAGTTCAATACACACAGAATTAAATGGTGCGTGGTATTAAAATTAATTTTTTTATTTTTTTTATTTTCAGTAAATGTACAAGACTTTTTTATTAGTTTGTGTTTAAATCGAGCAATTCCTGACAAATGTCTTAAAAAAAAAGCACAGACATGTTTTCACGGTGCGCCATCTCTTATTTTCCGAAAAGTTAAAAGATTTCCAGGAAAAAAGTTGTTTGCTTTTGAAATTTCCATTTACAAACTGTCTTTTTAGTTAATAGCTTAACATATTTTTCCTTAAATGCTTTGATTTTTTTTTGGGTGAAACATCGGAGTCCGTTATGTACCCAGCCACTTTGGAGATGAATCCATGACGCCATCAAAGCTGAAGTTCGTGGTCTACTCTTAAAATACACAAGTCATGTTCTGAAACAAATGTTGCTCCGAAATGTTTATTTACCTTTTGATTTTCATGGTATTTCCCAAAGTAAGCAAACTGTCTGTAAGAGCCTCCTCTGTTTGTTTCCTTTTATTTAATTTAAATGGATAATAATCTAATTTTGTGGTGTGTATATTTGCTTAATTGGTGGAATATGATTTGGAGGTGTTGTAATCAAAAAACACCTGTACCTGGATGCAACACGGTCTTTCGCCACGCTCAGAACTGTCAGCGAAGCCTCATGTATTTGTGGACTTCCACACCATCAGAGACGTTGGTTGTGGGATCGCCATGGTGCAATGCCAGAGCGGCCAACCGTTAATCAGAAGATCACAGGTTCAGTGCCCATATGTTGGATATATGTTGACGGCAGTGCTCTACCGCAGAGCCACCAACAGTGTAAGAATTGGACTGTGACTGTAAAGTGCTTTTAAGAAGGCAGTAAAACACTATGTAAGTATACGCCTTCATCATTTTGACCTGAATGCTGATAAAACTCTGGAAGGTCCTCCGTTTGTGGCTTAAAGGGCCACAAACAAGAATGTCAGATTGATCAGAACTTCATTGGTTATAACTTTCCAAAATATATTTTAAAGAAGTCCAGGTCCATGATCACGTTCAAACATGTTTTTTTTTTTTTTTTCTGTGATTGATCTTAAATCTGCAGAGGCACAAACGCTTGTGTTCACTGACGGTAGTTATAGAAAGTCTTTCTAGGTCCGTTAAACAACACAGTTGTCAAAATTGTGCGAATGAGTGACATCTGAGAGCCGACAGTTAATGGGTGTTAAATGAAACAGTAGCACCTTTTCATAAAGACGTACTGTGGCTGGGCTGAATGAATGGATCAGGATTGATCTAAGCTTAATATATCAATAATCAATGCATAAAAGTAGAAATCTATCAAGCAAGATAAAGCTTGATGCTAATGTATAATAGGATTTTCCATAGGATGGCTAATGCTTACCCTCAGTCCACCTTAACATACATTACTTACTAAATGAACATCTTTATAAACTCACAGAAATGAACTCTTAAGGAAACATTTTTTAAAGTAACCATTTTTGGTCAAAAACAGTTTTATGCTCATACTTGCTCATACTCTTCTTCTGGGAAAAGATGTAATGCTGCAGTGTGATCGCCACCTAGTGGCGGCACTCTATAACAAATGCGGAAAGCAAATATGTTGAAATGTTGGAACCATGTAAACTCTAAATTGAATTTAATCAAATTGAATTGAGTGGATTGGAATAATAAAAAAAAATTGGAATGAATCGGTCCAGGCTCTGGAGAATCAAATCAAATTGATTCTGGAAATTATTGGCGATACTCAGCCCTAAAAAATACTCTGTAGATGATAAGATTTCATATCTGGCGTGTACTTATATTGCTCTTTATAACCTTCTTAGAAGGCATAAAGCACTTTTTATTCTCAATCCTATTCACACACTGATACAGGTTCCAAACACTGGCATCGACATATAACCATCAGGAGTAATGTGGAGTTCAGTGTCTTGCCCAAGGACACTTCAACACATGGGCAGGCACGGTGGGAATCGAACCTGCAATTTCTGATCAGAGGTTATCCGCTCTACCTTTGCACTATCACAATTTTGTGCTAATTTATCCGTTCTGTCTCAAGTGTTTCAGGATTGATTAAAAGCGTCACAAATTGGCTTCTTCTGACAGTTTTGTGATGTCATGTTGTGAAACAAATACCTGCTCTTTTTATTCAAACATTTTTAATTTCATTTCACTTGAATTAAAATGATTAAAATTGTATTTTATGCCTCATTTGAGTGAAATTTTCCAACTTTCTAGCCTCATTAAAGGGTAAAAAAATATCAACTTTCTATCTCGTAGCGCTCCAAATCCATTTGATGTATTTATTTATTTGTCCATGCAAAGGATTATATCAAGTAAATGTTCATAAAATACTGTTTCTACATTGAATACTGTGCGAGTCATTGAAACTAGAATCAGGGAAACAACTGAAAAAAAAAGAGCAGAAACTTGAAAAGGATTTAATACCAGCTTAGTTCAGGAATGAAGACGTTTGGAAATTCATCTGGACCCTAGAAAAAAAAAAAAAAAGAGAAACCTTGACACCTCGAGCAATAAAACAGCATTTAAGGGACTTAATAATTCAAGACACTAAGATGCAAACTCACACAAATATCCATGCTCCCAAAGCTTCTCATGTTGCCAGGGAGCCTGAGAATGCATTGTACGGGGAATTGTCAACATTCCCATGATGAGCCTGCAAGCCCTGTGGTCCAGGGAGGTGTTGAGATGAGGTGGGGGCTAAAATTGATTGTAAATGCTGAATAATTCAGCCGAGCCCTCCGCCATTTGAGTGAGTTTCTTCGGTTACGTTCAGAAGAGCTTTCATAGCAAAACAGGAGAAGATTATCTTGCACAGGCCCCCGTGGAGGCCTTGAACACCTCTCATTAACGAGACAAAGCATCTACAGCTCAGACACACTGACACAAATCTACAGGTACACACAGAAATTCTGACAGACATAGACATAAATGCCCCGAGTTCCACTTACACGCACATGTCAGAGCTGTACACTGGCTTAGATCCAAAACACACAGATTTGCCGCATAAGGAAGGTTGGAAAAAAAGAAATGAAACTGCTAAATGATCTCTTTATGGAGTTGTTTCCAAGCACAGCTAAACACTAATCCCCCGGCATATTTAAAGTACTCATCAAAGTGTTGCTACTTTGATATGCTCTATTCATCGGGGTGTAACTGAGAAGCAATTGAAAAGCTTATGAATTTTTAAAGAACAAAAACGATTAAAAAAAAGCAAGACGGAGATGTCAGCTAATCCTTTTCATTAAGCTGTAAAAGAATCCTAAAAATGTGTCCTTGTCTTGTTGGTTTTTAACTGCACTCTTGAAGCTTTTATTTTAATAAAATAAGGCGACAAAAATTCACGCCGGATTATATTTGGATATAATCCTAATCATTTTGCGCGCTCATGTGATTTACATAAGTAATTAAATGTGAAAGCATTTGTCTTGTGGTGTTATGGATCCACTAAAACACTTAAGTCTGACTCCCATTATGGAAAATCCCAGTGACCCCGTGGCCCATAATAAATCCACCTGAGGGCGTTTAGGGAGCGGAGGGAGCAGGTGAGCGTGTCGGGAGGCCGCGGAGAGCTCAACGTAGAGAAAAATGAGAGGTGGCGGGAGATATGACAGCACAGCCGCCGTAAACTGTAGCTCAGCGCCGCAGGGCGATCATTTGATGAGCCGCTGAAATTTTAATTCTCTTATCACATTAAGTGCTTGTCAGAGGCAACAAAGTCTGCAGAAGTGTTCTTTGCAGTGTCATCTCTTTGCAGAGTGGGATACAAAGGTCCTCTGGTGTAGGGATGCTCTCTCCGTTCTCGATGCCGGTGTCTTCCAAAAGCTTGGATTACACCTTTGCATCAGATGATGACACTCAGGTGTGTGTGTGTGTGTGTGTGTGTGAAATACCTCACTTTTCCACTCGGTAGAATGAAAGTTTACAGAAAGTCTTCCTTTAGCTTTTGAAGTTGAACATATCAGATCATGGAGCTACGGCACATGTGTCAAAGTCAAGGCCCGGGGTCCAGATCATTTTATCTTATTCCAAGTTCTAATAGCCCGATGTTATTTTGTGCTTATTTCTCACTTTTATAATTTTGACAAAATTTAGTTTTATGGAGAATAAAATATTGAAATTTATTTAAGGTTTAAGTTGATTTCTTCTGTAATAATATTCCTGCCTTTTTATTATTCATAATTATATTAAAAGGTTACTATTGTAAAGTTTTTAAAATGAAAATTCTGCTAGCTTTTTGGACTATTTTGGTGTTTACTAAGATTTTTGTGTAGCTGTTTTGGAGTTTAATATTTCCGCTGTAAACAAGCTGTTTTGGCTGATTTAGGCTTTTCTTTTTAATTTTTTCAGCCTGTTTTGGAGTTTAGTTAATATTTCTGCTACATGCTAGTTTTTTTTGGCTAATTAAGGCTTTTTTCAGTTACTTTTTTTTTTTTTTTTTGGCTAATTTGGCATTTAGCAAATATTTTAGCTGACTATCAGCACTAGCATCTTCAGTTATGAGCACTAGCATCTTTAGCTGCCAAATTTAACTTACAGCATTCACACTAGCATTGTCACATGTGATATATCTAGTACATAATTATGTTAAAAATGCAAGGTCTTAAAGCTTTAAACATTTAGTTTTAGAGTGTTCAAAAAATGTTCATCCTCTTCGTCCCGCGACCTAAGGTGTGTTTTGGATTTTAGCCCCTTGTGCAATTGAGTTTGACATGTCTGATCTATGGTATTTATCTCCTTATACCACAAGAAAAATGTTCATTCATTTTTTTTTTTTTAATTTACCAGCACCTACGTGTCCCAGAGCCCCACCCCTTCACAATTGGTATCGAGCGCCCATCGTATTTGTTTTGTGTCAATCGGACCCAGATGTTGGGTCATCTGGACCCAACATCTGGGTCCGAACCAGTTAGACCACCAGTTTGTGACCGCTACTCTAAATGTTCTCTGTACATACCAAATGAGTTAGCTGAAGTAGATGAATAAGTATGCAGAGGTTTGGGGATATTTAGGTTCAAAAACGTCATAGACGACTAATTTGAGGGGTTTTGTTTTATGGGACAACGTCTTCATTTTTTTTTTTTTCTCAGATTATGTACAATTCTGATCCAGAATCAAATGGAAAAAAAAGATTAGAACTACTCCAATCATCTTTTAATTTATTATAAAAGTGTTCCCTGTGGTCTTTTAATTAGAATGATGCAGTTTTGAGGGAAAAATCACAAAAGCTATGTCGTTTTCTAGAACATAGTTTCTGCAGAACAGCAGGAATTCATCAGAAATTCACCTGAGTTGTGGACGGAACCGATGGCTAGAGTAATTCTTCCCTTCTCCCTTCCCCTCCATTTGAAGGGGTGAAGGGGCAGTTTCAGCGCAAGTCAGGTCTGGAATTTTTTTTTTTATTTCACTCTCCAAGTGGAGGAATACATTGTGAGGGTAAATGTAAGCATGAAATTTAAATGTTATAAAATTGCTGTTGTTATGTATATTCAAGCACTGGAAGCTCCGCGCTAACGCTAGCGGACCGGCGATTATTGGTGATGGCATCGAACAAATTAAAGTGACGTCCTAAATATGAGATCCTATTTTTTTTTCATAACTAAAAGAAGGGGAAGGGAGGATTCGGATTGGGGCTTAGTTTACATAGTCTCTGTTGCATTTGGAGTCCGTCACCCCTCCCCAGGGGAGGGGTGACGGACCCCATCTCGAGTAGTTCAATCAGGCAACCTCACAGACACCTTGTAAAAATGCATGTTTTGTGTCATAAATGATGTTATGTTTTTGTGAAACAGTCATCGTCCATGGTGAATTAAACCCCGACGTTATCTGCTGTGGCACCTCAACTTAAATGTAAAATAAAAGTTTCGTTTTACAACTGAAGTTTTTATTTTGAAACCTGATCCTGTTTTTGCCACAAAAGCCTGCTTTCATTTCCCATCATCCCTTTCTGTTCAGTTTCTCCCATTAACTTACATCCCCTCACGACACGAGCCTAATAGTGTTTTTGAAGTAAAAAGTCTTATTAGTTGTCTCTAGGTGTGTGAAACTCATTCTCCGCAATTTACCCATCTGGTGTGGTTTACCCCCCAATCCAACCCCTTAATGCTGAATGTCAAGCAGGGAGGCACAGGGTCTCATTTTTTGACTCTTTGATATGATTCGGCCTGGATTAGAACTCATGACCTTCCAGTCTCAGAGCGGACTCTCCACCACAAGGCCCCTGAGGTGGTGTTGATCTCTAAATCCAGTTTTCTTGATGGATTTTTCTCATAAATAAGGACATATACAACCAAAATCAAGATTTAAAATTCAATTTCTTATTTTAAATCATTATGAGTCAAGAGCAGACAAAAAAAAGCTGTTTGAAAAATTTAAAAAATGACTAGTGCCGCTTACTAAACCCCAGAAAATAAACAAGAAACCAAAAATGAATTCATGTGCACGCACCAGGTTCTGCAGTTCACTGGATTACCAGAGCAGGTCATCCAAACAGTCAAGCCTTTCAACATGTATCTGACCTCATCAGTAACCACAGCTCAAGCATTATGCAGATGTGTGTGCGTGTGTGTGTGTGTGTGGTGGTGGGGGGGTCAACAGGGTCCATTTCTGTCAATATTTTTGATGCCTGATCACTCACAGTCCTCCTGGTTTTCTTTTTTGAAGTAAAAATACAATTTTTAGTAAAACGTTTACGTCTCTAAAATGCAGGCTCATGTTTGATTTTCTTCACATATAATAACAGCAACATAAACTTTATTAAATTGGGGGAATTATTCACTCTGGAAAACTGACAAAAGAGAAGGCTAAACCTTTTACATAATCGTCTTCATCTCCACCAAGCTTAACAGATTTATTCTGTTTTAACTCTCTGGAAAAACAAAATATATATATTTTTTTGAATCGTATGAAAAAAAGAGTCACAAATGCAGGCTTACAACACCAGAAGATTATGGGAAAAGGTGCTATTTATCCTGAGGTAAGGTGCTACTGCTTGTATCGCAACTGTATGATTTATGTAAAAAGCAACCGTAGCATGTAAAGCATTTGATATTCATTTGATATTTTACTATTTCTTTTGATTGTTTCTTTTAATGTTTTATGTAAAGCACTTTGAATTGTCTCTGTACATGAAATGTGCTATACAAATAAACTTGCCTTGCCTTGCCTTGCCTTCATTTTTTTCAAGTTGCTTTATGTTTATTGCGTCACACAAGTAAATCATATGGATTACAGCCATGCCATACGGAGTATTGCCATTTTAAACAACGTTTTTGCAGATTTGTATATTGGAGTACCTTTACTGTAATTTTAAGATTTAAAAAACAGATAAATAACAACACTAAAATATAAAAAGGTGAATTTAAGGTCAATTTTGTTCCCAAATAAATGAATTCAACTTTATTTACAGAGCACTTTTCCTGTCACAGAACAACTTAAAGTGCTTTATATTAAATAAATAAACAAAAAATAAAATAAATAGTAAAAATAGAAATCTTAACACACATATAAATTGGGGGAAAAAAAGGAAAATAGGGAATAAAAGTCCATAAAATCAAATGAAATCATGAGGAAATGTTCAAATCACTTAAAAGCTAAGATAGAAAATTAGTTTTTAAGTTTTTCTTAAAACCTCCACAGTTGATGAAGCCCTCACATCTTCAGGACGGCCGTTCCACCAGCGAGGCCCAGGATGCTGGTATGTGCCCTCACCGTGGGTTTTTGTTTTGACCTCGAGGACCACTAGCCGACCTGGACTTGAGAATCTAAGAGCTCTGCGGGATCAATAAAGAGCATTTCTGATAAAAATGACGGCCCAGTTCCATCTAGACATTCATAAACTAACAAAAGAATCTTAAAATTGATTCTAAAGCTGACCGGGAGCCAGTGCAAAGATATGAGAATTGAAGTAAAGTGCTCCAGAACAATCAAAGCTTAAACACTAATTCACTTTATATGAAATACATGTGTAATTTGGATTTAATTGGATTCATTCAAAGTCTCACTTCTTACAAATCACTTGAAATGAAGTGAAAAACTATGTTAAGTAGAAACTATTAAACATTCGGTGATATTTTTTAGATTGAAAAAGCGCTGCTTGTTTGAAAGAAAACAAACTTTAATTGCATCTCATTTGCAGGTTAGCAGGTACACTTAGGCCTACTTGGCAAAAATGTATTTTTGTATTTCATCCTCATTTATATTTCTTCTTTTTTTCTTCATTATTGGTCTGTTTGTGTTTTTTTTTCCCATGTATTTTCATGTATCAGGGTTATCTCAAACACTTTATAGTCCTTAGACCACAGTTAGTCCCAAAGTGACATTTTAGGTCATTATTATGAAGAATCTTTCCTATTCAAGCATGGAAGTGCAAGGAATCCCAGAGCATGGAAAATAGTTCACAGATGAGTTGAAATTGTGTTATTTCCTTTACTCGCCTGGTGACAATTGCTGCAGAAAAGATGATGCTTGGGTTCATTACATAATTGGCCCCTGACAGAGAATTGCTCAGAAATTTCTTGGAAACACTCTGACTAGAATATTTCAATTAGCATGGGCTCTTGTGACCTTTTCAGATAATGCGCCTGTGTTTAGTACATGATGTGTATGTTAGTTTGGTCAGAGAAGACTTTATGTGTAAAGACGGTCCTTCAAATGTGGAGCTACCGGTCGATACCTTAGTCACAGCTACCCTTACAGGTGGAGGTGGCCCACGGGAAATTTTAGGATCGTAGACCACTCGATGAAACCATAGAACAAAAATGTTCAAACACATGTTTTTCAACGGGCATCCTGGGGCGACATAGTGAACACTTAAACAGCACATGAGACACGCGAGCTAGTGAAGGGAGTATCAACGCCAAGGTACCAAAAAATATAAATATACATTACTAATTCTGGTGTCAAATACTCTGTTAAAGTATTGATTACTAATTAATAAATAGAGCATTTGTCATGCCTAAATATTTTCAAGAGGACCTATTAGCAGACATGAAAGTCTGGAACAGGAAGTCCTTGACTGGAACAGGAAGTCCCCCACCATGTCAGCATATTTTAAACTTTATAAAGTTTTTTTTTTTTTTTTTATAGTATTCTGAACCCTTTTAGGTTAGGGCCCCTCCATGGAAGTTGGGCGGTGCACAGTCCATCCCAAAGCGGGTCACTTCGTCCCCTCGGGTTCTGTTGGAAGTTCAGTTTCTGATTTAATAAGATGTAAATTAAAATTATGTTTTTGTTTGTTTTTATAGTTTTTTTTTTTTTTTTTGGGGGGGGGGGTGTTTATTATATATAGAATAAAAAGAATAAAAAAAATTTTAAAAAAAAGAAAAAAATATACAGGTATACAAAAACAAAAATTAGTATTTTGTGCTGAAACACCCTCCCGGCCCACCGCATATTGAACAGCTCCATCAGTCACATGGCCATTTTTTGATGGTGTTTGTTGTTAGTATAAAAAATAATATGTTTGAGGGAAAAAAAAAATCACCAATAAAAAATTACCAGTAAGGGAAATCGGTACTTGGTATTGAATATTTTATGAAAAAAGTAACTGGCATTAAGTCAAATCTTAAAAGTGTGTTGTCACCCATCACCATCAGGAATGTCCTGCTTCCTCTCAATCGTGCAGAATCCTGTGCCAGGGCTGGAGCTGCTTGTGGTTTAAGTGTGAACTCCACGTGCGTGTGGCATTTGCATGGTCAACATTTACATGGTCAATAAGGAGCCAAAGCTTGAAACTCACTACTGACTAAAGTGTGAAGGCACCATATGACGTGATCACCCATATGTCATAAGTGCGAGTATGCTTACATTATCCTTACCAATACTTCATGATACATTTACTAAAGGCAAAGCAATGGTACACTCATTTTTATCACGTCCCTTAAGGTAAACCATCACCACTCTGAAAGGACCTGCGCTACTTTTAAAAAATGTCTACAACACTCTGTTGGCAACCCAAAAACCAAGCAGGATCCATACTGGTCAACCCCCCAATACAGGTGCATGTGACTAAGCCAGAACTTCAATTATGCCAGTTGGCGAAAAAGAAAGTTTTAGTGAAAACACAAAGACACAATTCAGTAAATGTTAGATTTACCTCTCAATACAAAAAGTATAACTTTCTTAAGTCCTTTAAGAACATCAAATTAAAGTCCACTTCTAAACTGTAAGCTTCTACTGTACCTGCAGAGGGATTTAGAGCTTTTTCATAATGACTCTTTTGGTTGTCTTTAAAGGGTGACAGAAATCTGAAGCTAAAGCTTGCAGGGCTTTTGACCTCTCAGTGGTATTATCTGATTACATTGCTGGCAGCTGAACAATACCACAGCACAGAAGAGCCAGGACAGAAGCTAGACATACTGTACACACATTCTCCAGGCTGAGCTGCTGAATGCCTCACAGCTGCAAAAGCAGCACGTGCAGATATCAAAAAGACAACACTACTCATGTAGATAGATAAAAGTAATTCATAAAAACAGACTGAAACAGTTCTAAATTTATGTTTTTTTCTCATCCTGTCCTCATTTATTTCAGTATTAATCAGAAGATTAATCCTTAAAGATAATTTCCTGAAACAATATTATTTTTTGTGCTTCAACTTTATCCTTTTAAGATCTTTTTAAAGATCTGAAAGCTGCAATGTAAGTTTAAGACTGTGGTTTATCACATAATAACGCGTATAAGTCAGGAGTGTCAAACTCAATCACACAAGGAGACAAAATCCAAAACACACCTGAGGTCGCTGGCACAACAGGATAAACATTTATTGAACACACTAAAACTACATTTTTAAAACTTTAAAAACTTAACTTTTTGACATAAATATGAACTAGATATATGGCATGAATGCTGTAATTTGTCTGTTGAAGGTGCTAGTGCTGATAGCTAAAGATAATGAAATTGATAGCTAAAAATGCTGAAGCTGATTACTGAAAATGCTAAGCTAGCCAAAAAATAAAAAAAAAAACCTAGGTTAGCCAAAAAAGCTAGCATGTAGCTGGAAAAATAGATAAACTTCAAACAGCCTAAACACGGAAAAAAGCCTAAATTAGTCAAAACAGCTAGCATGAAAATATTAGCCTAACTCCAACACAGCCTAAAAACTAAAAATAAAAGCCCAAATTAGCCAAAACAGCTAGCATGTAGCTGAAACATTAGTTAAACTCCAAAATACCCTAAATAATCGTAGTAAATACAAAAAGGCTAGCAGAATGCCAATTTATTGAAACTTTAAAACATATTTTTTAAACATAAATATAAATAATAAAAAGGCAGAATATTTATCCAGAACAAATCAACTTAAACCTTAAATAACTTTCAATATTTTACTCTTCATAAAAATACATTTTGTCTAAATTATACAAGTTATAAATAAGCGCAAGATAACATTGGATCGTTAATTACAATAAAATAAAATGATCTGGGGGGCCGGATTTAATTACCCGAAGGGCCAGATCCGGCCTCCGGGCCTTGACTTTGACACACGTGGTATAAATGGATGTACATTCTTATTACTTTGCTGAATGTTTTAAAAATTTGAAAAAAGAAAAACTTGCTTTAACTTGTCCTGCAGAAAACCTTTTCCTTCAAGAAGCTTATCTTAATTGCAGCATCTCGTGGTCATAACTGACAGACGTTAAAGTGAAGCCATATCTGTGTTTTGCATCTGGAGAATAAGCTAATTGTCACTCAGCTGGCAGCTGAATAGCGTCAGAGGGTTTAATCTGACCACAATGACATGTTTGATTGGTTGGAGCCCCGCTCTGTTGAGGAAGGTGGGGGGTGAGCCGTCTCTTGTGGCAGCGGAGAACAAACATAAATCTTCTTCAACAATCTATTTTCCATCATACTTATTCACAGGGGACATCTCAAAGTGGTCTTTACCCTTTCTGTCAATGGCTGCCCTCATCCATCAATTTCATAGAGAATTATACCCAGGATCGATGCAGTTCACCGCTGCTGAGCATTTGTCGAGGGGTCGGCGGCGGGCGGGGGCAGCGGAGGGGTCGCGTGGACGGGTGTGCTTGTTTTCAGTGATCTGACGGCTACTCTATGACCTGCTCATGCTTGGATAATTTTCACCATAATTCACACAAAACAGTCTTCTTCTTCATTTGTTTTCCCTTTTTTTTATTTGACCAAACAAATCTGTGTGAATATTAAAAAATCAATAATAAAATCCTGCATACTGTATTGTTCATGTTAGACTAAAAGCCAGAAAATATATTTATAATTTTAAAAGCTCTCTAGTGGGTTTTTAAAGACAAATCCCATCAAATCTGAATTATTTTTTTTACATGAAATCATGCTGTCGAGTAAGGGGGTAATCATTGAAGCAATGATTCGATTCAAATCATTATTTGTGGTAGTTAATCCAATTCATTCTCAATGCTGGTTCATTATAGATCCAGGTTTCAAATCAACATTAAAAATGGCTTTTAAAGACATATAAGTTGTGGGATTTTAGTTAAAAACGTCATAATTATAATTAAAACACTACAGAAAATGCTTTTTTAAAAGTAAGAAAAATATTATAGGCCGCCGATCTGTCCAGAGTGTATTGTGTCTTTGCCCCATAGCCGGATGAGCGATGTAGCCCTGCAGCTCCAGTGGGTTAAGAAAAAAGATGGAAATTCAGGACAAAAATATTCGCATTAGATCAGTATTCTACCTTCTGATTGAGTCGCTGAAAACATCACGTGGCCAAAGCTGAGTTCCTAATATGCGACCCGGCGACCTTTCAAACTTAAGATATTTACATTTTGGCTGCGCCGCCCCATTCGTGCCTCACTGCTCAATTTGAGCTGCTGCCAGAGCTCCGCGTCACTCACGTCTCTAAAATTGCACTGCGGGACTTCAGATTGCCTCAATTTGCTTTGGTGCCTTTGACTTAACACTGAGACTGGCCGCCTCCACTGCGTAGATCCCGTTTGGTGTGAATGCACCTTAAAGGGTAACCACACAGGGAAGTTGGAGGCTGACTCCACCCACAGCTGAAATTTGAAAATCCAGTCAGAGGGGTGGGGCTTGGGGGCAGGACTGTTAGCATCACTGGAGCTGCAGATCATGAGAGGAAACTTCCGAAATAATTGTGACTTACATGGTTTGACCAATTACGAAATTCAAATGTAATACCTCAACTCAACATGTAGGGGGAGCCCACAGATGGTTTTTGACTATATTTTCAACAATTAAACAAGGTAATTTTAATATGACAATGACAACAAACAGCACTTTTAAAGCCCAATTATAAAGGTCAACAGCCAAAAAAAATGGATTTAGGGTTTGGTTACCCCTTAATGATGGATTGCTGTTTTTTTGATGCATTACATGTAGGTTCTCCACTGTGATTTTATTTTGTTCTTTTTATGTAATATTAGAATAAACCAACCGTGTTTCCATCCAAATTGTATTTGCCAATATCAATATTATAAATATAAATCGATTCATTGATTAATAGTTACACCCCTAAATTCATTCTGGATTCATACATCCTTTACTAGAGTTCCTCAGTTTTGTCCTTGTTAGCTATCGTCAAACACTATCAATCAAAAAATTGCTGTCTCATTTGAGAAGGGCACTCCATTAAGTGGTGTGAGGGACAATCCTCCGCCTGGCCCCCACAGAATATCTAGCAGTACCATTACACAAGCTTTGACAAAGATATTCATGCTCTATAATGGAGCTATGAAGAGCTGTAGCACACAGCATAATTGCTCCCTCTGAAACATTGATGAATTAAATTAGAGTGGGGCCGGGATCAAATTCATAAATCAAATTACAGTAGCTTTCCTGCTGCAGGCTCTGGCAGCCCGGCGCTCCTGGGAAGTCACTTTCAAACCAGAAGGAGACAAAAGTAAATGAAGAAGGCGTAATTATATGTATCTTCTCACTCCCGCATTGTCTTCAATGAATTTTTTACAACAGCAATCATTAGATACAAACCAATACCGGTTAAGATTCAGCAAAACTGAATTATTGAATCTGTCAGACGATATCCTGTTACAGGCTATCTGTGTCACTGGCTTATCATAGAGTGGGGCCCTCCCCAGCAGCTTGGGTTGTATGATGCAGTGATATGTATGTGCATACGGTACAAAAGGTGAGCTCCTGTCACGTTAATTATATAATCCGGTCGGTTTTGTTACAGGCTGGATCTTATGACCTGGCATAAAAGTAGGGGAATATAAGACGCTGACTGCAGAAATAATCCAGATGTAATGCCAAAAACAAAAAGGTTAACGATAAGCAACTTTACTTAAATTTCCTTCCAGTCCTTTTGGATGTGCGCTTCCCTCTTCCAAACACACCATCACCTACACACACATAAGACATTAAGTCCTCAACCTAGGCTGCATTTGTGAGGGATATTGGCATGTACAGGAGATTGATGAAAATTACTTCCAGAGCATTTATTTTCTCTAATACCAGTGAAAGAAGAGTGTGCACTCAGGAGATATTTGATCTGAATTAGGGAAACTGATGAAGCAATTGATTAATTGGAATTTAAGCCATCAGTCACTGGAGCCATCAGCAGCATCATTTACATTCCAAACAATCAGCTGATGGCCCAATAGGACACGGAGTATTAATACGTTGGAGTCAATGTGATACCGCCACGTTGCCACCAACCCTTATTGACAAGCACAATGACACTTTTAATCCCCACTTGATCAAATTGCATATATTTCGGGTTTTCCACACCTATTCAATATGGCTTATGAATTTTTAATCCTGCAGGAGGAGCAGGGGTTTAAGCAATAGAGATTCATCTTAAGCTGTCTTTGTGTATGAGAAACTGAAGACAGAAGATCAAAGCAAATCTATCCTGTTATTATCAGTTTTGTTAAAATTGCACAAAAGACATTTTACGACAACTCCCTAGATTAGTGAGTATCAAACTCGATCGCGCAAGAGGCCAAAATCCAAAACACACCTTCAGTTCTGGGCCGAACAGTATAAACATTTATTGAACTCTCTAAAACTAAATTTTTAAAACTTTAAAAACCATAACTTTTTAATATAATTATGAGCTAAATGTATAACATTACCTGCAAAAATTATAGTGTGAAGACGCTAACTGAAATCACTGAAGCTAATAGCCCTCTGCGCAGTGCACAGGTTTTTTTTTTTTTGGTTTTTTTTGGGGGTGGTAAAAAAGAGAAGTAGTACAACGTGCCTGCGTTTACTTTACCAACACATACATGTTGTTTAGGTTTCCCACGCAGCATACCCATAGGAGAAAAAGTACATTTTTTCTCTACAATCTAAATGTTTCTTTTTATTTTTACTCAAAAATGTAATGATTACAAGAACATTTATTCTTGTTTTTTTGATGGAATTACTCCAAAAACCTTCTTTTTTTTTGTTGTAAAATCAGTTCGTTAAACATTTTCAGCAAAATGAAACCCATTTTCCCAGATGGAATTGCATGATTTTATGTCTAGTGAGTGAATATAACATTAAAAATGTCCAAATAACATAGTCACACAGGAGAGGTTGTACTGATTGAAATTATACCAAATAAGCAAGCATGTAGTCTTACTCTTACCAGGGCAATATGTCCAACCTTCAGGGCATCGTGCAACGTTGATACTGTGCAGTATTTATTACTTTCTCTATTTGCATATCTAGCCATATTCAGTCTATTTTACTTATTGTTATTCTATTGTATTTATTTTGTTATTTTACTCCATCTTTGTGCTGTACGGACGCTGGTACCTGAATTTCCCTGAGGACTTCCAAAGGGATTAATAAAGTCTTTTCTATTCTATTCTTTCAAACTGAAAATACAAAAACTGAGTTTTAGGTTCCAGAGGGTTAATTAAGGTCATTCGTGACCTAAATGAAGATGATACAGTTATTCAGGTAACCTGGTATTGATATAAATATTAAATTTGGAGGAAGTTTGTGTGGAAAAGGCCTATGCATAGAAAATAATTTGTTTTTTCACAGCACAACATCCGTACATGATTTTAGGTTAATGATGTCACAGAGCATAAAGATTAAAAAATTGAGATTTTCAAGAAAATTTGACAAAACACAACTTTGATTAAGTATCTCGTCAAATAAACATAGCTAAAAATACACCATTTGTAAAAGCTTTGCATCACTTAGACATCATCTTATCCTCTGACCTTTAATGGATATTTTAAAGCATTTTTAGTTTATCTGTTTGCTGCATGCCTCAGGTGAACTGTTCAGACTATTGGAAAGCTCTTTCAAAAATTCTTCAAATCTTTGAAGCTCTGCGCGTTCTTTAACTGAACATTTCCTCTTTGTTCTGTTCTGGATCCTATTAGACAACCAGCTCCTTTTACACTCACCTCAGCTGCAGATAGAGCCAGTCAGCCGGTTCTAAATCAGCTGTCAGCCAACTCTTTTCCACTTTGGTAAAGGTGAAAAGACTCCTCTGGCAGGAAACTGACTGAAACTCAGCTGAAATGATACATCAGATTCTTTTCTACCTTAAGGTTACTTTTAACTTCCTGGATAACTTTTCTGCCTTTCATTGTTTCTACACACCCAGCTGTGAAATGCCCTAAAGCTTAAAGATCCACTCCAAAGAAATTAGGTGTTTTTAGCATGTTCTTGTAGTATTTTTCTGATGACAGAGAACATTTAAAATTAAGCTTAAAATCAAATTTCTGAGTAATTCTTTATTAAAATTGTTTTTGATCAGGTTTAGATGATCAAACCGTTTTCCTAACAGAAAGGATTACTTGCAAATAAACAATTATACATCATATTAAAATGATCACAAATCCTTTGTAACCAAGAAGTGCGTTATTTATTTCGACATCTGCATTTATGTTGTAACAAACTCAACTTGTCATTTATGTAATGATGGTTCACGCACAGCGTGGAGAGAAAAAAAAAGAGGGTTAATAAAAAAAAGAGCACGGCTCCCGGGAAGAAGTCAGAAGGGAAACAGTTGTGATCTGCGTCGTCATAAATGACTGTTTTCAAGGTAGATTGGTCAAAGTTGTAGTAAAGTTGCAGGGTGAGAAACAAATCTAAGGGTTTGCTTGAACTTGCAATCGCAAAATCCTGGAGGAACTGATTTATGTGAGACATTTGGTTCCGAAGGAGCGGCGAGAATCTCCTGCTGAAGAACACGTCAGCCTGTCCATTACACACACACTCACACACACACTCAAGCAAGCCTGCATGAAGAAATGTCATCAGCTCTGCATTTCTAAATTTGGGGATAAAGCAGAGACAAACTGATTTTTTTAAATTTTCTACAGCGATGAACATGCTGACGAATTTGAATCGTTTTTTAACCAATTTACAAAGTAATTTTACATCCTTAGTGTGAGGGGTTGTCAGCCATCGAGAGAGAACAAACAGACGTAAATCTAACTAAAATTAAATCAGAGCTAGTAAAGTGAACCTTATTTATTTTTTAACCAAATGGCACATTTAAAAATGCGTTTTTTTAGATGAATTGTGTTGTTTATGTTGTTAAAGTTTTTCTTGTGGAAATTAAAAAAAAAAATGATGGGAACTATGGGTTTACTCTGCACCAACAGTTCCGCCCACAACTCAGAGGCAAATTTCTAACAAACTGCCTCTCTGTAGAAGCGTTTTCTAGAAAATGACAGTTTTTTTTTTTTTATTTAGCTAAATGATCCTTAACAAATCAACAAATTTCACATAATTAAAAGACCACTGGGAGCGCTTTGAAAATAGATCAAAAGATGATTGGAGTGGGACTTTAAAGAAAACTTCAGCAAATTATAAAGAATAAAAATCACTGTGTTCCTTAAATTTGCCTGTGTTCCTCACAGTTATAAATTCAGATCTGTAACCGTACAGTAACCCATGAAAGCGGTGGTAGTTAAATGGCCATGGAAGTCGTTCAAACTTCAGTGTGTAAAACGGTTTCTCTATAGGAGCAAAAGCAAAGAAAACAGCAATAATGTGTTACAACGTATCAGTGAGTTACCTTCTGAGCTTTAACGGTGGGAGTCAGAGACGGACACCCAGGACAAGTTTGTTTTTACAGACTCAGCGTGGTTTATGTTCTCCAGCTCTGGCACAAATTTATAGACGCAAACATTAATTACATGTCAGGCTATATGATTCACTGAAAGGAGTGATTGCTCTTTCAAAGTGCACATTACGGAGGCCTATCATTGCAGCATCACGTCCTCCTTCCCGTTGACAGTGCTGACGTTTTCGCACTTGGCATAAGCCCCCTACTGACAGCAATGCTGGTTACGCCTCCTTCCTCCCCCCCCCACCCCCACCCCCCTTTGCCTCTGCTGCAGCAGCGCTCACATTGTTACATTTTGCTGAAGAAGTTAGTCATTAGTTGAAACAGCACAGTACAGTAATGAAATCTGCCGGCCACATCAATAGTGTTTACTGTTGCCAGTTTGCCTTGCTCCATGTTTGTGTTTTTTTTTTTTTTTCCTTTAATGAATTCCTTTGGTGTGCAGCAGTGAGCTACAGCACCGCTGGAATGATGTTTACCTTTAGAGAAAAAACTGTGACACTTTTATCATTTATTGCATATGGATGACATGCGTGTAACTCTTTCCTGTAATTCTACTGGTAAAAAAAAATTAAATCCTCCTGCAGAAATATCCTTGGACTCATGGATTAAGCAGTTAGCTAATAAATTTGTTGAAGGTTTTAGTGTGTTCACATTTGTGCAAACCCTCAAAATGTTACAGCCAGCAGCTTTGACCATATTTCTTTAAAGATTCACTCTAATACAATTTCTGTTTTGGGTGTTTTTAACATGTTCTCAAGGCCTTTGTAAGTTAAAGGCATTTCTAAGTACCGTATTTTCTGGACTATAGAGCACATCTTTATATATGTCACATCCGCTCTATTAAAAAAAAAAAAAAGAAATAAAAGCCACACTGGTTATAAGAAGCCGATTTCTATGTTGAAAAATTTGACATTAACCGACTCTACAGAACGATTTTGTCCTGTAAATGTACATGTATGTATCTGCCTCCTCCAACGTCTCACCATAGTTCATGGACACTAAGCTCAATGGCCTTCAACTTAGAACTTGCATCATACAAGCTTCTTTGTGTGGTTTCCATGAGGAAGGGGGCGACGATTTGAAAGTACTTACCAGTTAGTAATTTCTTGCGCGCGTTCTTTTTGCTAAAGAAAAAGTAGCCTAGGATATTCTTCCTTACATTGATTTTTTCGTCTATCTTATTTTTGAATCCAATTCCGGTTAGAGTGTTCCTGGCGATGAAAGAAAATCCACGTATAAGCTGTGTGGTTCAAAGCCAAGTAAAAAGTAGCAGATTATAGTCCAGAAAGTATGGTCTTTGTTGGTTTAAATCATTGTGAATCAGCAGTAGATGGGGAAAAAAAAAACAGTTGGAAATTAGAGCTCATTTGTGACATTGGAAATACACTGGGTGGGTCACAAACTCTCTGCTCAACGGGGAGTGAAAAGAAAGTTGGGGACTCCGCAACAAACTCAAATTTCTATTTAACTGCAGAAGCTATAGCCCAATCCGAGTTCTCCCCTTCTCTCTAGCCCTTCTACCTTCCCCTATATTTGAAGGGGGAGTTGAAGTCTAAATGTGTCCAGGAAATGCATTTTTTAAATCTATACAAAGTCCTCAAAGGCTAAACCGGGTCGCGCTGGGAAGCGCGTTTTTTTCAAATGGGTGCGCTCTGAACCACAGAAGTTTACATTTAAATGGAACCTTTTGGTTTAGCATGACCTTTTTAAAGTTATAAAACCGTTATTATTATGTATATTCAAGCGCTGAAAGCTAGCGGATAAGGTGAGGTCCAAATTATGAGACACAATTTTCTCACATCTCTTAGTATGGAGGGCCAAATGAAGGGCTGGGGCAGGGGTCGTAAACCTTTAACAGTAAAAGAGCCATCATGGTCAAAACCTAGGAGACACATAGTCTTACCTGAACCATCAAGAAGTGTCTCTTTGCATTCATGACCTGTGTTTTTTAAAAATGAATATGAAAAATGTCAAAGTGAAACAAATCTTGTTCCAGGCTTTTTCTTTCACAGCTCTATTCTGATATGAAAGACTTCGTGTCATATAATTCCACGCATGTAATTTCTCCTCCATGACTGATGTTCAAACAGGTTGGCACTCCCTTAAGTTAAAGGGGACATCAACCATATGTAACTACCAAGTCCGAGTCCCTGTGTAGTCAAAGTTCAACCTAGTTTAACTTGCAGCGTCCGTTCAGTGGCCATAATTTTTGCATTTAGACACTAAACTCTTGTAGAAACTTGAGTAGCTGCCAATAAAAGTGGGAGTTTTTAACATACATTTACCGGCACATACATCAACTGTTCATTGGAAATAGCTGCTTGTACACACATTGCAGAGGGTGGTGTATTATAGCTTGACACAATCTATTTTGTCTCCTTTTCCTACACACTTGATTAACACAGTTTTACGTTGCATTTCTGCTTGGCTGGATACAAGAGAATCAAAAGCTATCTCACACAAATTATCATGAAAAAGCATCTGGAGACTTGATGGACACAAATATTTTGTCAGTCTTTTTCTTTACAACTATATCTTTTTGAAATATTTGCAAGTTGAACTATTGCAATCTTTTGACCAAAATGCAGATTGTAACCCTTTTACAACTAAACTTTCACTGGCGACAGCAAAGTAACACAGATCACTTGAACTATCACAACTATTTGACCAAAGATACAATTATTGTTGATTGTATAAACATGTTACTACAGTAAATTGTGTACTACTATTATTTGGATAAATGGTTGAAGAGTTACGGTAGTTTAAAGAAGGTTAGCACTGCAGCTAAAGCTATGGTGCTAAAATGTTACATTTATCAAAGATCTTCTAATTTTTTAGATAACTTGTGTCTAAGTTGAGGCCCGGGGGCCGGATCCGGCCCTCAGGGTAATTGTACTCGCCCCTCCAGATCCTTTTGTTGTTATTAATGGCCCAATGTTATCTTGCACTCATTTCTAACTCGTATAATTTTGACAAAATATATTTTTTATGTAGAATACAATACTGAAAGTTATTTAAGGTTTAAGTTGATTTATTCTGGAATAATATTCATGCCGGTTTTTATTCATATTATGTAAAAAGTTACATTTTTAAAGTTTTAACAATGTTGTTTTAGTTTTTTCAATAAATGTTTTTCCTGTTCAGCCAGAAACTTAAGGTGTGTTTTGGATTTTGGCCCCCCGTGCGATTGAGTCTGACACCCCTAGTCTATGATAAAACGCGTATACTATACTTATATTGGATTTCTAAGAAGGTAGAAGAGCTCTAAGAACTCTTCAATCACACTTCCATTCACACACACCCAAACACATTCACGCCAACCTATAACCACCAGGAGCAATGTGGAGTTAAATGTCTTGCCCAAGGACACATCAACAGGTGGGCAGGCAGAAACCGAACCTGCGATCTTCCGATCTATTACTATGCCAGAACTTGGCACTGAAAGACCTCCACTCCAAGGACAATCATATATTTTGTGATTGCTCTTGTAGCATTTCATAATAGAGGACCTATGTAAAATAATTTACGATTAAAACTGAGTATTCTGAGTATTTCCTAATTCAAATCGTGTTGGATCAAAAAAATGGATGTTAGAAAAACTTTCGGCTAATGATGCGGATACTGAAATGGGCGTGCTCCACACCAATGTGCTCCATCCACTTGTACGACTGGATTGATCCAATATTGCGCCACAAATGCCACTGATGTTACAAGGTCACATGTGAGCGTGAAAACAGAGCTCCAAGCAACAGGGAGGGGAAGGGGCGGGGTTGCTCCGAGCCAACAGTCCCACCCAGTACTGTATTTCTAATGAGCTACTGCCGCTGTGCATAAAATGTTTTCAAAAACGCCAAAGGGTTTCTGATATTGGTTAAAAACTACACATTCATAATTAAAAGACTACAGGGAACGATTTCACAAAAGAAAAAAATATGGTTGCGGTGAGACTTCACTTTGAGAAATGACATTTGTGATGTCCTTTATTGGGACTCCTTCTCCTAACTATTAACCTGGTGGGTATAGAATCTTCTAATATGTGTTTTGTTTGGCTAAATATTTTTACCTTATTTTACTTACACCAGTATTAATTATTTTTACTTTCACCCTGTACTTCTGGCATATTGGTCCAACTATATCTTTAAAAAATATGAGAAAACCTACTTTAAATAAACTTAAATATTTGTTGTACTTCACAAAAATACATTTAATGTAATGTGTTATTTGTAATAAGAGTAGAGTAATGGAGTATTTTTGGTTTGTGTCATGGCTGATTGACTGGGCGAAGTGCTTCTCTGACTATACATTATTCTCCCCCATCTTAAGGCTTTAATTAAGTCAGCCAGTTAGCTGGAGTGCTAAGTTACAGAGAAACAGTCAGTGAGAACCACAGTCGACAGGCTGCGCTGCCACAACACGAGCAGCAACAAGCCAACTGCAGTCCTTTCGTCAGACGGGTGTCAGAACACCCCCGGTCTGCCTCCTGTCATGTCCTCCTCACAGAAATAGGAAGTGAGCCTCTGAAAGGAAAGATTAAAGTTTTCTGGAAGCACTGCTGGCAGCTGCACGTGCCCTAAAGATAAACTTCATCCATCTGTATGTGAAAAACTTTGCTGGAGCCATTTGTCATCTTCTAAAGTAATACATTTCCAAGTGGCTTGGATCTTAAACGGGAAAATGAGCCGGGCCACTGCCATGAGCTGCACGGGTGAGGGACATCAAAACTAAAGGAAGATTCTTTTAGCACTAAAAAGAAAAACAACAAATAACTTGCATACATAACACTATTTTTTTTATTATTATGAAATTATTCTATAATATATAATTTTACTAGCAAACTCTCTCCAAACCATTCATTTGTTCAATTTAGTTAAAAAATCTGTGAAAGCTGCTCCCCTGATGCAAAGTTAATTCCCCTTCACCACTCCTCATTTAAACAGCAGGAGTAAACATAATATTAATCAAGATTTTTGACATCAGACTCCACGTGTCTCATTTGAGGTATAATTTTAACTTTTTTACCCCAGTGGTCATCTGAGGAACTGCAGTATCTTTTACTGGGCAAATTTGGGAGTCAAAGTCGAAAACAAAAGTGTTGTTGAAGTTTTATAATATCTAATATATTTGTAAATATTTGGAGTCAATCAAAGTAGTTTAAAAGTTAAAAAAATAAACTTGAAGTTCAATTTTTACTTTCTTTGGGAAAAGCCCCAAACATCTCGATTAAATGTGTGTAGTCTGACTTTCTACATCAGATTCTCCTTAAAACCAAAAAGCAGTAGAGGGGGCTTGACTATTACTCCTAACCAAGTTTCTGTAAATTCATTAATTCAGGCCAGTCACCCCATAAAGTCCATTGTGTCTGAGTTTGCAGATGCATGAAGTTCCAGCAGTCACAATAAAATGTTATTTCCACCCTCTTAACCCTCATCTGCACAAACACACAGAATGACACCCGCAAATGAACATGCATACACATCCTGCCAGTTGAGGAGTCTGTGCCAGCCAGCCATCTGGTCAAAACATGATCATCATATGCAATCTGCCCACCCAGGCTGGCACAGATTCACCAAGCCAACACTCCAATTACCCTCATCTTGCCAACAGTACAGCAGAAAACCAAACAGTGCGCACGCACCACAATGAGACCCACCTGTGCAGGGGTGGAGCAGCTGCCAAAAAGTGCTAGAGAGAGGTCAGTGTCATGAAAAAACAAAAAGTTTAAGCAAACAAAAAGCATGGAATGAGTGAGAGTGAGTTTGACTCACGAGTATTGTTTGGGTCATCGCGGCTCATGCCAGCATTAATGTATGGACATGGTTTAAATTCAAACACTCCTAATCGCCCAAACACGTATTTGATGAGATATTTGGAGCAGCATTTCAAAGAGGACGTTTTTTGCCTCATTAGTACTACTTCAGCGGCTCATACCTGCTCGTAAGCCCTGCAGCTCAGCAGTGATCCATCTCCCTTTTCCTAATTTTAATATTCCCATTTCTAACCCATGCTAATTCCTCCTCTCTGCTGTATGATCCATGGACCAAAGGCCCCAGCAGTGCAGAGTGCCAGGAAGGGTCACTGTCAATTATATCCATTTAATACCCACTTATGTCTGCAACGACGTCTTCCTCCTGGGGTCATGCAGACTTCGCCCTGCACTTTATCCAATAATCTCACAGAATATAGCCTCGGATATTCCTAAAGATCAATGTCATTAACAGGGAGACTCAGAATGCATTTGATTATGGATGTAATTAGTACAGGCTTCAAGGGCTTGCTCTTATGCACAAAGAGGCAAAATCTATTTAGTATCAAAATTGCCTTAAAAATGGACACCACTCCGAGATCATTTTTGCAGCTGATGACCACCATAATGCAATCAGCATCACTAATGACAGGGAATTAGGACTCATATACATAATGCTGCAGTCTAGGTTTGACAGATAGAATGGAGCATTAAGTGTGGCTGAAAGCAAGCCATGTCTCAAGTTATGGTGAAAGGGTTCGATTGACCAACCCTACTCTCTTCCCATGTGCTCTGATTTGTCACTTCTGTTCCCATTTACCTGTGCATAAGACGGCACTCCTTCCGGACGAGTGTCTTCAAGGATCTGTGAAAGAACAAACTTTGGATCTGGCATTAGGAGGACGAGCTTTTAATACTTTTGGGATGGAGAATATAGGACTGGGGTCACTTTAATTTTCTCTCATTGAGAGGCAAGATAAAGTCAATAGACTTTATCTCTGCGTCATCAGATCACTCTCTTGTCTCCAGCCTAGTCTTTGTCTACTTTTTGACACCACACATCTCAAAGTGTGACTGTCCATCAGTGGTGCACTGGTGTCATATAACTGGGTCAGGCGTACCTCTGGGGAACAATAACTTGATGGTGAATCTAGTGTGGAAACATCTTGGTTTTGCCCAGAACAGCTGGATGAATCCAATATATTATTTGCTTCAAACCAGCTCAGTGGGCTAGTGGAAGAGTGTCCGCCCTGAGACTGATAGGTTGTGAGTTCAACTCCACAGCCAAAGGCAGAATCTGAATTCTTCCCCTAACCCTACAACATCTCCCTTACGCTACATTTAGTCTTCCAAACAGAGAGTTATGGAAAGATGCGCCCAATCGGAATTCTTCCCCTTATCCTCCCTCTCCATTTGAAGGAGCAGTTTAAGTGCAAGGGAAATGTGTTTTTTTTAATCCGACCCTCCAAACAGAGGGCTATAAAGTTCTCCTGCGTCGCGCTGAGAAGCGCTTTCCTTCATGAAACACAGAAGTTTACATTTAAATGTGAGTAGCGGCTTTTTGTTGTGGAATTACCTTTTTAAAGTAATAAAACCGTTGATGTTATGTATATTCAAGCGCTGAAAGCAGCACGCTAAAGCTAGTGGACTGGCGGTTATTGATGACGTCATCGAACGAAAGTGACATCCGAAATATGAGACACAAGTTTTTCATAGCTCTCAATTTGGAGGGTCAAATGAAGAGGAATGGAGAAGAGAAGAATTCGGATAAGGCCATAGTGTCTTTTCATTTGTACATCACTCCCACTCGATGACATCATCAATAGCCATCGGTCAGCTTAATTAGCACGGAAATGCCAGCGCTCGGAAAACACACAACAACATTGGTTTTATAACTTTAAAAAGTAATGCTAAAACAAAAAGTCATTACATACATATAAATGTGAACTTTTCTGTTTTAGAACAGTGTAGTCCCCAACCTTTTTCAGGCCACGGACAGGTCCCAATGGGGCGGAAGTTGGCATCATTAAGCTTCTGGTTTCTGAAAAAAAAAAATCAAAATAAAGTGCTACTCGAAATTTTGTTTAAAAAAGGTCTAAAAATAACAGTAGATTCTAGATTTAGACAGAAATACATGCTACATGAAAACAACGAATCAATCCCGGTTTTGTCGGTAAACAACAACTCAAAGGTTCTTTTTAAGTTTCTTCACTGGGTTTTTTCTTCCTGAATAAACAGTCCAAATATGTTTTATTCTTTGGCTTTTCTTATTTGTTTTAAGGCTACAAGCTCCAATTAGCTATGCAGGTAGCCATTTTAAGTCACGTGACCAACATGGATGTTACTGTTTTTCAAACTAAAGCTCTGTTCAGATTCAGTAAATAAACTAAACAGAAATCATTTAAGTTAGCGTATTTAGTTTTTTTTTTTTTTTTTCTGTCTGCGGTTCATTACCAAGTGACCCCCGGACCAGTGTCGGCCCACAGCCCAAGGGTTGGGGACAACTGCTTTAGATCAGACCTACATGAAGAAATACATTTTTCCTTGAACACCTTTGTGGGGGAGGGATACAGAGCCCTCTAAGGACAGCTCCACCCTATTCCTTCAAAAAACTATTTCAGACACCCCTACCCCTCCAAATGCCCCAATAGTTGTAGGGGCAGGTATAAACCGGGGGATTAGGGGAAGAATTCGAATTCAACCAAAGACTCTAAAAATGGGACCCAATTCTTTCCTGCTTGACACTCAGCATTAAAAGGTTGATTTCAGCTTCAGTTCCAGGGCGCGGCTGTGTCTGCAGCTCACCCCTCCCCCAGGAGATGGGTCAAATACGGAGAACAAACTTCACACATCCAGGTGCTTGACAGCTAATGGGGCTTTGAACAAGTTTTGAACGATTGTGAAGCAGGCAGAGCAGCGTCACATAACTCCGTTCAGAGCCCGGCCTTGGCCTGCAGTTGAAACCTGTTGCGTAGGATAAGAAAGGGAACCGGCGAAATGACAGGACCGAGGAGAGTTTCTGTGGCTTGGATTGGATTGCACTACCCTGAAACTCAAGCCCGTGCGGTAACAGGGTACAGCCACTTAAGATGGCAAGATAACCTCGATGATGGACAGTTTAATTTTTTATTTAATATTATCAACAAGTTGTACTTTGAAGATAATGAAAAGCATTCAGTCAACTCAAATCCCCCCAAAATATACCATACTTAAATCATAGAGATAACTTGTCTGGTTCTATTTAATGTTTCCTTCTAAGGTAACCCTTAACACCACACATGACATAAATGCGATCCTGTAACTCCTAATAATGTGTTAATTATAGGCTCCAACAACTGATAACATGTGTGCTTTGCATGTTAACAAAACCCCCATACTCCATTAAGCATTTCATCATACTCTGCTATAGACCTATGTGTGTAGATTAGAGGACCACATTCAACGATGGAAAAAAAAAAGAGGGGATGACGGCTGCCCAACGTCTAGCTGATCTCACTTTATAGCCGACTACTGAAGCGCTGTAAACGCACACATGCCCAAATCCCTCGCTGTTTTCCATCACACCGCTGTGTAGTGGCTATGTTAAATGTAGGTGGTAAGCTCATATATCTAATTATACAATAGCCAAACATTTTTTGTTAATGAAATGGAAGGCGTGTAATTGAAAACTTCAGCATAATTATTGCTTGGCGAGTGGCGTGCTTCGGAAAATTGCAAGTGTAGAAAGACGCCTTGGTACTTATGAATAGAGACATTTCAAAAATGTCTACAGAGGGGCATGCGTGCCACATTTTCATCATTATTATCATAAACAGGAAGAAATGAGCAGCACTTAAAGAGTAAAGATATCCAGTAGGATTGTGGTATTTCTACAGACTTTAAAAGGTAAGAATGTGAGTGACGCAGTGCATCACCTCATAGGTCCCTCTTGAAAGAAACCAGACACATAAAGCCAGGTCAGGGAGGCTTGGCAGTCCTGCTAACAATGTTTGTCACATCTGCCCTCTTTCCATCTCAAGCTCAAATGAAAGAAGTCAGAGAAATATGGGATTACCATGAGTTATTTATGATGCTGAAACCCAAGAAGCCCCTTTATGAAATCATCTCTGCTGATTGGGAAGTTTTTCCTTCACTACACATCATCTGATATGATTTCAAATGGGTTAAACGTCAAACACGAAGGCCTGAAGTATCAGTAATTTTGCACAGGTTTAGTCAAAATAAAGATCTTTATCAACGTTGTGCTGATTGACGTGAGCGGAGTGTTGTGAAATAGATACTGTGGCTGTCATAGTCATTATGGATTTCATTTTAAAGATACTGGAAGTGGGAGGTTTGAATGCAGACCTCACACTCCAGAGTTTTTATTTGAGAAAAACAGAAGATAATAAGGAAAAAGTCAAAAAGTTTGAAACTCCTGTCTTTGTTTATGCATTTGTGGGTGTATATACACCAATTTATAAAGCTGTAGTTACCATTTAAGTGACACAATTGTACGTCTTACTGAGTATTTTATCGTAGACCGAGATCTAAAGAATGTCCCAGCAGTAGCAAGTACAACTGCTCAAAGGAAAACCTACACCTGGAAGAGAAATACACAAGGACATAATCAATGGCAGTTCATAGTTAATGAACTTTCTGACCTTTAGGAAAATGTACACTGCTTAACCAGATTCAGAGTATTTAATAATTCAGGCCGAGAGTAAAAGAGCTGCTTGGAGGAGCATCCTTCACCAGGTATCGTCAAGAATATCACTCCAACCAAAGGGAAGGCTAGAGATTTCATCATATTTAAGAGGCAATTAAAACATGTAATCAAGCAAAACAAGTAAAAAACATTAGCCCCAATTAGACTTTTTTTAAAGGCAGAAATGAATCTTTTGCAACAGACTAATGGAAAAATCTATTTAGAAGTCCCTAAATGAAGATCCAGAAGCTTTAATTGCTTGCTCACTATGGCCGTGCAGATGGAGTTCACTGATGAGAACTGACGTTCAGACATGGAAGAAAGTATGATGGCCAAGTCGGAGCGTGGAGTGAAGAGAAGACGCTGCAGTAGCTTGAGCTGCCATTGAGAGCTTCTGAATGGGAGATCGTGGGTGCATTATTGATGAGTTTCAGTTTGAGTTTCAGCTCTAGAGGAAACGATAAGATGTAATGCAATGGTCTACTGTGATCACGGACAGCTCTGTCCTGCATACTGTGTTGCAGGCTACTAAGGTGCCATCACTTGGTATCATTTGAAAAGTTATTTAGATTAAAAACGTGAACAAACGGCTTTTAGAGGCCTAGTCCAGGGATATTTTTACTTATGGTATTGCATTTCTGAATATTTATATATTCAAATGGTTGGGAATCAGGAGCCGTTGAAAAAATGTTGTTGGAAAAAGCCTGTGGCAGTGACGTGACGCTTCAATCTCCAGCTTGCCACAACTTCCGTTCCATTCTTCCGCCTGGATGCGGAAGAGCTGTCGACGCGGCTCAGAACGGAGGTTGCCTTCATTCAGAGCCTTTGTTAATCAATGGTGTATTTCACACCAGACGCAAAGCGCCGCAGTTGACCTGCGATGGTTTCGGTATCTGGTCAAATTTTTTTTTGTGAGCCTTGATTGATCCGCATCAGTTCTGGCAGGACATTACGCCTACGACACGGAAGACAATCCGGTCAATTTTCAAAACATAACCAATTTTTCACAATAAAACACTACAATACAATCTCCAGCTAGCCACAACTTCTGCTCCATTCTGACGCCTGGTTTACACTAGACTCGAAAACACTGTCAAAGTGGCGCGGAAGGAAGGTCGCTTCCATTCGGCGCCCTTGTTAACCGATGGTGTAGTTCACACCAGGCGCAAAGCGCCACAGTCGATCCACAGCCGTAAATATGATCATATTTTTGTGTCTAAACTGACTGCAACACAATACACAAATAACAAATAGACACACAGACACAGACACTGAAGTTCGCAGACACGCAAAGGTCAACGTAGTGGGACGATAACGGAGTAGGGGATCATCTAAATAACCACAGCTGAGCAGAAGCCTTGACTGTCGTGGAGAATAACTTGTCTGGTGTGAACTGGAGGTTAAGAGGATCCTGCGAGCACTCGGCCCACACACCGTCTCACAGCGCTTCCGTGTCCGTTGTGGACCAGACATGATGCATTCACTTGTATACAAATACATCCGTGTACATCCTTGCTTTCCTCAATTGAGCTGGAATCTGGTTTAAAACTGTACAGCTGGATAGCTCCAATGTTGCTTGTCAACTTTGTTGAGCCAGTAATCCCTTATGAAACAATCTATTTCTCAGTATATGGAGAACAAATACTTAAAGTATATTTTATATATGAAAGCAATATTTATCTGTATATTGAAGTATATTGAATACACCAACTGTTACTGTTTTCTTCTATTGAAATATACCGATCCATACATTGTGATATATATATATTAAAAAAATAATTATCTTGCAATATATTCAAAAATATATGGTTTAACGAGTGTCATACTGAGATATATTTCTTATTATATTGGCATTATATCTACACATATTTTCCAGTACATAGCAATAGAATTTTGCTTCATAAGGGATGTTAGGCTGAGGTTCTGAGAGGTTGTAAACAAAGAGGTAATGGGAAGTTGGGGCAGGCTTACTCCGGTCAGAAGTGAATTTCTAATGATTTCTTGCCATTCTGCAGAAACTTAGTCCTAAAAGGACACAGGTTTTTAGATCTTGGCTAACATAGCGTACTCATAATTAAAAGACTACTGGGAACGTAGGGTTCCCATGCGGTCTTTTACTACAGGACAAAAAATTGGAAAATAAAAGATTTATATATGTGTCTTATAGTTCCAAATGGATCTTCAACTGAGTCAGAATGCTTTTTCAGTCAGACTTCTTTACATACTGCAGGTGTTTACCCTCAGTGTTATAGCCTTCATCATGCTGGCATAAGCAACCCTAACAATGGAGCAAACTGACTAACTGGCTGTAGTTGCTGAATATGATATGAAACGGAAAAGCACAACCAAGAAGATAATAAAGGGAAATCTGCTTCTCTAACCAACCGGCCTGTTATTGCTGTGCTTACGGTGTTTCCTGAGCCGGCACGTGTAATCAATACCTCCAGGCAATTTTAGCTGCGATCACTTTGGATGGATTATTGCTTGGCAGTAGGGCTTTTCCATTGATCCTCTCATCATGTCAATCACTGACAGTGACAACTCTGAACTCTTCAAATTCCAAACCTCAGCAAGTAGCACTTACAATCAAACCGGGTCAAAAAACAACAGGACTGAAGATGGGTGTTGCAGGATTTGCTGAGGCTGGTTTTTGAATTGCACTCTTATGTACTTGGAGGATCAGTTCATTTTGTGTCCTCTGCATCACTCTGTCGTGTGTAGTCTTGCTTCATCTCTTTTTTTTCCTAGAAGTTTAAGCCTCAGTTTGGTAGGATTCTCTGTAAATGTCTTAAAAATGTGAATTGTCTTGTAATTCTACCAAACTCTGTGGCTATTTTAAACAGAATTTCTGATTACTGCTTGGCTTTAGATCATGAGTTTTAGCCAAAAGTATATTTTCATGTCTGCAGCCAGAACGGGGGCAGAAATCTCCCCTGAAGAACAGCAACTGGTTCAAATCAGTGTTGGGAAACTGGGACTGGCAGATGAAACACAGAGCGAGTTGTAACATCCTCCTTTTCTCTGAGCTGGAGCGGACTAGAAGCATGTAAACGATAGTGTCCGCATGCATATTTTACATCACAGACCAGGTGTAGCGTTTCAGCACTCGCTGAGGAATTGAACAGATTGGCAAAGCGGCATGGCGGGTTACATAAAGACAAGCCAAATGTGGAATGAAATTTGGAACCAAATCTGTTGGAAACATTACACTGATGGTTTGTTTAGATTATTTTTACCAGTTCCTCTTATTGTTGTACATGTCTGCCATGTTGCTGTTCATATGAAACAGTCCGAATGCAGTTCATGAAAGTAAAATTGCTTCTTTACGAGGTTATGTAGATGTGACAGTAACTGAGCAGACAAATCTGCATTAAGATTAGATTACCAAAGACTTAAAGTGACCAAGAAGAGCCGCTTAGAAGTAAAGGATCAGGAAAAATGTGAACTTTGAATTTCGCACTGAATATATCTGACTAACCCCCCAGACCAGCAAATATGGACCTGTTTGCCCTTTAAAGAAACAGTTGCCAAATTTTTGGTGCTGCAAGCAATATATATATATACATATATATACATGGATAGAGATGGATGGAGAAGGAATATATATATATATATATATATATATATATATATATATATATATATATATATATATATATATATAATATACATATTATATATATATATATATATATATATATATATATATATATATATATATATATACATGGATAGAGATGGATGGAGAATGAATAGATATATATATATATATATATATATATATATATATTTCATTCTCCATTTTGGCAATGATGTCATTGTTTATGCAAGTGTCTTACCAATGTCTGACCAGCAATGAGAACCTGTAACCAGAGATCCTCTACAGACCGGCTGCTGTCGCATCTGCCCTGCAGTCACTCTTGAAATCACATTGGTGCTACAGCACTGGGACTAAGACAGCAGTGCAAATCCAGCATCATTTGGATAAATGTTTTTTAAGAGGAACTAAAGTTTTGGAGGTGTCAGAGATGCTCGCAAGTCACTTTTTACAAGTCCACGTCAAGTCTTCAGTCCTTGATTTCATATATGAGACTATAGTTGGGTCAATTCTCAAGGCTTTGTTAGTAAAAACAATCAATTGTATTTATTCTGTTATCACTAAATGTCAGCATAGTACTTGAACTCAATCAGCACTATTTTTGTTTATTGCTTATGTAACGTAAACAATAACAAGAATATGGCATATAGTCCTTTTTTGAATGTTAAATTTTAGAGAAAAAAAGAGTTTGATAAAAGCAAACAACCATCTTTTGATCTATTTTAAAAGGGTTTCCAGTTGTCTTTTAATCATAGTTATACTGGTTTTAGCCTAAATTAAAAAACAAACAACCTGCGTCAATTTTGAACTGGAATGTCCAAATCCAGACCTTCAGGGCTGATGTCCTACATGTTTTCCAGCCAACCTGCCATTGAAGCTCCTCATTGGCTAAACACAACTGATCCAGGTACTCATTAGGCAGGACTTCTGGAAAATCAGCAGGATGCCGGCCCTCGAAGTCTGACTCTATACACCCTTATTTTAGGACATGGTTTTCCCCCAGGACTTTTGGTGGGGAGTTAGCCTGCACTCATGTCCCCTCATCCCTTTGTTTACACTCTCTCCTGCTAGCAGCAAACATGGCAAGCAACACTGTAGCTATGCAGTTGCACAGTTTTAAAGCCAGATACCAGGTCAGACGAGGAAAACAAAGACGTACATGAATCTATTTGTTTACAAGTGGATGGATCAGAATCGAGCAAAGCAGGGAGCTTGTGGCCCGCCAGGGATATTGTTTACATAACAAATAAAATCTTTTTCAAATGGCATTTTTTTTTAAATTGCTCCTGACTCCAAAAGATTTTAATAAATACTCTGAAATGAAATTTATTGATTGATTTTCTCCATAAATATGAGAAAAATGCTCCAAGAACATGTTAAAAACACCAAAAACAATTATCATTGGAGTGGATCTTCAAGTCTCAAAGCAAGTCAAGTCTTTAAGATTCAGTTTCAAGTACTGACAAATGTAACGTTTGTGCTAGTGATATATAAGTAAATGTGAAATCCAAGCTTTAAATCCAATGCTTTTTCTACTGCAAAATAAAGTGACAAATTAATTCTGTGACCATATAGACATTTTTTAGGCGACTCAGAAAGTGACCAAAAAAATGCATATTTTATTTAAAACATGGTCCAGGGTGGGATACATCTTTAGTCTCAATTTGTACATGCAGGCCACATCTATTCCACTTTTTCGTCACTTATGTGAACAATAATTAATCTTCTGCTGACAGGAAATAGGAACAAGAATAGGAACATTGTTAGTCCCACAATGGAAAAATTACTTTACTGAAAAAGCCACAAAAATGTACAGTAAAATTCCAGAAGAAGCCAAGTACCGCAGACAGCTTTTTCTACATTTAGCCAAGTTGTTATGAATTTTCTTGTGAAAATGTAAAATTCTAGCCCAAATTCCACCTTCAGTTAGAAAGTGATGTGAATGTGTGCATTGTTTTGGAAATGCCCAACAATGAAATAATGTGCTTGTTTTAAAATTCCAATCGGTTCACATTAGAACCTTTATTAGAAGTCATATTTGAGCATTGGGATGCAGAGTGGTCGACAAAGATCCCACCTTTTGGAGTTTTTCATAGGGAAAAAAAACAACAGCGCAAATAAGTTGCAGTTAATCTGATTTGCTCCACTCACGCCTACAGCACGACATACTTTAACAAATCACCCAGAAAAGAATCTCTACACAAAAGTGTATATGATTTTGTTGTTGTTATTTTTTTTTTTTTAATATATACTCTCCGTTTTTTTGTGTTTTCCTATCTGTGCATCTTTTCCAGATTATGTGAATAAAAATCCCATTCGGGAAAATAGCTTATCATTTGGGAATCTTTGAAAGTGATTTATTATGTTGGTACTTTTATTTCTGTAGAATAGTTTCTTCCATCAATACTGGTTCCTGTTTTCAAAGTTAGGCTCCTTATAAATCATCTTTGTCACTGATAACGCTCAAGATCAGATCTGAGCTACTTTTACTAAAGCAAAACTCAGACGAGTGTATTAAGATGCACATAACAACACTGCAATTACTCCATAGGCTCCATACACCAATAACAGAGTTAGACCAGCCGATTGAAGCAGAAATAAGTCCTTATTTATCATTGCGTAACTCAATTGTAAATCTCCATTTACTCATAATGGCCTCTGATAATGAGGAAGCTCTACTTGGTCATGTGACAGAAGTGGAGCCTAATCATTGGATTGTTACAGTAAGTCATGACAGTTTATTGGCATGGAATTCCATAATGCCGCAGATCAATAGCAACCCAGGAGGCTTTCTACTCAGCTGAATTTGACGTCTTTGAATAAGTGCTGCTGAGAGGAGCAGGCTCTTCGAAGGACTCGATGCCTCGGTGAGGAATGACACATTAACCAAGCGATATTCATACCTTAAAGGAGCCAACTGGAGCAAAGAAGTCTCTGATCACCGAAGAGCCGTGAAAACTTTTAGAGCAAACAAGAGATCCGCATTTGTGAAATAAAAGATACAATCAAGTCCCTGCCCTTCTCACCTCTCCTCACCTGTCCTCGTCCTTTGAGATATCTGTGTTGGGAATAATATAAGTCTTAAGGGAGCGGGTCGTGAGATAAAAGGCCACATCACAATGATGATCTCCATCGATCGGCAACCTTGGGAACACAGAGGAGGTCCGACATTTGTCACGTCGACGCTGAACCCAATAGCTGATCCACAACGTATCCTGATGAATTGGGCCTGTTCACCAAGTTTGTTTAATTGATGACATGTTCTCTTTCAGGTGGACCACCACTATGTTCCATGCATTCATTGATTTTCTTAAAGGACCCCCACCTTTCCCTGCACTTCCTTCCCTCACATTCTGCAGACAACTTAGTGCACTACACATAGTCTGTACCAGCTCTGACCAGCATCATAGACTGTCAAGCTGATTTGGATTTCAAAGGTGATTTCAATGCTTCCCTTTGTTCCTTTAGAAAGAAGCAGCATTAAAACTTTATTTGTTTTTCATAGCCACGGCATTGAGTCATCAGTTATTTTTCCACTTGAGTTACATTCAGGTGTGATTGTGATGGAAACTGCTATGAGGTCAGTGTGATTGATGATGCATGAGCACAATAGCCTCACAATGAAAGGTCACGACAACAGTTGTTTTCATGCTGTTTTTTTTATGTTCTCCAAATTTTTTATGGTTTTCATGAAATCTAAGTTTGGGCCAATGGGCCTTAAGCGAAAGCAACAATAACTGGGTAAGCAAGATTTACCAAAAAATAGTGTTGACTTGATTTTTTTATCTGCTGTGCTGTTCACAAAGCAGCTTCAACTGGGTATTGAGAGTAAATGCAAGAAAGTAAACAAAAATGGCTTTTTAAAGGAAAATAACAGCATCTAACCATCTGTAGGGTTTTTGTGTGACACAGATGCTTAAATCTGATCAAACTTTTTGAAAGAGATAAAAGAAACACGTTTCTAGATCTACTTATTGATCGTAAAAGAGGTATGGAAAAAACAGGTCACTTGACCCAATAGTTTCCATGGACCCGTTTTGTAGCCTGTAAAGCCTCATTTTTACTAAGCAAGTCGGTTCGGTACAGTAAGGAGTTGTATGGTACGGTCCAGTTAATTCTGGCAAGTCTTTCCACTCAGATGAGCCTCACTTCCGCTGAGCGTTTTTTTTCCATTGTGCATGTGTGGTGTAGACTGCTAGCATCCCGCTAGCTCACCCAGTATCAAACCAGCGCCAAGGATGGCAAGGAATTTATGCCGTTCCACCGCAGACCAGGCCTTGCTGTTTTCTGCAGGCATTTGCAATTTAGACTCATGACCAAAAGAGTGCACAGGAAATCGCAATAACTTGAAAGTTTACAAACGTTGGAAACGCTAGCTTAAACATGCGCTATACTGGTGCTTTCTAATGTCATCATCACCAACCCAGCCTTTCCTTTCCAATTTTCAGTAGAACTATAACCGAGCTATAACCCCAAGAAATATAGTTCAGTACTGATCAATGGGTTCATTTTACAATGGAAACACTCAAAATACCGTACCATACCAGAACAACCATCCGTAGCCAGTGTGAGTCATCTGCCGTAGCTAGACCGCTCCGACATCCGCACCAGAGCTGGACCGGATGCAGTGTAAGCTCGAGGTAAAGTCCCTCTCCGATTATCTTTAGAGTTTTTTTTCAAAGTGTCCCGGTTGGTCTTTTGGTCAAGATTTTGCCGATTGTAGCCAAAAACCTGCCATTTACAGAAGGGGTCCCCAAATCCGGCTCAACTCCACATTTAGCCCACCCCCTTGTACACTATCAGAGATTCATGATTTTTTTTTTTTTCCCCCCCATTGGCCATGCGAGCGAGACCTTCAAAGAATGAGGCCTTTTATTCTACTCCTCTGCAGTCTTTGGTCCTATGTGGTTATGCGTGGCTTTCTGGAAAACTTAAAATGTTTGAGTTTCAATGCATCCTGCGATATTTTCACTTCGTTTGTTAGCCTACAAACTGACCCCGACCACACACCGAATGAGAAAACAGCTATGTGGCCCTTTGGAGACCCCTGGTTTATAGGACATAGTTTCTACAGAGCAGTAGTAGTTCATTGGAAATTCGCCTCAGATTTGTGGGCGGGACTATTGGCGCTGAGTGAGCCTTATTTAGTTTCCCATCATCCCTTTGTTTATACCAGGTTCTGCAACCCTTAACATTTAAAGAGCCATTCAGGTCAATTTCTCACTGATTACATTTCAGGAGCCAAAACGTCTTACTTCATGTGGAGAAAAAAGACACGGATTTGTATTTACTGTTACCATACTGAAGTAACCATAAGTACTTTTAGTACAGTAGTTGAAGTACTTATTGTACTTCAGTCACAACTATGATGAAGACAAAAAAAAATTTTTGACATGAGTATAACATATTCATAAAGAGGACATTTTTTTAGATAGATAAAAGTAACTTCTGACAAAGGTTCACATGACTTCCTTTCAAAGAAAAAGACCTCCTGAAGGATAAGATCATGTCAAAGAGGCAAATATAACAGTAGGTAGTGTGATGTCGTGAGTGATTTAAGAGAAAAAAAAAACTATGCACAGTTTAATTTATCATTATTTT